>OZ023251.1:15133971-15505280 GCA_964006365.1 Trididemnum miniatum | reverse complement strand
GGGGTTGGAGTTGGGGGGGTTGGAGTTGGGGGGTGGAGTCGGGGGGGTTGGAGTCGGGAGGGTTGGGGTGGGGTCGGGGGGGGTGGGGTCGGGGGGTTGGAGTTGGGGGGGTGGAGTCGGGAGGGTTGGAGTCAGGGGGGTTGGGGTTGGTCGGGGGGGTGGAGTTGGGGGGTTGGAGTCGGGGTCGGGGCTTGGAGTTGGGGTTGGAGTCGGGGGGGGTTGGGGTCAGGGGGTGGAGTCAGGGTGGTTGGAGTCGAAGGGGTTGGAGTCGAGGGGGGTTGGGGTCGGGGGGTTGAGGTTGGGGTCGGAGGGGTTGGGGTCGGGACATTGTACTTGGTTTGAAATTACCTTAAAACTCTTGGTACCTTGTAGTTTCTTGTGCTGTTTTCAACTACCTTGTAGTTGGTTTAAAAGCACCTTGTAGTTCCTTGTGCTGTTTTCAATTCCCTTGTACTTGGTTTAAAAATACCTTGTAGTTCCTTGTGCTGTTTTCAACTACCTTGTACTTGGTTTAAAAGTACCTTGTAGTTCCTTGTGTTGTTTTCAACTACCTTGTAATAGCTATAAAAGTACCTTGTAGTTCCTTGTGGTGTTTTCAACCACCTTGTAGTTGGTTTAAAAATACCTTGTAGTGTTTTCAGTTACTTCGTACTTGGTTTAAAAGTACCTTGTAGTTCCTTGTGCTGTTTTCAACTACCTTGTAGTAACTATAAAAGTACCTTGTAGTTCCTTGTGGTGTTTTCAAGCATTTTGAAGGTTTAAAAGTACCTTGTAGTTCCTTGCAGTACCTTGTAGTTCCTTGCGGTGTTTTCAACTACCTTGTAGTTGGTTTGAAAGTACCTTGTAGTTCCTTGTAGTGTTTTCAGCTACTTTGTACTTGGTTTAAAAGTACCTTGTAGTTCCTTGTAGTGTTTTCAAGCATTTTGAAGGTTTAAAAGTACCTTGTAGTTCCTTGCGGTGTTTTCAACTACCTTGTAGTTGGTTTGAAAGTACCTTGTAGTTCCTTGTAGTGTTTTCAGCTACTTTGTACTTGGTTTAAAAGTACCTTGTAGTTCCTTGTGCTGTTTTCAACTACCTTGTACTTGGTTTAAAAGTACCTTGTAGTTCCTTGTGTTGTTTTCAACTACCTTGTAATAGCTATAAAAGTACCTTGTAGTTCCTTGTGGTGTTTTCAACCACCTTGTAGTTGGTTTAAAAGTACCTTGTAGTTCCTTGTGCTGTTTTCAACTACCTTGTAGCAGCTATAAAAGTACCTTGTAGTTCCTTGTAGTGTTTTCAAGCATTTTGAAGGTTTAAAAGTACCTTGTAGTTCCTTGTAGTGCCTTGTAGTTCCTTGCGGTGTTTAGTAGGACCCTGAAACAGTGCAACTCCAATTGCTAATGGAGCACACTGTTTCACCAAAGTTTGAAAGCCTGATTGCAAGCCTAACATGGTAGACACACCATCAGTGGTAATCCCCACTAAATTGCCCCAGTCCAAGCCATTTTCCTTAAAGAAATCATTAACTGCTTCTAACACATTCTCAGCTCTGGTATTGAGTTTAAGAAGCTTGCAAAATAGAGATTTCTCCTTGAAATTTCCCTCATGCACATATCGCACAAATGCTAATAGCTGAGAAAATTGGGAGACATCAGTTGATTCGTCCAACTGTATGGCAAAAAGAGGAGATTTTTTTATGGAAGCTTCTATTTCACCAGAAAAAGGTTACACAACTACAATTTTCATACTTCAGTAACTGGAAATTTTACCATATTTGGACATAACTTTTGGTTTCCGTGGTTTGAGTTTCGCAGTAGCAAAATCGTTTTTTCAATCACTTGAAACCTGTACATGCAACATCATAATAAATGGTTAGGCCCAATCTTTTTGATAACCGACCCCAACCTCTTCAACCTGACTCGAACTCCCCCAATCCAACCCCCTCCTGACCCCAATCCCCTCAATCGACTCCAACCTCTCTGACCCAAACCCCCCCAACTCGAACCCCCCAATCCAAACCTTCCTGATCCTAACTCCGAACTATTGACTACTCAACGATTTCCCTACTTCCATTATCAAACTACCATTCCTCTGCTTTCGGTTCCCCTACTTCCATCATCAAACTACCATAACCATGCTTTTGGTTCCCCTACTGTGAGAATTGCATTACGAGAACCATATGTGGTTCCCCCGCTTTGACTTTCAAACTTTGAGAATCTTTTTCTGGTTCCTCTAGTGCGAAAAGCATGGTTTGGGAAACGGTTCTCGAAGTTTGAAAATCAAAGTAGGGTAGCCAAATTCCGGTGAAATAAACACTTCCTTTTTTTATTTCATCCACAACTTGCTCCTTAATGTCTGGTGAGATTTCATTTATATGTCTTGAAACAGTATCATTAGATACGGTATGGATATATTATCAAGTTTATGAGCTGCATCCTCACTGACAACAAGCCTAAGCATTTCTTTTGCACATGGCAATTGCTCAACATTAGTATGAGTTTTTTTGGCTTGAGCTACCTAGTACGCAAAGATGAATGAAGCACGAACTGCATTGGTGCTCCTCTCATGGTACGTACCAAATGAATTGAGACATTGCTGCTGAAACGCAGATAAATGTCACTCAGAATAACTTTTATCCTTTTGTACCAAAGTGGGGTGACACTTGCTAAGATGAAGCTTAAGCTTAGCAGGTTTTAGTGAGTCATTTCCCAAAACCTTGTAGCAAATATTGCACAATTCCACGTCATCATTTTTTTGACGAGTGAAGTCGTATTGAATGTAGGTTTCTAAATATGTACGCTGTTTAGCCATGAAAATTCAATGTTGTACAAATCTTTATATACCGGCACTAAATTTATTTGAATTTATCCTGACATAACTAAAATCAGTCTGTCAAAAATGCACTTGCAATTAAGTAAAAAAATCATTTACGCTTACATTCTTTTCTGGTTTAGCACATATTTTCCCTTAAAACTAATCAGCCCAGCTTATTCAACATTATCTTTCACAGCCTAACAGTATAGCCTTGTGTTCCTAACCAGCAATAATTTCCAACTTGCTGTGATCACTACATCACTCCTTATGACATCACATAGTCATTATTGTAATAACTGTGATGGCCATTCACGTCACTGCAACTTGCTCCATTGACCAGCAGCGAAGTAGATAGCCTACACCGGTAGTCACTGCTAAAATGTTTTTTTTAACAGCATGGTCTTTGTCGCTGGTCAGTAACGCATGTATTATTTCATAAGAAAATCATGTGGACCCAGTGATACAAATCTTCCACTTTTCGGCGAATTTCGCCAATTTTGTTGCCAGTAAAGTCATTATCGTAAAACGTCTAGATCTGTTGAGACAATTTAGAGGGGTATGGGAGAGGGTTGGGGGTGCACAATGCATATTTAGGTTGTTTATGTAAAACTAATTGATAATTTGCCACGGCTTTTGCTGTTGTGATCTAATGCTATAGTCAGAGTGTGATGGCATATTTTTTAGGCAGAGGCTAAGGTTACGTGACCGTAACATTTGTCTCTTTGATTATTTTATTATCCCTTCACGCTTCCCTGATTGTACGAGAGCGTGACGAAGTAATAAAATAAACTAAAGAGGCAAATGTTACGGGCCCGTAACTTTAGCCACTTCCTATTTTTTAAGGGTCGTGTTTTTGATATCAAAGAGGGAAATGGTTTGACTGACTCATTAGATCTAGCGCGCACATTGCTTTTAGACAGAAAATTGTTGGAATGGCGTTTGCATGACCCAAACACAACACATGATGTAAAATCCTTGCCCCAAATTTTCTCATGCTTCACAAATTGAATTAATTCTTTTAACTCTTGGTAATAAAGTGGTAGCAGTAGGCTAGTAGTGTTTGAATTTAATCCATTTCTAAACTTTTGGATTACTAGAGTAGGCCTACTCTTGATCATTTTTTAAAAAAATCATGGGAACTACAGTCTTTAGTGTTTTCGTACAAATGTTAGTTGAAATTCGAAAAATTGAAAAATTAGAGTTTCAACTGCTTGATGCCTTGATCACAAACTCCACGTCACTATTCATTTTGCAGCACCATTGACTGTGCTGGTTTTAAGAAAATCGCTCTGCTAAAAAAAGATAAAAAATAATTAAATTAATGGTAGCCTACTTCGTTTGCAATCATACGTGTACGGTTGAGGGTTCTTAAGCGCGCTTCTCAATGTGTCTGTGGCACTAACTTAATGGTTAGTTATGCAGCAATAACTATTGGTTTAAATTAAACATATTTTCAACCGCTGTGCCATGGCAACCTCGATTGCGGTGTAGTAGCAGCATAGGCGCATGCAATGGGGAGGGGGCACGGTGCTATGGCCCCCTCTTGACCCTGTAATTAGCTGCTAAAACAAACTTTTAGTCTATAACAATTACTTTAACTAATAGTGGTTGCAGCCTCCTTCATATTCAGCCCAGCTCCTGCTTTTAGACATGTACTACTAACATATATCTGCATTTTCAATAGTTATTGCACTCACTGCTGGTTACCAGTATGTCCTTTTTCCATAAAAGAGTCAGCTAAAATGAGTGTTATTGTATGTGAAAATTGTAAAAATCCATTGATGGTAGGGGGCTCTGCTCCCAGACCCCCAAATGCGGTCGTATACATCGAGGATCATAGCTATGAAAACATTTATTAGACTGGAGTAGTTTCAAAAATGCAGCTATATAGACATTTTTAATGCAGAAAAGTTATGCTATGGGCACATGCAGCTTTTTACTTGATTTCCATTTTCATGCGAAAAAAGGTTTGTAAGAGAAGTAGTCATAGAAGACTGTTGTTTTCACTTTCCAGTCTCTGTATCCACCTACTAAATTTTTCAAAATACGAATATCTTCTCTCCATAAAATCAAAACTCTAGACATGTAAAAGCAAAGCACTCGTTGGGGGGTCTCTTTGCCCCCCAGACGTTGATAAGCATTATTAAAGATCTTCGTCTATTTTCACTCCAGTCGTTTGCATCACTGTGTGGACCCCTTTGATAGGTCACCATGGATCCTTTGGGGCCATGGACCCCATTTGAGAAACCCTGATCTAGACGGTTGCCAGTAACTTCGCCACATGGTAACTTCGCCACAGTAACTTCGCCACAGAAACTTTGTCACATGGTAACTTCGCCACACTTTGAGAAAGTGAAGGGTGATGTAGGGATAGTAGGAAAATGTGTTGGGGTGTAGGGGGAGGAAGGGGAGATGTGGGAAGAGGTATGCGAGGAGGTATAGGAAAGTGTGATGGGGTGTGGGGGAGGTAAGGGGAAATGTAGGGAAAGGTGAGGTAGGGAGGAGGTGTGGGGAATTAAAAGCGTGTTGGGGCCCCATACCTCAATACATTTCCCTACACCTCCCCCATTCCCCTCCCCACATCCTTTCCCCACACGCCTACACACTTCCCACTCACCCCATACACTCTCCCACATCCTCCCCACACATCTTTCCTTACCTCCCCCCACACCCCAACACATTTCCCTACATCTCCCCCCACACCCCCCATATTTCTTTCCACAGCTCCCCTGACCTCCCCCTGCACCCCAACACACTCTCCCCACATCTTACCCCACGTTTCGAGTATATGGCGAAGTTACTATGTGACGATGTTACCTTAATGAAGTTAACTCAAAAAGCCCGATAAAATTTTTACGGCAAGCGGGAATTTACAGTCTTGTTTCGGTGTAGGCAATGTAAATTTTTGATGTATGAAAGTGTGGTGAAGTTACCATGTGGCGAAGTTACTGTGGTGAAGTTACCATGTGGCGAAGTTACTGGCAACCATCTAGACAGTAGGCAAACAAGTCCAAAGTGCCTGTATGCAGCATGATGTACTGTACGTGGTGCAGAGAGGTGCAGAGGTAATGTCAGGCTGTGCACTGGTACCATATTGCTAGTATTAGTTCAGAGTTATTGGCATATAGGCAGGGCTCATCTAGAGTAAGCCGTTTGCATCTTCCATCAGCTTGCATGGACAGGTTATTCTACACACAAATGGCTTATTCTAGACAAGACCCCATACAGGCAGCAATATGTTATGTCAGTTTGCATTAAAGTTTTAGCGTAAGCAGCTAGGTGAAATCTATCAGATTGGAGTTTTAACCATGTTATGGAAATCTTTTCTGAATAAGCAAAAAAATGAAGTTTCAACAGAGTAAAAACTTCCTGAATTGGAAAATTTAATGATGTAATCGCATTTCCACAGCTATAAAGATGTCATTTCCATCCAGAATTGATGATATTAAAGTTTAGTTGAATTGTTTTTCTACAACTTTGCCATGGGAATTTAAATTTCATCGTGTTTTTTATTTTATTTAAAAAAAATGTTATTTTCCAATGTATTTTATTTTAAAACTGCAAGCTAAAGCTATGCCTATTTCTTTTTCAGTGAAAATGCGATTGCTTAATCAAGTTTTCCAATTCAGGAAGTTCCTGTCCTTTTAAAAATTTCTATTTTTTCCACAACAGAGCGAAAATTTCAATCTGGTGAATTATACCCAACTGATCAGTGCCGTATATAGCAAATGCTTTGAACTTTGAGGTTTGCAGTTTCAAAAAAAGCTACATATAACCTGTAAACTTTTTGAATATCGGTCAGCTCTCACAGCCGCTCATGACACTGGGTCACTGCTAGCTTATCAAATACTACCAGTATATTACAAAGAATTTATTGCAGTACAATAATAAAAAGTGTCTGGTTGCCTCATCGTACTGATCAATCCACGACTTTTAGGCACAGACAGTTAGTCGCGAGACAGTTAGTCGCCAAGACGGTTAGGTGCCAGGACAGTCAGGCGCCAGCTCTATTTATATCTCTACAAATGATGTTCTAAACTTGACACATGCAGTTATTCGTATTTTGGGGGGGAATTTTTTGTTGAAATTTATGGGTTTAGTGTGAAGGAGGCTAAGTAAAAATACACCAGAGCTCTGTCAATGGTACGTGTTTACTGTAGCGACGAGATGAAATACATGTGAACAAGTACAGAAGTAATGAAGGTGACATTTTATAGCAGATGTAAAACAAAGTACTATTTCAAATCAAACCTATTTTAATCAAATTTTGAGACATTTCATAAAAAAATTAATTTTGTGAATATGCAAAATCTTGTCGCAAGTAATGCGTTTTAGTGTCATTAGGAAGCTCAAGTAAGTTTTCAAAAAAAAAAATCTTTATTATTGGCTCGTATTATGTCAAAGTATGTAAACAAGTGGCAGGGCTCATCTCCGCGGCTAAGGGCCTGGCCAACACAGCTTCAAACCATGGAAGAAAAACGTTGCTGAGGTGGTGAACCATAGGCACACTGTGTCCAGTTTAAATAGCCGAGGGATCAAACCCCATATCTCCCATACTGAAGTTTATGCTAATACGGAAAAAATTTGAAGCTTAATACATCGAAGTGACAAATAGTTGCGCTCAGCAATACCATAACAGAGGTTGTGAAATGTGTTCCTAATTAACTACAAGTGTTTAAAATTGCTAACAGTTCTATAATCAAATTTTTCAATGAATGTTTTTGCACGTTTGAAAGTTCTCATATTATCTGCTGCACAGTTGCATGCATCCTAATCAACATAAATAAAAAGACAATCATTAATTACTAATCTCAGAATATAAATCTTTTGACAACTTCAACACTTTTTACAACTTATGTTATCGCTGAGCGTAAGTGTTTGTCATTTTGATGTATTACGCATCAAGTTTTTTTCGTATTCGTAATGACTTCGGTATGGGAGGTCTGGGGTTCACTCCACAGGCTATTCAAATTGGACACGGTGTCATCTACGGCTCGCCACTTCTGCAACGTTTCTCATTTGTGGTTCAAAGCTGTGTTGGCCAGGCCCTTAGCTGCGGAGATGAGCCTCGCCACTCGTTGCATATTTTGACATAATACGCGATAATAATGAAGAGTTTTTTTTTGAAAACTTATTTGCGCTTCTTAATGACCCTAAAACGTGTTAATTGCAACAAGATTTTGCATATTCATAAAATTAATTTTTTCATGAAATGTCTCAAAATTTGATTAAAATAGGTTTGATTTGAAATAGTACTTTGTTTCACATCTGCTATAAAATGTCACCTTTATTACTTATGTCACAAATGTATTTCATCTCTGTCGCTACTGTAAACACGTACCATTCACAGAGCTCTGGTGTATTTTTACTTAGCCTCCTTCACACTAAACCTATAAATGTCAACAAACCCCCCTAGATGTGGTCAGGGTTAGGTTCGGCCTTGGTTTGGTTCGATTAGGCTTATGTCCAGTTAGGGACGAGTTATGTTCGTTCAGGATTTGTTCACGTGGCGAAAATTCTTGTTAATAAATTAGGCATTTTTGGCGGTCAGTTGTCGCGGCGGTCACTTGACTTGCGGTCAGTTTGCGGCGATCAGTTTGTGGCGGTCAGTTGTTGTGTACTGAACCCCCTCCCCCAAAAAACAAAAAATTGCATGTGTTGAGTTTAGAACGTTATGCGAAGAGATATGAATAGAGCTGGCACCTAATTGTCTTGGCAACTAACTGCTTGCGGCTAACTGTCTCGCAACTAATTGTCTGCGCCTAAAAGTCGTGATCCTCGTACTGATACAGGGATAAAATACCGCGATATTGCTAAAACCTGCAGAAACACAAGGATCGCCCTTGCAAGTGAGTTAGGAGCACAAGGACCGCTAGAGGCGCAAGTGAGTTATTACTAAGGGTTAGGGTTGGAACCTTTAGTAATAACTAACTTGCTACCCTAGTGGTCTTCGTGCTTCTAATTCACTTGTGAGGGCAGTCCTTGTGTTCCTGCAGGTTTTAGCAGGACCCTTGGAATATACCGCAATTTATTGTTTACCGCTTTCTATGACATTAATTAATGTGACCATCCTCATATTTTGAACAATTCTTTGTGGTCTGAGATTTATTTATCATAAAATTCCCTATGTAATATGACCAAGTTTGACCTAAGACGATCAACATTTTCTTGATCTTTTGCATTATATATACAGCATATTTTCGCCAATGTGTTTATAACTTTGCCTTTTCAACATGCGTGTTTTCTGTGCACATAGATTGTGACCAATTTACTGTCAATGATAGATGTGGAACTTCATTTTTTAGCTTGTTTTATTGAGTTGATGTTTATTTCAACTAGATTGAATGCAGTCTAAATTTTAACCGAAAACAAGAAACAGTAGATTGGGTCAATATTTGCTTTGTTGCATTAAAAAGAATTCATAACTACGAAAAGTTAAGAACACTTAATAATACCGGTAGATAAGCAGTATAATTCAATCTTATGTGCCAAGTTTTTTTTTATTTTACTAAACAGGTCTTTTGCCTACTCCTGGAGAAAATCACCATGGTCATCCACCTCCCAAACCTCGTGCCCTTCTTCCTAATCCCAATCGTCATCCACCACCTCCAAAACCCCATCGTGGTTTGCTCCCTCATCCAGGTCATGAAGCAGAAAAAGTGAAGGTAATATCATACTTTTTTTTACCTATCTCAAAGTAATGTTGATGTAACTGAAATGTAAGCTTAGCATCGTTGTAAGTTTGTTGATGCATATTAAATCATGTACTAACTGGTGCAACAATCTAACAATTAGTGCAAAACAACACAAAAATATTCTTGTTTTATCATTTTGAGATCGATTTAAACAATGAATTGATGGCAGTTTCATTGACAGGTTATTCTTATCGATGTTATTTAAAGGTAGGAGTAAGCATAAGAAGAATGCTATTGTAGTTGTATGTAGTATATTACACTTTATATGACAATTGTTTGGCAAGTTAATGCAAATATGCTTACCCACTGGCGCAGCCAGGGGGGGATTAGGGGAACCAGTTTCCCCTTTTCAAAGTATACATTTAAAAAAATTATTATAATCCCCGTTTAAAAAGCTATTTAGCTTGAGCATGACCATTGATTAAATTGCCAGAAAAGCGGGGGAGAGGGAATAGTTTATTGAATGATCAATTGAATCAAATTTTTGTGAATAAACGTGGTTTGTAATGAGAATAATGCTGCTGTGTTGACAACCTGTCATATTGTTGCCATTGCGTTGAACTGACTTCCCTCAACACTTTACACAACCAAACGCAACAAAAAATGATCTGTCGCTCTCACATTCTTTTTAAAATGCGTATTAGTGCAGTAATAATCATCCAGCAATCAACAAAAATTTTAGTGATCAAAACAAATGGAGGGAAATCATTTGTTTTTCTATTCCAAAAAAGAAAGCTGTATAATATGCAATAGAAATTTTTTCTGAAAAGAATTATTTTTTGTAGCTTGAGAAAACAAAGCTCAATTAGGCCTACCCCTCGCTCGCCCTCAGGTCCTTATTCAAAAATTCTATTTGAATAAGAAACTGAGGATGATAATTATATTTTCCCTATAAGCTAGGAGATCTGCTTGTTCTTGAAAAAATGTTTAATGCATAGATGAAGCAAGCGATCATTGGCTTCACTAGTTGTTTCATTCAAAACTAATTCAACTTAAGCAAAACTATTTTGATCATTCAAAACTAAACGAGAATCCAATTCAGGGGGTGCGATTGATAGCTGCAGTCTGAGAACACTTCCCGAGTATGTAAGCATCAGCGATGAAAGCCATGTTTACTTCAAACATATGTGCAATTGTGATAAACGCAGCGTTGGGCAGTCAGTGGCATCAGTGCAGTTGCACACATGCAGAAAAGCGGCAAGAAAAATAGCCAGCAATTTTTGGCTACTTCCCGGAGAAATCAGAGCTCAGTTATTAAAAAAGTATATCTTAATTAACACTTGAGCATTTACAGTTCCATTGTTGCAGAGGCATAAAAAATTTTTGGAATTACTTAAGCGAAACAAATCACTTGTTCTTCAATATAAACTGATAGGCCTGACTGAAACTTTGGTACCAGTAATTTAATAGAAAAAAACTTTCCCCCCCTTGTTTTATTTCTGGCTGTGCTGATGTGCTTACCAGTATTTGCATGATTTTTTGAGTGAAACAACTATGCCCTTCTAATTGTGTTGCACATTTAGACTACCTCTATACTCACAGATATATATTTTTTAAATCATAGGAGGCAGCTATTTGGAAAAGTATGCAACTATTTAGAATGGTACAACTTGACATGTTGGCCTCCCTATGTTCCATTCCTTTTTTTACGTTTTTTCAGCCAATTATTTATCTAACGCAAAGTTAGGGGTGCTACTAAGCAGTTATAGTCAGTTAGGGCAATAAGCGTGCTTTTTCTGAAAAAAAAAACAACGGTGTAGTGTCACTTCAACTGGAGAAAAGTAAACAAAAATGCACCCACAAATGAATCCCTGCTTAAATCTTTTCCTAAAAAATTGGATCGCCAACTCCCTACAGTTACATATGTGAAAATTATCGACAAAATATGCGCATTTGACGTTGTTCAGCTTCACCGTGACAAGCGCATTGCAATGATGGTGCGCTTATTCCAAGGCATCAATCAATCAATTTTCTGGACCTGCTTATCCTTGGGGGGTCGCGGGGGCAGCAGCTCGAGTTGGATCCTCAAAGCATCTCGATCCTCTGCAACAAAGGACAGATGCTCTGCTGGGGTACCAAGGCGAGACCAACTAAGATCTTCTACATAATCGCGGTGTTGTTACGTAATCTCGCCATCGAGTTCTAGGACGACATCTAGACCTTCTACCAATCGGTGTTGAACAGAGGAGTTTTGTGGCTATTCTTTCCTGGGACATTCATGTCACATGTCCATACCAACGCAGTTGCGATCTTTTTAGTCGGAGAAGCAGTGATTTGATGTTTAGAGATTCATGAATATCTGCACTTTTAACCTTGTCCAACAAGGTCAAACTGCTAATTCTTCCCAAGAATCCCATTTCGGCTGCTTGAACTCGAGACCTCACTTTCTCATTCATGATCCAACACTCATGGCCATAAGTCAGAATAGGAACATAAACCGATCTGAAAATGGATAGATTTGCCTTGGGTGCAAAGCTGTTGTTTCAGTACCACAGATCGGTGGAGCTGGTGCATTACTGCACTCGCTTTTCCAATGCGGATATCCCATTCGCTATTTTGTCTGCCGTCACTTGTGAATGAGACGCGAAGATACTTGAATTTCTCCAACAGTTTTAGTGGTGCTCCATCAATTTGAAGAGAGCACTGCTTTGGTTGTGTGGACAGGCTCATGGTTTCTGTTTTTGTTGTATATAATATACTCATTTTCATTCCTGCAACAGAGCATGCATCCAAAAACCTGTCAAGAGCTTGCTGGAGACCATTTTGGGTAGGGTCGAGTAGCACAAGATCATCTGCAAATAACAGAAGTTGTACAGTGCATTCACCGATCTTTGCTCCGCCACAAGACTCACTTTTCTGAACTATTCTGTCCAAATAAAGAAGAAGCAGAATAGGTGAAAGAGCAGCTTTGCCGTAGTCCCCCACTTACTCTGAAAGGTTTCGTCATTGCACTGTTAACACGAACACAGACCTCGGAATGCATGTACAGTAGGGTGATGACTAAAAAAGTTTTTTGGGAATTTCAAAACTCCTGATGTGGGATGGGATGAACTTTTTTATATATAAAACGAAAATGGGGTTGATTTATAATTTTGTTAAAAAAAGTTCCCCCACCAAACGACTTTTTTGCGCCCCATTTTTCATTTTTTGGCCAACTTCTGCCAACTGTAAGTTATTGCAGAAAATTATGCATTGATAAGTTTATGGAACGATGCTCCTTATCATTTGACGGCTTTTAAAAAAAATTTTATTCAAAACGGACAATCAGGGCCGGAGATATAAGCAATTTGGTGTTCAAATATAAAACATCGCCCTCCAGTGGAGGAATTGAATATTAACTGTTTCAGAGAGTACTGGAGCGATTTAAATAATTTTTAATGGTGGTTACCCATTTTTAGCAATGAGGAGTTTGTTTATCCACTCAGATAAGAGGTAATTTCTGCTACTAGGTGGCAGCAGCAGCATTTTTTAGCTTTTAATTAATATGCTTTCTACTGTACTTGCGTAACTTTTCAAATGTTTTCATTTCTCCCTCATCAGTAGGAACACACATCACGATAACGACTACCAAATCTATTGAAAGAAAACATAACTTGTGCATTCAAATTTTCAGATACAAAAACTTGCCCAAAACAGAAACTTAAAACCATCACAGTTCACCTTCAAAACACTAAAAACTTGTTATTAAGATAGCTTGCTGCACGATAGAAGTTTAAGAGTGAGATATTTTTTATGAGTACACTTTTTATGCAGCTCTTAGTCCACTGAAACGATACAAATATCAATCAGGGAGTGTTGTTCCAGAGAGTCTCTGTACCAGGTGTACTAATGAATTCTTTTCAAGGCATGTTATTCCAAGGCATGTCTTGAGTTAATGAATCAGGTCAACACATTCAAGTTTCGGGATGAATTTCCTTGCAATGCGCTATATATATATCGAAGTGTCTATTTCACCGAAAATCGACTCCCCTGCTTTGGTTTCAAACTTCGTGAACTGTTCTCCAGCTACCAAACCATGCCTTTCACACTAGAGAAACCTGAAAATGGTTTTTCTACTTTAAAAATCAAAGCAAGGGAACCGGATGTGGTTCCTGTAATGCAGCGTTTTTCAAACTGGGAGGTACGCCTCCCCAGGGAGGCATAAACTTTTCTTACGGGAGGCACGAATGTTAACCACAATCATTTAAAAATGCTCGTGTAATAAACATGTAGCATAATCCGTGTAATTGCATAGAAACAACAACTATTTGTTTGATTAGCTAAAGTGTTAGTTGCAAAATCAAGTGAGGTTATTATCTAAAATTATTAGATCGCAAGTAAGAAATCTAAGCCAGTATCCAAAGTCTTGCTTTACTCTTTACTAAGCTTCCAGGGTCATTGTGACGTCCTAATGCGATATGTTTCATATTATTGAATGATTGCGCAATATTGCTTGAAAATGCAGTTGCAAAGTCCAGCTGCCCTATCAACTGCAGTTATCTTATTTAATCAAAAAGTAATGGAGAAATAATAAAAAAACAATGTGGTAAATCAAAAAACAATGTGTTTTTATTATTTTATAAAATGGGGGGAAGCATCATATCACTGAATATCTGTAAGGGAGGCGTGGAAACACAAAGTTTGAAAAGCAATGCTGTAATGCCATTCTCAGAGTAGGGCAACCAAAAGCTTAGTAATGGTAATTTGGTAATGGAAATAGGGGAACCATTGAGTAGCCGGTAGTTCACTACGGTTAGAAAATGGTGGAGGTTAGGGTGGGAGAGGTTGGCATTGCAGGAGTTAGTGTTGGTTCTTTTCTGTAACCCCACCGACCCAACCCTCGCGATCTCAACCTCTCTGACCCCAATGCCCCCCAACCGTTTTCAGGTTCCTCTAGTGCAGCGGTTCTTAACCTTTTTAGTACCGCACCTCCCTTGAGCGATAATGCCCGTTTTACGCCCCCCTCTCCATCTTCACAAATTAATACAAAAGCACAATTTCAATTGCATTTTATTAGAATCACAAATCAGTGAGACACTTGACATTGTTTCTTGGCAACTAGCTCTTGTACGTGGTTTAATCCCAGACAGCGCACACCGCAAGTCTCCTTTAACTTCAAGCTTGTTTCTATACTTGGTTTTGATGGCAACTAGTGAAGAAAATGCCGCTTCACAAAGATAAGTTGAACCAAACATAACTAGAACACGAAGTGCCTGGGTAGAAATAAGGAGATAAACAGGAAGGCATTTGAGCCAAAACGCCTCAAGCTCCAGCTCCTTAAAGTTGTCCTTGGCTGTGGAGTTAAATTTTAACTCAAGAAACTCTTCTTGGGCTTCATCAAAAATTTCGTCTGCTTCGCACTGAAATGGGTTTCTGATAAACTTCCAGGCTTCTCGCTTCTCATCAATGTCAGGAAAGTATTTGATAAATTCCTCTTTTAAATTAAATAAATGAGTTTTTATTTGTCTCTTTAATTCAGATTTGAGGTTACCGCTATTGAGAGCAGAATCCAGGTTACAAAAGCTTGCTGGATTCCCTTGTTCAATTCGATTGTGCCAGATGTCAAGTTTGGACATAAAAAACCGCACAATATCATAATGCAATATGATATTGATGTTTTTTCCTTGAAGTTGAAGGTTGAGAGTATTTAACGCATGAAAATAAAATCACTGATGAGCTAGAAAGGCTAAATACATGGTGTTCTGTAAATAAACTTACAATAAATCTATCAAAAACGTGCACTCTTATTATTCCACCTAAATTGACTATAAATTCAGTTCTATCAACTACAACTAGTCATAACGTTATGAGAAATCACACGCCTTTGAACATAGTAACCAATGCTAAATATTTAGGAGTTTACATTGACAATAAGCTTTGCTTTAAAGAACAAATTAGAGTGCTGGAAGGCAAAGTGGCACGGTCTGTCGGGATATTATGTAAGTTAAAACAAGTGCTTCCCCGAAAAACCTTGCTACAACTATACCATGCCCTGATCCACCCGCTTCTTGCGTATGGTATAATAATTTGGGGGGCAACTTATTCTTCCTATCTAACAAAGTTAAAAACCTTGCAAAATAAAGCCTTGAGGGTTATCTCCGGCGCTCATTACCGTGACAACGCTATACCGCTTTACAAAAACCTCGATGTCCTGCAACTAGATGACTTGTATTGCTATGAAACTGCCAAATTTGTATATTGCTGTCTTCAAAACCAAGTGCCAACCCCATTCCTTAATTATTTCACTAAAGTCAGTGAGGCCTCTCAAAGAACCACTAGACAATCAACTGATGAATTACTCTTGTATATTCCACGGTACCCAACCACAAGATTACAAAGATCCATTAAGTATCAGGGAGTCAAAAAATGGAATGCTTTTCCAAATGATATTAAATCTTTAGAATTCAAACGTTTCAAGATACAACTGAAAAAATTTCTTTTGTCCAGTTATAATGATTACTAAAATGATTATTTGCAACTATAGATTCTAGTGAATTACTGATGGTCTGCACTTGGCAATAGCAGTTGCAGGCTAAGGTGCTGCGCATGTAAGATTACCTTGGTCGCCCAAATTCAACAAAGTCATTAAACCAATCGACAAATTAAACATCTCTCACGAAATGACCAATATAAATTACACCGACATTGGGTGGCTGCTTGACTTGATGACCTCACGGTCCTTCGCAGCTTCCCAGTCGCAAATTGATGTAAATAACTTGTGTTATATATTTATTATATGCAAATCGTGTTGTTTATAGTGCGACAAAATAAATCGGTTCTGTTCTGTTCTGTTCTGTTCCACAAGATAAGCCAGTGATTGTTGAAAGCTTTGGGATTGAAACTTTTCCAACAAGTTTCTCTTCTTTCTTGATTCGAGAAATATTGCAACTTCTTCTTTTAACTGATGAAGCCGTTTTAGCATATTCCCCTTAGACAACCATCGGACGTTTGTGTGAAACAACAGAGCAACATGTTCAGATTCCATATCTTGACACAGGAGCTTGAACAGACGACTATTTAAGGATCCTGCTTTTATACAATTCACAATTTCAATAGTCAGGAAATGGAGCACTATAAACAAATTCGAAAGGAAATGAAAGTTACATTTGCTTTGGCGCATTATAGTAGACTTTTTTCATGGGAAATTGCTGATGTTTTATTAGCTTTTGATCAAAGTTTTTATCTATCGATCTAGTTGCATATTTATCCTCCTATCACGAAAAAGCGATCAATGCGCGATACGAGCTCGTTTAGGAGTAGCCAGCCACCTGTTTACCACACTAAGGGTGGAATGCACCAAGGCGAGTTAGGTTAACTCTAGATTAGAGCTAATCGTGAGTTACCTTAGCCTAGATTAACTTAACTCGAGAGTTAAAGTTAACTCGCATGCGCCAACTTGATTTATCTCTGGATTAGCCAATCTTTGGATTAAATGCCAAGCAGTTATTTGTCGAGTTTTTTTGGCACACATCAAAAGTTGGAAGTGATTATTGTTATAGAAATTTCGAATGCAGTCATTGCTGTGACTATGCCGCAACCGTATATATGTTTTCAGAGCCAGTAATCAGCGCAATTTCACGATCGCAGAAACTGGCGTCACAGCTAAGAGAGCATAAAACCTAGAAATTGATTGTCTTTGCGTCTCGCTGAAATGGCGCAATGCTTGGCGTGGTGGATTCACTGTCGTGGTTACTGGGTTCAATACCTGGTTAGATTCAGCATATTTTGCTTCGCTTGTTTGTGCAAGAGAGACGTAGTAGTTTTTAAGCTAGCTATTTATTTTTATTGTTCGAATTGCTTTTATTTATATTTTTTTACTGTGGGGTTGTTAGAAGAAGGCTAATCTTATTGTATTTTTTGTGTGCGTTTGCACAAACTGATTTCGTTTGTTGGGACAACTGAATGACTTTTCACTGCTCCGGAAAGCACTTAGACTAGTTGTGCTTTTGCTTGAAATAAATTGAGTTGAGACATAACTATTGAACACGTGAAACTTTTGGTTTGCAGCGGGAGTATGAGGAGGTAAAAAGGTGTTGGCGTTTATTGTTTTTACAACTTGAGTTGCTGTATAAATACTGAATAGTTTGCATTCCTGTTAGATATAATACAATAACATGCAAAGGTGTCGGCCATGTAGACCTTAGCAGGTTAACAGTGTATCAGTTCAGTCTATTCATTTATTAAGTGATTATGTCGATGATTATGTCAATGCAATATTAAGTAATTATATTAAACACAACGCAGTGATTATGTCTATGCGAGCGATTTGTAAACTTGGTCAGTTTTTATAATATTAGAATTTGGATTCTGTGTTGGTTAGTTAGGCAGGGCTGCTTGCGATTTTGAACCTGAAAAAATAATGTTGTGAATAAGCCTATTAACCTACTACTGGAGTTTGCCGACTAGGCCCAAAGCTGAAAAAATTAACGCAAACAGTTTTTCTTCAGCTACCTAAATGCATACTAGCCACTAACAAAAAGCAGTTTGGTCTAGCAACTGTGCATATTACAAGCTAGCAGGCTAGTCTAGCAGAAGTTAACTCGAACTTAATCCACCAATGTTAAAGGATTAACTTTTTGGCAATTTTGGCTGATTTAATTGTAGGATTAACTTGGATCCATGTTGGTGCATACCAATTTTACCTCAACTCTACTTTAATCTTGAGATAAATTTAACTCAAAGATAGTCCGCATTGGTGCATTCCGCCCTAAGATGAGTAAATCCCGCTAAGTGCCTCTCCCAACGGCACAACTAGTAAACTTGCCGGCTTGTTCTCCACACTGTCCCTTTAATGCTGAGCGTCAAGCAGGGAAGCTGTAAATACTAATGTAAAAGTCGTTGGTTTCACCTGATATGGAATCAAATCTAAGTGTGCAGCTCCCGAGGCGGACGCTCTTACCACTCTGCCACTAAGCGGAGAAGTTTAAATGTTATAAAACTAGAAATTAAGTTATTAGTTAAGTTGCGATCTAAAGGAAAAGTCGCAAATTTGCCACTAATAGAGTAGACCTAAGTAAGCCTGTAAATTTTAGCAAAATTCACTTGAGACCACAAAATCAAATGTGCCGAATTAAATTTAAAATGTCCAAAATTTTTTGAGCAGTTTTGGACAAATGTCCAAAATATTCTGGCGAAAAAAAAACAACAACCAGGCCACACCTCTTTCAGCGTGCTGGTTGTTAACTTCTTCCAATTTTTGCACAATTGATGAAGCTCGGAGGAAATCGTTATTGTGGTTCCAAGTATCGGGATCTTTTTGTTGAAAACCAGAAGAAGTTTTCGTTTTTGGAATCGAACTTTGGAAGTTGAGGTCACAAAATTGTTCAGGTTAGAACTAGGTATCATTTGCTGGTTGATTAATACTCGCTTCACTGCAAGTATCACAAGTTCAATTTCCATGTGGTCAATCTGGCCACTTATGTTAAATGGAGACAACACGAATAATGACATTATCATCATCACTGAATCATCTGGAGCTTCTCTTTAATGACTAAATTATCTGGCGCTTCGTAGAACATGGGACGTTACCTAAAAAAAAAGCCATACCCACAAGTTCCTGCGACAAATACCACATATGGGCTGCCGTCATAGTTGTTGCGGCAGCAAGTGGAATCTTGAATATCGTTAAGAAGACAATTACTATTGTTATTGCTGTTTGTAGATTTCTGCGATTGATTATTTGAGTATAGATAACTGTATGCTGGTGTGACAAGCAAAATATAACTTATTTCATATCTCGTTATTTTATGTGTTTGGTAAATGCATTTATACAGAATTTGATAACAAGCCAACATACCATTGTTAACTTACTTTTTACAATCGTTTTTCATCTGATTTTGCAAAAAATATACAGCTTATTTGTCTTCCTTCACACACTAAGCTAACTACGCCTATCAAACATTGGAAGAAAACCACATATTCCAAGTGGTTTGGTACTAAGATGGTATTCTAGCATTTAAATTAGGAAAAAATCCTGTGGAAGTCATTTGACCACTCTCGCAAAATGGAAGAGGCTTGAGCTACCCCTAAATATTAAAATTTTTGAAAAATATTTTGCATGGTTATTTTTTATCTGAATGGACCTCATTAAAGGATTGACCCATAAAAAATACAAAAAAAAAGTTGTTTAAGAATTACCCTTAATGCATGTGGTTTGATATCAATTAACAGCTAAAAATAGCTTTACTAACTCTAAAAAGCATCAAATAATACATTAGGCTATGACTAAAGTTTGTCGGCAGCATGGCACAGTGGTTTGGAGCGTCATTTTTTACAATAACCATGATTGCAAGGTTAGTGATTCAACTCCCAACCTAGTCTCGTTGTTACGTCCTTGGATAAGATGCTTCACGGTGATTATCTCTGTTTGGTGGAATCTGGCAAGCAGCAAATTAAAGAAGTTACAGGAAATTCAACCAGAAAACTTGGAAACAAAAGCAACTTCTAAGCAAGTCTGGATTCATCCTACGCATAGTGTCTCTGCCGCTTTCTCGTGATAGGAGGATGAAAAGAAGAAATCAAAAAATAAAATCATAACTAAGAAATGATTATCACACTTTAATCAATAATCATGAGTAAAGAGCTCATTTTGCGATGGGATATGTGGCAACACAAGTCTGTGACTGCAATGAACGTCATATGCATTTTGGTCTATTTAAGCTCATGACGACACAAGTTGTCGTTTGTGGTTCACTGGTTAATTAGGGCAAGTGGGGCTGGTACCGAGGGAGTTTTTCTCGTGTTGTATGCTGTTCAAATTGTGGTTACTATTCCTGAGTGATGCTAAAACCTATGAATTTTAAAGTCTGGGTTTGCAGATTTCAAGACACGGGTTTGGGTTATTGGTAGTTGGAAACTTGCGAATAAAATTAGTTTCGGGTTTGGGAAAACTAGGGTTGGAAACACTAGCTGCAATTGTAGTGTATGCAAGATAGCACAGCAGTATAGGCATTAATGTAACAAAAAATGAATTTTAATGGTCTTGGCATATTGGAAAGGCAGATAATGCGAGACTAAAGAGGCCTTTTGTTTTAACATGAATTTTTAAACATGCCTGGTAATTCTAAAAGAATTAAAACTGAAATTTAAGCAATAGTTAGTATTATATGGTATGTTTTTGCTGGATGTTAATTAGGCTTGCTGAAGTGTTGTGTGAATGTTACACAGTCCTTTGAATACCAGAAGAAGATTTGCTGTTCCGGTACAAAATTTAATGTTGGCAAGGTAGAGAAGTTTCATTGTTCCTCAATGCTTTTGGTCTGACATGCTTCTGGAGGGTTGGTCAGGCAAAGAAAAAAAGGGAAGAAGAACACTGATTGGCCGAGCCAAGCAGTTATCAGCGTTAATGCCTGATATTGAGACTGTATGCAAACTCCTTTTGCCTGCATAGATCGGGATTAGATGTTTTGATGTAAGTAGCTTCTAACATGGAAAACTGGAAACTAGAAAAACCTCGCATAAGGATATGAAACATATCTCGGAAGTATTGCTTAAACCTATCTTTGAGGTATTGCTTAGTACATTAAAAATTTCGCAAGAGATGCTAAGTCACATTGCTCGGTTTGGGTGGAGGACTTGCAGGCTGAAGGTGGCAGTGTGCATTTTTGGTGGGCGCCTTCATTTCTAATGGATTTATACTTCAGTGGCGGTTGTTTTTTCCCATTGCCATTACCTCTGCTGGAATTCTAAGTAAATAGCAATTGGACTGCATGGTAGCAAAGTTCAATTCTTTTTGTCATAAAAATGTTCTTGAAGCATGGCGTTGATGATTCCATAAACATAGAACATTTTGGTTGACTCCACCAAGACATAATCATGTCATAAGGTGTCGTCCACCGGTTGTTTTTTAAATAGCGAGCCACTTGTTAAAAAACGGTGCAGCTCATGGCAGCAGTAGCTTATGAAGTCATTTGCGTCGCTGTTTTTCAAAATAGAGTTAGTAGTATTTACATCTCTGTTTTTCTAGGCTTCCCACAGCAGACCTCCTCTTTTGAAAACTCCTCCCAAATCAAACAAGACTCCTCTTCTTGAGACTCCAGAGATGAGTCGATTTTTAGGAAATACCAACTCATGTATGTTAAATTTTCTTTTACATGTATAATTACCACCTAGTTGCCTCACTGCTGTTGGTTTGTCCTACTCTGCAGGCTGATAAATGAAAAAATGGCTGCTAAAAATAATGGATCAAATATTACAATGTAGTAAACCCAATAAATTGACTGATTGTGCAGTGAAAAAATAATTGATTTAATTACAGTGCATTTGAGTAAATTTTTTTGGAAGCCATAAGCCACCGTTTCCCAAACTTCAAATTGTTATGTTGTGTTAGGTTTGCGTAGTCATAAGCAACAAATATCTAACCCACCGCTAAGTTAGCCTAACTGCGTTACTACAAAACTTTTACAATCTGGAATGAGTCTAGATCGGATTGGCTGTGCATACTGAGCCTGACTGGAGTTATGAGGTGCATAGAGAGCCTGACTAGTGTCATTGACTCCACCAAGCCATAATCATGTCATAAGGTGTCCACCACCACTTGTTTTTTAAATGGCATGGGTTTTGTTGTGAAGTAATTTTCTTTAAATTTGCGAGAAAAAATATTTAAAAGAATTGTAGTGCAGCAACAACAATAACATGACGTGCAATCTGTTTGAAATGTCGCCACTTGAACTCATGCAGCTCTAATTTTTTATTGTCTTACTATGTAAGCACATTTTCTTAGAGAACTGCCTGTAATACTAGATCTTGTGTAGAAAACATACACTTAAAACATGTGAATATTGAAGTGTATGTTCAGTTGTTCACAATAATTTATCAATGCTGTACTGTATGGTAAAATCTTTTATGATAAGAGAAGTTCGTCATCATGAAAAAGCAGTAACATTTGGGATCTCAGGCGCCTTGTGTTAGTATGCACTGTGCAGGCATGCTTGCACGCTTGAATACCGTCGACACGTACAAAAACATGGCAAGTGAAACCCAAGTCATTGTATGCATCACGAAATTCCAACATGCGACACATTAGGTCCGTTTAGATACTAAATGGAAAGATTGCCTTGGTTTTTTTCATCCACAACGAAAAGAAGAGTTAAATACGGCACGTTGGTTACATTTCGATTCTTTGCTTTTGTGACATCGCTATGATTGTTGCATAACCGAACTTGTTTTTATAGCGTCACTATTCACCCATGAGCTCCCATTCCTTTCACTCTGAAAATATTTTATCATTTGAGTATTCTCTGAGCATGAATAGGATTGGATTGATTTTGCATTTAAAACATTAGGTAAAAACTGTATTAACATTTTAAAAAAATTAATGGAAAGTATTCTTGAACGCATTCACCATTGTAATGTCATCCACACTAATGTTTGCACCCCTATAATTTTTATGTCTTGCCCATATGTCGATTTTCAGCTTATGAGCACATGAACTACATTTACGTATAGACAGTATCAGGTTGTATGGTGTATGCTGAACAATCTTATTTCAAAAGCGTGAAGAAGTTTTTAATCTAGCTTTATGATAAATACTAATCACGTGTTAACGAAGGCTTTACTATTAATGTTACTGTAATTAGTTTGAGGTTGAACTAAAAAACTTATTTATGAAAATAAGCTTACACCTCATCTACCCATGCTAGAATGTGGTAATTTGTATTAAGTTGAGTTTTTTTTTTTTTCAGGGCAAGGATCAGAAGCTACCATGCCACATGTTCCTACTGGAACATACAAAAGTGCTTCGCTCAAAAATTTTCCAGAACCATCCCATACCAGAACTACGTTGCCAGTTCGACGAAATGAACCTAGAAAAAATTTAAACATGTTGCAAAATCGAAACTATCCTCATCAGCAAGAAAGAAAAATTCAATCGAAACCTGTAGCATCTAGCAAGTCAAACAATTTAAGGGTGTCTAATCGTTTTGGATCTAACAGCAACAAGAATAATGAACCAAAAGATCTTAGTGATCTTGCAAGTTATTTACTAAAATTGAAGTCCTCGGCTAGTCGAGAAGATGTAAATGTTAAAGGTGATGCTGAACTCCCAGAGAAGCACCGAAAACTTTCTGGTTCTTCACAAGAACATCAAAAATTGTCCATTATTTCAAAAAAACATGAACCATCTCCTGCAAGATCACATATGACGGAATCTAGCAAACCAGCTGTGGATATTGAGTCAATTACTCTTGACAATATTGTTTCAGTTTCTGACACAGCAGTGGTGATAGAATATCCTGAAGAAGAATCTGTCGATAAACGCCATAATGCCAATAATAACGATGTTTCAATCTCTGAATCTGCTATTCAAAATGAAAGCATGTCTACTCATAAGAGTAAAAAAATAAAAATCCAATTAAGTCAGTATGCTTGTGGCCGTGTGAATGAGGATGCAAGCACTGGCAATCCTGTTTGTGAAGAAAGTGTTGTTGTTACTACTAGTTCATCCCAGGAACGCAATAACAGCGAGAAATCTTTATGTGAAATCATCAACGAAAGTAGTACATTATTAACAACTCTTCCTTTGAAGCCTGTGGATGACAAATCGATCTCAATTTCAAACAAGGTAATTTATTTTAGTTAGACTGGTCTTAATTTATACACCTGCTGAGTTGCTTGGAAAGTTTTGTGGGTATATGACGACTGACTGCTCCAAAGTCACTGCAAAAACAACTTCTTGCTGTGCAAATTGACTGCCATGACAACTCACCACCAAAAACCAGCTGGGTGCACGTTTTGGTTGGAACCATAGGCGTCGATCCGGCGGGGGCAGGGGGCGGCTCTCCCTCGGGTCTAACACTGAAGAAATAATTATTTCAATCATTGAGACATATGTCTGGCCCCTGCGATGTTTTAAAACCTATGTTAAAAGTTAAATGCATGTGCAGTATCTAAAACAGTCCAAAGTGCAACAACGCAAAATCGCAGCAATGTTTTGTCGCAATGTTACGCTCACGCTATATAAACAGTAAAAAGAAAATTATCAGCGTGTGTTCTGCGACGATGCTACTAGTGCGGTACCTTGAAAAATCGTTTTAAACCATATTCCGTCTGAACTTTTTTCAGAGCCAGAAGATTGGGGGTAGACCCAGGGTTGGTTTGATTTAAATCAAATGTATTAAATCATGATTAAAACCGACCAATAAAAATCAAAAAAAAATCTTTTACAATTTTTTTAGAATTTTTTCGCATTTTTGCTTTGTGATTTAAGCTACAAATGCATGTTTGTTGATTTATTATGCGTATAATGCTACTGTGTAGTTTCTTGCAGTAAACCCAGAGTGGATTCACCGGCTTTAAACATTAGTGCAAAAGCGAAGATGAAAGATTTTAACTTTTGATTGCAGGTTTTGGGTTATTGCATCACAATAAAATTCCAAATTTTTTAATTACATGAAAGTACAATAAGGGCCTACTCAAAAATTTTACTTGTCTGGTCCTGTGACGCAATAACAAGAAACGTATAGACAAAAATTTCAAAAAGTCGGTTGAAATAATCATTTCAGCAAATAATAGGTGAAAAGTAAGCATGCCCCTACCCCCCATCAGTAGATATTGTACTAAAAGTTTGTTTTGTTTAAAAAAATCCGATTTAAATCCAAAAAATTCGATTTAAATTTAAAAAAAATTCGACTTTTTTGATTTTTTTCAAATGAGTCATGATTTTTCCCAACCCTCGGTAGACCCGTGGTGTCCGCTCGTTTTGAACACAAATAACTTTGCACATACTCACTTTAATACGATGGTGAAAGTTTAGGAAAGCAAATAATTTTATTGATATTTCGCCTGTATATTTTTTATGACACGACTAATTTATTCATGCGCTAATTGCGCCTTGTTATATCAGATGTCCCCAAAAAATGAACCACTCTTCGTTAAGTATTTTTTTGGTGATTACACACTCAAAATTATTGAAATTCTATTTACAGCAATCCAAGTATATTTTTTACACTTTTATGTAATATTTAAAAACTTGGTTACAAGTTATGCTAGTATGGCCAAATTAAAAATGATGTTTCAAGAAATTTAGTATCAGGAGAAATTGATGTGAGCAAAGGTTTAATAAGCGCTTTGTTGCATGCGCTTTGTGACGTCATAAGTCTGTAGATGTTTGAAATAAACATAATATCTATAGAAGAAAGATGCAAGAGCATTTCTTTTTGGAAGATACACTTCTGTTTAGTTGTGGGAGTATATTATGGAGGTCACATTGAGCATAAAGTGAAATAAACCACTTTTTGCTCGTCATACTAAATTTTTTGAATTATCATTTACAATTTGGCAAACCTCGCATAATTTGCAAGCAATTTTTTAGTTATGTAAAAGTGTAAATAATATACCCGTACTTGGATTACTGTGTATAGCAGGGGTAGGCCAAATGCGGCCCGCGAGACCATTTTATGCGGCTCGTGGGCACTTACAGAAATATGAACTCTAGGGATGTGCCGGATAGCAAATTTTCCGGATACCAGATATCCGGCAAATCTGACTTGCCGGATATCCAGTATCTGGCCGGATATCCGGTATGTCACTATCCGACCAGACACCGGATAGTAGCACTAAGCCAAAATTAATATTTTGATGTTTTTTATCATCTTGCTCGACTAGCAAGCCATGAAACTAATTGCACGTGATCATGTGACACACAGGAAACTTCCAGAAGTATTGCGTCATTAAAAATGGACTTTATTACTCTATCCAAGTTGGCCGAATCGGCAACGTGGTCGAGCAGCAGGAGCTCAGTTGATATAATGACCATCTTACTGATCGGGTTTGATTCAACCTCGATCCACGACACTACGTTTGTGTAGCAACACGTTTTCAACGCTGGGCTTTATTTTTTGGTAAAGAATTGTGTTAAAAGTGCGGATTTTGGTCAAGAGTGTGCCGAAAATTGGACGCCTAATCAGTCGGCCGCCATAGGCGTATATTCGGTGGGAGCAGGAGCAGCGCTTCCTTGGGTCTAATACTGAAGGAGGCGGCATATATCTGGCCTCCAGGGTTTTTTCATTATTATATCAGAAGTTGACTGAATGCACATTGCACAGTAGTTAAAACAGTTCCAAAATGGAACAGCGCAAAATCTCAGCATTGTTTTGACAAAATTTTGCGCTCATGCTTTGTATAAAGCGAGAAGAAAACTCTATCGAACATGGGACCAGTGTCAGCTACGTGATTTTACGACTAAAGCAATCGAGTTTACAATCACCACATATTGTGCTGATTTTTGCGCTTGTGAGCATAAATTTGTGATACCCATCGAAAAGCAAACTTCAACAAAGGTCAAATCTTCATTATACTCGCGGTATTATGCCGAAGCATGTAATAAGTGGGGGAGCCCATCTCTGCGCCTGTGCAACACAGTTTCGAATCCCCCCCAAAAAAAACAACAACGTCGCAACGGTGTCGAGCCTCCCGCGCCGATAGCGATGTCTTTCATCACTACGCTAAGCGATTCATATAAAGCAAGTTTAAATTTGAATTTTCGGATGTTTTGCGCCATCATCAAAGCTACTAAAAAACGCATAGTTTCATTTGTAGTTACTTTACAACAAAATTACTGCAAAAAATCGATCCTGCAGTAAATCTGTAATGATGGGTAGATTACAACAAACTTTAGTACAGACAGTCGATTGATGAACTAAGGACGTTGAATTAACCATTTCAACTTAGCCTACGCAACGTTACAAAACCGCACAACAATTAAAAGCAGAGACACATCCATTACAATGCTCATGGCACCTTAAAACATCGTTTTTTGATCGTAGAAAACGAAGTTTCTATAAAAATTCTCTCTCCCTGCTGTTTGCCTTCGAGAAAGCATTGGCGCCATGTCCGCCGCTCGTTGCATTTTTTTTTCATTTGGGACAAAAGACGAACATGCCAGTTATAGGACAGAAGGCAGGCTTTTAAACGCAACGAATGAATCGATTATAGTGGTCCTCAAACTTATACCGTCTCGGTTTGAAGCTGATTGATTACTGCCTTACTGCAACACCATCAAAGTGGCTTTCCTGATGTCACAGCGCCAAGCAAAAAAAAGCTTGTAAACTAAATATAAATCCATTTGATATAAAAAAATTACCAACGTAGTCTAAGGTTTGGACTCGGTTTTGCTTTTTGTGGAGAGTCTAAACAAAATTAAAGTTTTCAAACTTGTACCAAATTTTTTCAAATAAATCGAAAAGGTAAATTTTGTTTATATCGAGTCTACTCTATGCAACTTCCCTGAACTTTAGAAATATCCGGTATCCGGCCTAATAGAGAAGCACTATCCGGCGGGATACCAGATACCTCAAAAAGCGCCGGATAGTGTCGCATACTGGATATGTACCCGGTATCCGGCACATCCCTAATGAACTCCTATCGTGAATCAAGCCGAAGACCCTTTTTTCTTTTTGTTTAGCTCCGCGCTGAATATCAGTGAAAAGAGGGACATCTGCGGCCGCGTAGATCTTTTTTTTGCTCTTCACCGATCTTCAGTGGTGAAAACAGGACGTCTGCGAGCGTGTAGACCTTTTTTTTGCTCTTCCAATTAGTGCAGCCCTCGGTTTCAAAATTTTTTCGAATGCGGCTTTTCGTATGAACAGTAGGCTATTGTCCACCCCTGGTGTATGCAATTTCAATAATTTGGAGGTAATAATCACTGAGAAAATACTTCATAAAAAGTGGTTTACTTTTTCTGGGACACTCGATACGTAGAAAACAAAGTTTGTGTAAAAATTCTCGCCCCTCTACTATTTGCTTTTTTCAAGAAAAAAATCAACGCCTATGTTTGGAACATATTTAGAACTTTTGTGGGATTTGGCGTATACATTACAGATTTTTAAATAACTACTACAGTGCAAACAGGAGATGGATGATGTTGCAATTACCTACTTCAAATGGGATAACTTTCCAAGTAGGCAGTCGCTGCAAGCCATGCGTGAAGAATGTTTGTTTGCGGTTAAAAAAACCGTTGTTTTATGACAAAAACAATTAATAGGTATTCACTGCTGGCTTTATAACGTTTTTTAGGTGATTATTTTCTACAAAATAATTGACTGTTAAGTTTTTTTCATTCGTACGTGTATTGCTGAATTTATAATACTGAAAAGGATCTTCATGAAGTGCAAAATAATGGTTACTTCATTATATTGTGTCTGAAAAACACAACTTGCATGTGAAGTGTTATTAATACCATCCGACATAAACCGTTAATTTTTTTAAATCTTTTTGAAACGAAGTTGAATATATTTGTGATGTCATCAAATTTCAAGTCTCTATAATAATAATTGTAGGCAAGTCTGTCAATTGAAAACCAGTAACGAAGTACACTTTACCAGTCTTGGTGTTAAAGGGTTGAGTGCACTACAACATCTTAGGTTGGTCAAAGTATTGCAGGTTAACAGGTCTCTCATGTTTAATGCAAAACATCTTCGCTACAGCACAATTTATCTGCAATAAACAATTTACACATACTACACATTTTGTATAAAATAGGAAGGATTTAAAGGCAAGAAATGGAACAACGTCATGATTGCCAGCTGTTTCACAAATTGGTGCTGCTAACGCATGAAAAGTCATTCTTAAATGTCCATAGTTTCAGAAACACTGGTCAACACTCAGCAGGGACATATATCTTGAGTATTCTTGCATCTGACATTGCAACAAACTATTCTTATCAATTTAACTCTTACTTGGTTTTAGGAGAGTGATGACTCTCACTTTGATAACACAATGCACTGTGGAACTGCACCAAACAGGTTTGTAACATCGTTTGTTTCTTAATAAATTAATTTGGAAAACTTGCTATGCTATTTTGATCTTACTTTGATTTTTTCTTACCATTATGAGGAGGAACAGGACCATCCACCAGTTTCCATTCTGCTGCTTAGAATTTTGTTTCGGGACTAATCTTCATCAAACAGTACAATCAAATTCTCTTACGTAAAATGATCCAAAGACAGTGACAGTATCATCACCAGAACAAAGCGTGGTGGCAATGAGCAACAGGACCATTTACTTACATGTTTCATGTTTTAAGTTCTACAATGTATATTTTGCACTGAGTACAACAGAATTTCTTGCAATTGTACTAATCAACATTACTTTTTTGAATACGTCAGTATTATGACTGGTCTAGAATTAGATTGTATGACGGGAAGCAGATCCAGTTTACATTTCAATTTTAATTCAGAAGTGAGAGCTTTGCAATGTAGTGTTGAAGTATGATTATGACACCATGTACAGAGTTAATTTGTGTCAATATTCCATATTTCTCATCTGGGTTAATGAATTTGTGATTCTATACGATTGCTCGTTCTGTTTCTTCTATACATTTTATCCCTATTTCAATTTGTTTCATCCTCTTGCTTCCAGTAGCTATTTTTTTTAGCTTTATTATTGCAAATGGCTCTTATTCTTTATTTAGACATATAAAAAGATAGATATGGTGGGCCTTGGAAGATTTACAATATAGATGCTGTAAAAACCATGTTTAAGACTAGTTTTACAATTTGACTCAGGTTTGAACCCGTGGACCTTGTGATTGAAAATCAAGCTTTCTTACCAAATGGCAACCGAGCGTACCACGTTTTAAATGCAATTTTAGTTATACAACCCAAGCTCCTCTTTATTTGGAGATAATTGCTTCTCCCTTTTTATCGACCTAGTTACTTTTGTAAACGCACTGCCTGGGCTACAGTTTCCAAGTAGTTATTTTATGTAAAAAATTAAGATGTGAAGCCCTGCAATTTCTTCTTACCAGTTTTTAAACGTGTTTGTAAAAATTGGGACAACACTTGCGCGAGATTTTTTATCAGCGCTGTTCTACATTTCTTATGTACTAAATGGACATTACATTAAAAGTCTTTTTCATCACTTGTAAATCCTACTGCCTTAAAATAGAATGCAAACTGCAAAGCAACTGTCGAAAACTTTGTAGCAATGTTTTTTATGGGTAGCAGTTTGAAGCATTTTTTTTTCTGAGCTTGGCAAGTATACTCTTGTGCAGATATTTCATAGTGCTCTAGCTTCTGTATGGATTCACCTTACTGATAACCTAGAAATATGCAGAGATGGGCTCTTGCGCCACAACTACTTTACTTGCGATAGCCCTTGCTGCGCAATTGTTTTTTACCGCTTGCGGCGCAAGTATTTTTTAGTTTTAAACCCAACCGTGCAAGCACAATTCGTATTCAATTAAAATTATTGTTTTTTAATAAACTTTGATTAAAGTTGAAAAAAAACATTGAAAAGGTTTAAAAAGCTAGGAGTAATTACATTTCGTCTACTGCTTGCAAAGCGTTGATTGGATTCACAGCAGGTGTCTTTGAAAATGCTCTGCCGATTTTAGCACCCTTGTCTGAAAGTCTGCTTTGAAATGTTTGAAACTGCTGTGCCAATTTTGCACCTCGGTTCGAAAGTCTGCTTATTTATAATATTGAGACTAATGAGAAAATTATATTTCGTCTACTGCTTGCAAAGCGTTGATTGGATTCACAGCAGGTGTCATTTTCTGAAACGTTTTCTCTTCAATGTTTTTCCCTTATTAACATCTTTGCTGAAAATGGTATTTTTGCATTTAGTTGCATATTTATCTTCCTATCACGAGAAAGCGATCAAAGCGCTATACGAGCTCGCTTAGAAGTTACCAGCCATCTGTCTACCGCACCAAGATGGGGTAATCCCGCTAAGTACCTTTCCCAACGGCACAACAGGTTACTTGCCAGCTTGTTCTCCACACTGTCCCTTTGCTGCTGAGCGTCAAGCAGGGAAGCTGTGATCAGAGCCGTAGCAGCCGCCCCCCAAACCCCCCAATTGGGGGGGCCCACACTGCCAAAAGGGGCCCCAAATTGTCTTGAAGGACCCGAAGTTGCATCAATTCAAAAACAAAGTTTTGCTTGGCGAATCACGTTGAATGGGATTTTTTGCGCTCAGATTCTATATATTTCAGTTTTAAAATTTTTCGCTATCGTTTACTTTCAAATAGCGTCATAAACTGCGTAATGATGTCATAAACAATACACGGTGTGTAAGAGTGCGCGTAGGATTTGAAAAAGGAGGCCGGTGCAGAGTTGGATGCAATCATTTTTCAAAGCTTAAATTCAAATTCATTCCTCTTGAAAAAATTAAATTCAAATTCATTAACACCTTGTGAGCAGATTTAGAATTTTGTCTATTTATTTATTTATTCGCAATTTTATTCTCCTATCATGAAAAAGCGACGGGGCGCTATACGAGCTCGCTTAGGAGTTGCCGATCAACGGTCTACCACACCTAGATGAGGTAATCCCGTTTAGTGCTTTTCCCAACAGCACAACAAGCGAACTTGCCGCTTGTTTCGCGCTATCCATTATGCTGAACGTCAACCAAAAAAGCTGTGAATACCAATTTTCAAGTCATTGGTTTAACCGGACCCGGAATTGAATCCCGGAGTCCACCAATCTAGAAGCAGATGCTCCATCCACTCGGCCATCCGATCGGTAAATTAAATTCAATCCTACCCTATTTCTGTGTCAGCAACCATAATCTGACATCGAATACAAAAGTCCATTGAAAAAGGATTTGCTAGTTTGAAAACGTGTGCTTTTGAAATAGCGCAGGAATTGGACATTGGTCCGGTCTTCCTCAATCAAAAAGTAAAAAAAAAAGAGAATGAAAATAGAAAAAGAGAATGTTTAGTTACGATGCAAATCTATATCGTACAGCTTCTGAGGAAGAGATTCAAAGCAAACTTTTTAAAACAACTGGTGGACCAGGCTATTATGTCGATACTAGAAAGTTTTAAGCTGACATGTGATGTCGCTTCTGTCTTTGCATTGCTGTTTACACCCAGCAGCTTCGTGCATGAACAGCCATTGTCAGCAATATGATCTGGCAATACCGCACGCAGGTTCAGATTCTTTGCGACGGGTTCGATTCACGGCTGGAGTCTATTGCATTTGATATTTACATCAGATGGTTGCTGATTAGAACGACACAAGCTCGTTTGGCAGTCTCCCTTCAACACCGTTGAACTTTTAATTCAATAGTAATACCTGTAAGTGCTCGCTTGCCTTGCTTCTCGAGTTTACAAAATGCGTTGTTACTGTTACCAGTGTGCTGAACAAAGCTTCAGAAAACTGAAATTTATTAAAACGTTTATTACATCTAATATGGCAAACAGCAGACTATCTTTTTTCTTTCCATTTGTTGGCATTTTTATCCACCTATCACAGAAAGCAATGGGGCGCTACACGAGCTCCCTTAGGAGTTGCCGGCCATCTGTTTACTTACCGCACTTAGATGGAGGAATCTCGTTAAGTGTTTTTCCCAACGGCACAAGCAAACTTGACGGCTTTCTTAACACTATCCCTTTAATGCTGAATGTCTAGTTGGAAAGCTGTGAATACCAATTTTTAAGTCATTGGTTTGACTTGACTAGTGATCAAACCCTCAGTCTATTCACTCCTTCAGGCTCAGAGGCACACGCTCTATCCACTCGGCCATCCGATTGGTTCTTCGCTGGCCATGTTGTCAATCGAAAGTTAATGCGCCCCATCTCCAGATTATGATGCTGTCAAAAGATCATCTGTGTACGAAAAAGTGCGCTCTAGCTAGACCGGAGGTTTTCAACCTATTGGCCATGGCCCAACAGTGGGCCACAGAGCTTGACTAGAGAGCGACATCAGCATTCCCTAATCATGCCATCACGTTGACCTTGTACCTTTTAGCAAAAGTTATTGGGCCACCATCATATTTTATCATTTTAGTGGGCCATGAGCAGAAAAAGGTAGAAAAACCCTGAGCTAAACGATTTTAATGGAAAATGAATTGGGTGTAACAAACTTGTCTTAAAATTACACCTTTTACTTTTACACAGTGATAACGCGTTATATGTTTTAATTTTACCACAGTATTCGCATTGTGGTGAGAAACTGAGTTGTTACCCCTGGAAAAACCTAAAACAATTCATATCGAAAGCTAAGTATTGGGGACTTGAAAGGGTTTTTTGGGGGGGCCCAAAGTTGAGCTGCTACGGCACTGGCTGTGAATGCCAATTTTAAAGTCATTGGTTTGACCCGACTCGTAATCAAGCTCAATTATTAAGTTTTGAGCCATCTTGTCGAAAAAGACGAAGCCAATTATTAATTCTGAAAATGAGGGTTTTGCTACATTACTTCCCAATAAGCGGAGGTAAAAAAATGCGTTAGCTACCTTTTTTCTTTTTTGCATCCCTTTGTTGCGTACCAATGCAACTTCTTTTTTTAATAATATCGATTAAATCTATTTGGTCTTTTTTCTCCTTTTATTCTCCAGGTCACTTACATTTCATGTAGTTATAGTAGATGCGCAACAGACAAAGCACTTTGTTGTATTCAGTCACCACAAGTGCTGCTGGCTGGTTGAAGCTAATTCACCCAGTGAGCCGACCCCAAAAAATTACGTTAAAAAGTTATATTCAGAAAATCAGCTTCATGAGCGGAAAATACGGTAAATAATTATATTTTTTTACGTTCCGCTTTTCAGATTGTCATCCAATGCAAAATATACTAATCCCAAAGGAAAACGATATTTATTTTCACAAAAGCCCAACAACCAATCAACCACAGTTTAAGCTTGCAACCCTCATAATTTAGACCTAGACTGCTGAACTAGTCACCTCAATGTTATTTTTGCCGTAATGGCTTTAACTCTGCAATGCTTGTGCACATTGCATGATCGGATTGTTTTAAGCTTGGCATCCTTGAGAAAAGTGAGAGGGTTGATGGTATGTATGCATAATAGGCTTAATGTCTAGTTTCGCCAATCTTTCTTTCTCAAATTGTAACATTTTTTTATTTCCAACTTGAGTTTTTGCTTGCTTCTTCTGTCTTTGCAGCCAATTTCTGTTCCCCCACGTCATCAACCAATTTTTGTTCTTTGGCCTCTAGCTTGGAATTGCTCTCGGCAGCTCCTTCTGCTGCATCCCATAACCTTTTCCATCCTCTCTGTAAAAAGCTTCTATTTTTTACCTTCCCAATCGCGTTTGCCCGCCGTTTTAGTTCTTCAAACGCGGTAAACCCATTCTCAGTAGGTATGAGAATCCAATGCCAACCGACTAAAGTAAAAGTATTCATGGTTAGCCCCTCAAATGCCGCTGGATAGCTGAGGAGAATGTTGTCCGTGACGGACAAAAAACTACTTTGCATACAAAAAAATTTCTGGATGTTAGATATACAGATCTTGGAAAAAAACTTGCACTCGTAAGTTGAGCCCACGATAGTAGATGGATAACCAGATTTCCTTCAACCAAAACGAATTTAACAACACCACCTAAGCTGACAACTCTGAACTTCGGTACCAACCGTAAAGCTGCAGCAAACGTACCACTTCCTATGATTAGAAGCTTACCGACACTGATTAACGAGGGCCACACCCTTTAACACTCGATGATACAACTGACAACTAATGATAATGATACGCTCTCCAGCATTTGCAGCGCATAAACGCTAGAACTGGAGGGTCGGCATCCTTATGCCTTTAAAGAGCCTACTCGACCCATATTCCAAAAAATAAGAACACTGGTAGTCGCAAATCTAATTTTACAATAAAAGAACAGCCCTGTGCATTAGTTTTGGGTTGGCATTATTATTTTCGATACTTAATCAATTTTTCTTTTGTATAGCAGTTCAAAGCATGTGCACCACATCTAAACTGTTAAATGTCACTTTCATTTTTAGACTGGATTTTAAGCTGTTATCTGGTGTGATGTGAGCGGTCTCCGTTTTTAATGTGCAGTAGCTCAAGTTGAAGAATGCTCGCATACGCATGTAAATCCATGGATCAAAAGGATTAAAAGTAGTGCCTACTTTCATTTTTCATACTCTTTTAGAAATAGTGTTAGTAGACCAGTGCTTCCAGATTTGTTTTTCTTCTCGCACCCCGTTGCATTGACGAAACCAATCTTGCATCCCCTGTTTCATACACATGTATGATTGCTTGAATGCCTGCTTTCCTTTTTCAGCACGCCTTGTTTATCTACGCATACATACAGTGAATACTTACGCAATCTCAATTTCTTGCATCCCTAACATCAACTACTCGCATCATCTGATAATGCTGGCTCTAACAAAATAGAAGCAGTGTAGCAGACTGCACCATCTTTTAATTACCATTTTAAATTACAACCTCCAAATGATGGCATAGTAATGTTTGTTTAATAGATTTTAGCGATTGGGCTGCTTTTATTTTTTGCTATTTATCACATTCTTAATTAATTTCCTGTGTAGCAGCCATTTACTCTCACGGAAAATTTTAATAGTAATTACAATTCATTTTCGAATATCCACGAAGAACCTTAACAGAAGGAACAAAGAGCCGCATCAGATTAGCATAGCACACATGGTTTGTTTAATTGTTCATAACATTAATTTTTCTTTCAATTACAATGTTAACGACATACTCACCAAGCCAATGTAGCTAGATTTGATTTTTTTATCAAGATTTACACAACGCTTAATAGTTCACAGTTTTTTCAAAGTTTGATGCACTGATGTTGCAAATGACTTATGTAGTGTTGTTTGTTGTCTGTAATAAGTTTGACACATGCAATTTGCAAAATATTCTTGAGCTAATTTACACGCGTTTTGCTGAAAATTTTCTTTAGCAGCACGTTGAGTTATGTTTTTTGAGCTTAAGAATATCCGTATCGGTCTTTCGAATGTAGTTGAGCAATGGTTGATTAAATATGCTACCACTGATTACGGCTGAAAAACGGAAGGCTGGTTAGTGGTTACGCTCTGTGATGCATTGACTTGTTTCTGTTAATGGCGAAGTAAAACGATTTACGATACTAAATCTTACTTGGGCGTATACGACTCGTCAACAACTATACAACATATTGTAAGTCTAGATCTTGCTTCTTTAGTCAATGATGCAAAGATAAAGAAATTGTATGAAGTGTAGTTAGGTTGCCGATAATTTCTTTAGTATGTATCGCGTAATAATAATGATGTATTGTGCAATAATGCCTCATTATTTTCAGCTCGGTGGAGGATAATAATGACAAAATGACATCTCCAACACTTTCAGGTATATTAGCTCATTGTTTTGTGGCCTATATTTGCTTGAAATTGGTTAAATAGCAGTCTCAATGTAAATAAAAAAACCAGGGTAAGCTTTTCAGAGACCGCCATGACCGGCTTTTTCAGCAAAAGGTTTATGCTTAATGTAAACCAGTGTTTGGATGTGATGTGAACTTGCACCTAATCCGTGTGTGGTTTGTGCTTCTCAACCAGAGCCACTTTGCTCCCCGAGGGAGAAATTTACCAACTCGTAGAGGAAATTTGTTAAGTAGGAATTGTAGAAAAAATAAAATGAGTCTTTGGAAATTTTAGATTTATGATGTAGAAAACGATGATTATACTTAGTGGTTGGCCTTTTGCAATCGTTCGCGTGCGCGTTTTGAAACAAACCAATTGTCAGTTGAAAGATGGTTCAGAAATTCTACTACAAATAGATGCTACGAAGTTTTGCTGCGCAATGCTTATTGCAACGTCACCGCAGCGAATAACTGAAAACCAAATCAATGTACCAACACTGAACTAGCTCTACTGTAGCGATTCTAATCAATTCTTCCAGACTTACGGTGCTGCTTGTCGGAATTTGGTCATGCGCTGTGTTACATCTGTTACGAGGACTTAACTTCGTAAGATTAAGTTTAGCTTACTTTTTGCGTGGGGTGAATACAGCGAATATGCGGAGATTTGCGTCACTCCTGTAGTCCTCGCCCCTTTACTTAATGAACTTTCGTGATTCCTCCGAAAGTTATGTTGTGGCATCAAACAAAGTCGACTATAAACCCGTTACCATTATTGTGATGTTTATGATGAAGTACTAGAAAACCTGAATCGGCTAAATAGTTTGTTCAAACATTTCAGAATCGAGCCCGACAGAAAAGGCGGAAAAGGAGCCAATAAATAGTAAGTTGATGAAATATCGTGGGAAATATGAAGCTCTACTGATTCGGTTAAATTGCTGTTTCATAGCGTATTTGATATCAGCATTACGGTGTTTTGTGGACCATGAGGCGCACTGATAATAATTAATTACTTTCATTGTTTTTTCTTTCATGCATAAGACGCAACGATTTTTAAGAAGTGTCAAGTCATCATATAAAGCTCATGAAACAAAAACTCTAATATTTTGATTGCATTGAAGCAAAAAGCATTGCCTGATCCATACATTAAGCGCACGATCAATTTTATTGAGAAAAAAAAATTCAAAGTGCGCCGTAATGGTCCGTAAAATACAGTAATCAGCCCCGTTCTGTAATTTTACTTTTTGTTTGAAATGTTTGGTAGTACAAAATTTGAATATTACGTCAAGTAGAAGTTTCATTTCTCCAAGATATTCATCTGATATGCATCACTACGAAGAGGAAAAATGCCTAACTGGTTAATAAGAAAAATAAAGCTTTGATTGGTTGGGAAGAAGAGTGTGAGATGAAAATCTTTTTTGCAAACGAACCTACTACTTGGCGCATTCTTTTAGTAAAATGGCTGTTTTCAATCAATTTCTGACTTGACCTAGTTTTGTGACTAGGTTGGGCATTTCTGACCGGTTTGAGCCTCCAACTCCCACGATTGAGTAGTTTACCTTCTAAGTAGGACTTTGAATTTGCCGCGAAGAGTGAAAATTTTTAATCATTTAAGGAGCAGTGACTGAGTAAAAAATTGTCTTCGGTTATGACGAATATTCAGTAGGTCAGGTATGGTATGGGATCGATCATTGGGGTCTTAAATATGGGATTGGGTTTGAATGAATAAGTAGCTGGTAGTTTGCGAGTGCACTGTAAGTTGATAGAACTTTTATTGAGCATTTTTTATATTTAGAGGTGACGCCGTTACTTGTTGGAACAATATTAGTGTTACTCCACTCCGTTTGGTCCTTTTATATTTTATGCTAAAAGTAGTTACGACTTGGATTTTTCTAGAGTGATTGTGTTTTTCGCACACCCTTTCTAAAAATTTCTGCGCACGTATCTGAAACAGACAATATGATATGTTATCGTTCATCCTGGTTACCCGCTATCTATTAATCTGTACCATGTAAGATGAGGCTGCGACTCGAAAAACAAAAATCTTCACACCTAAACTCGAAATTAGTTGATTGAGTTTTGAACTTATCCTCAACTTGACAAAATCTGCTCAAACTTAACCTAAACCCGATAAAAACTAGTTAAACTTAGCACAAGCTCGGTAGAAACCACTGAACTAGCTCTCGCAATATCAAGAACTCGAAATTAATTCAAGACGCTTGCGAGTTGGCTGCCCTGCGGAAGTATTAGAAAACAGTTAACGAAAACACAGGTCTGGACAACAATTTTGCACGTTAGAATTTGAATATAGAGCTTGATTTTGATAAAGCATTGCTCAGGGCCAGTCTTACAAATTTAGGGTCCGCAAGCACAAAATTTTTATAAAGGGTTCCTTACTAAAAAAAAATTGGAAATCCACTGTGTTACGCTCGAGTAACAAAAGTGTTATTAGTGGGATGAAGAAATGATTTCAAACTCGCTTACGAGCCGTCTTATTTTCAATTTTTTCTTTTGATTTTAATGTAGTGTTCGAATCTCTCAAAAATAGAATGTGTAAAGCAGAGAGGTGCTTTACTCAAATGAGAATGCGTACCGAAATTTTCAAAATCATCTTGTCGCGTGCCTCGTCACTTTCGAAATAATTGTTAGTGTTATAACCGAACTCCGTAAAACTGATACCTGCAACATTAAACTACAAGATTTCGACACATATTGAATAAGTATTTACTGAAACAATTAACAAGGGACAAATTAATGTTTCGACTATAACCAAAGTCTCGTCAGCCTTGCTACGCACAGCCAATCCAGGCTAAACTCATTCCAGACTGTAAAGACTCTGTTTTTGCATTGCTTTACCTGTACATCTCGACTTCATCTCTTTTCTAGGTTGTGCCCTATTTTTGGCAGGCGACTGGCCCCAAACAACGATACCCAATGAAAGAACCTATAACCACTAACCTACAACCAAGTTACCGTTAACCTAACTAGCCCACATCACTAGAAGAGTGGGTTACCATGGGGGCTTCTAGTGATGTGGGCTAGTTAGGCTAACGGTAACTTGGTTGTAGGTTAGTGGTTATAGGTTCTTTCATTGGGTATCGTTGTTTGGGGCCAGTCGCCTGCCAAAAATAGGGCACAACCTAGAAAAGAGATGAAGTCGAGACGTACAGGTAAAGCAATGCAAAAACAGAGTCTTTACAGTCTGGAATGAGTTTAGCCTGGATTGGCTGTGCGTAGCAAGGCTGACGAGACTTTGGTTATAGTTGAAACAATTAAGTGTTACATGTGTGAGTAAACATGGTGATTGGAGTTCATTTCGATGTAAGCATGAGTTGGTAAAATTTGCTATGAATTCAAAGATTGCTTTTTACCAAACTGTACGCGTGCTCCGTTTCAGTTCCGTTATGTGCACCCCTTGTGTAAAGCAACTTCGCAAGAATACAATCAGGAAGCATGGGTTGGCCTTGCAAATGTAGTTGACGCAAAATGTGCTTTCATTGCACTGCTATCAGCAGTTTTCAAAATAACAATCGTTTCGGCCTTTGATTTGGTGAATAGTTAAAAGCTAACGTTGAAATACTCTTGGTGGCGCTCTTGGGAGTTTTGTTCTACCTTACGCCAAACACAATAACACAACTAGCCCGCTTTCAGCTCACCAAAGTTATTGGCAAGTGAAGAATGCACATAAATCTATTGATACTCAGTACAGCTCACCGTTTACGAAATAGCATTTAAACGTGCGGCAAAAATCTTGTTACTATGCAGGCTTACCGTATATTTTCCCGGTCTCCGGTTACTTCTGTGATGTTTGTTGCGATTTTTTTTTTGATGAGGAATCAACTTTTCAACATTGCAAGTCTACACAACACCGAAGCAAGGTTAAGTATTTTTATTTTCTGTTGTGTGTGATTGTTGTTTTTCATTAGTGAAGTTGCATAGCGATGTACGAGATTGTAACTTACCGATTCCACATCTCTGGTATTTGTGCCTGCTATTTTCGCATTGTCAATACGGTAGTGAATATAACACGAAGATCATGCAGAATGCGTTTAGAAATTCGGAAGTTACAAAAGAGATGAGACTGCTTTATTTTCCTGAAGTAAGAAGTGAAAAAGTCATTAGCAATTTTTCTAGTTCCGTAGTGCTCCCACTTCGTTGGAAGTAAATCATTTATGTTCCACCATATCAAAGCATTTCTTGTTTTGACAAGTTGACATTGTTATTGTCGTGTTTTCTCTGTTGTTCCAGCATAAGTTTCCACGTGTACTTGGTTTTGTTTCACACTATGGTAAATTCAGTCGTCAATGTTCAGATAAAACGGTTTTTCGGAGGTGATCTTACCTAATTTTTTAACCTTTTGTGCGTGCTTGGCTTAAGAAGGAAATGCATTAAATCTCTACCACAAGCTGTAATTAATTTGTAAAAAGATGGCCGATTATGGTAGGTTTTTATATCTCTTAGAGATATTACGGTAAACGCTGTAAGCCCGGTGACCGAATGGTTAGAGAGCTCGACTTGCAATCACAAGGTCCTTAGTTATAACCTGAATCTACCTGATGAGTGGCAAATCGTGAAACTAGACGTAGAATTGTTTTTTACAGCGTTTAGTTAGTAAGTCTTTTGACATACCCCAATATTTCTTAAAATGTTCATATACAAAAAACTTACGTCGGCTCAACAATTTCAATATTGTTACTTGTTTTGTTGTTTCTCTTTTGAACCATTGTCAGAGGTCGTTATGTACATTTCAGCTTGTTTGCTTATTTAGGTTGAAATTGCGTCACAAAATGTTGGTAATGACAAAGGCTCTGCTAAACCGAAAAAACGAAAGTCGTCTATGAGCGAATCAGGTTGCGATGAAGATAAAAAACATGTGAGTAATGTTAGTTTCAAAAATGAAAATATCAAGTCAAAATGTCTGAGTAAAGTTTTTGTAATGTCCTGCTATAAGAAGATTAAGAGGCGGGCTATATGTTTTGTTGTAGATGGGGCTTTTTTCGGTTTCTTTTTGATAACCGTGAGTGTGATGTTACTCTTTAGTGAAGGATAAAAGTCTCAGCTCTAAGCATTTTTCTGTGATTCTAAAAGGGTAGTCGAAGAAGTTCGTTATTACCCAGCTTTTATTTCAGTTTGACTCTAAGACTATTCAGTGCCACTCATCTCCGCTTTGCTTGGTGGGTATGGAGTAGGGTGTTTCAAAATTTCACCACTTTCGAGTTAAGAAACGGCTACCAATTTTTCCGATAGAGTTTTCGACGCTGATTACGAATCTGGCATTATTTTTTGATTATGACGTCATCTTGAGGGTTCAGCCCGCGATTTTCGCGTTTTGGGGGGGTGTTTTCATATGTCCGAAACTACTCGTCCTAGAAAGGTGTAATTGGTGTCAATCGACGCAGAATATACGATTTCCTATCTGTATTCTATAGATTACAAAGTCGTAACGGCATCAGAAAAAAAGTTATATTAAAAAAACAAGTTTTATGGTTTTTTTGACTTAAATATTTCATGCAATGTCAATATAAGCTTCTATTGTGACGTCATATCGATGCACATAGGAAACGGCAAGTTCAACAAAATACTGTTAATGTTTATTTAATATTGCAAAGAAACGCACGAACACGAACATCTGTCTTGCCAAGCTGAGATGGGCAGTCTACAATACTACTCTGCAAGACCAACTTCAATTTGCCAATTAGTCTTTCCGTAGCTCGATTGTTATTCTCAGCAACTTTCCAAAATGCTGAAGGAACTTCCGTGCACATAACGCAAGGGGCATTCTTGCTCTCTGCTGTAAAAAAACTTTTCAACCCAGCTTTGCGATCTTGCAGTAATTTTCTGGAATCTACAGATTGTGGAAAATGTCCTGTTCTTATTGCTTCAAGAGAGTACGGCGGTACTTCAGCGAACGCACTTAAAGCAATATTAATTGGCGTTAACCACTGAATTGCATGTTCATGGTAATACTTTAAGGCAATATCAGCAAGTTCCGGATCGATTTCTCGAAATGCAAGCAATAGATCTCGCTGAAAAAGTGTAATTCCCGGCCCTTCAGCAGCTGATGGCTTCAAGTGAATGAGCAAAAACGATGGCACATACACACATACAATGTAAGAGACCAGTCTGGTTAGCCTTGCTCTTTGAACTTCCCCCAAGTCACAGATGTTGAAAATCAGCAAGCGAAGATATGCATTGGCAGTTGTAACCCACCTCGCATGGCACGTTGCTTCTTGCTTGTAAGTCAGAAGATTTTTTAGGTTTTCTGGGACATCGATGATCAAATAAGCAGACAAAACAAGCATGCACATATGGTCGCTCCTGAACGAATTATCTCCACGTCGTTTATCCTTCTCATTAGAAAACCACTCTATCTTCTTTCTAAGATGCAAAGCCGCCATGCTCGTGACCGGGACTGTTAATTTCTTACGGTCAATGATTTGGTTTAGTTCGGGTTTTCGGATTTCATTAAAATACTTCATCAATGATCCTTCTTCCATAGCATTTGGACCTTTCTTCTTCCCTTCAATTTTCGATATTATGTGAGACAGATAGATTTCATTTACGTGGAATAAACATTCCAGTGCATGTACCCCACGATTAAATTTGTCCTTATAAAAATCAACCAAACGTTTGTTTATCCCAGATTTCTTCCCCGTGTTTAGCGCAGTAGTATCGGACATTACAGAGTAGATTTTTTTTAACAGGTTGTCACTAATTTCTTCAGTTATAGAATTGAAAATGCTCTCAGAATTGACGGATGCTCCTTCAGGAAACGTTTTTACTGCTATAACTTTCTCAAGCTTACTTGTTTCGTCTTCGAACTGACCCAGAAAGATGTACCTATCCATACGATTCAGGATTTTCCCATCGTAACACAATTGGATGGCTTTAGCATCATTTAATTTTTTATCACAACGTTCCAAGGCTTCTAATCGGCACTGCTCTCTTTTTCGCAGCACTGTTGCAGGAGAAGCAGATATATTTTTGGCTCCAACGGTTGATCTCTGTAGATCTGACTGCTGTCGAATTGAAGTAAAGCGACGGTCTGCAGTAACGCAGTCATTAGGGCTAATCCAAAAAGATCGTCGTTTTGTGTAGGCTTTTCCTGAAATAACCTGCTTTTCGGGAGGTTGGTAGTCCGAGTCATCGTGCATGCCTGATGGCATCGCATTTGTTTCTTCCTGTTCCATTTCTTCATCCCCTTTCTTGAAATTGGCCTTTCGTTTTCGTGGTCTTAACCTGGAGTGAAGAACGACACCATCCAATTGGTTTCTAGATCTAAATCCATCACAGGAGCTGGTCGAGGCTACTTCGGTATCTTTCTCAGAAGTGTCACGACGTTTAAGCTTATCCAGTGCTTGTTGCTTTTTTTTGTTGAATTGAGTGTCTTTACTGGATGTTAAGATCATTTTTCTGGCAAATCTTTGGTCTTTGAGAAACAAAACTTCCTTCTCTGGTATTCTATGATCAAAATGACACTTGCAGAGTAGCTTGCCTGAAGAAACTGGAAAGTCGTCCACAATATCGCACCGGCACTTAGAGATGTCGAAGAGCTTTTCTAGCCAATCTTCGACAGTCACAACAGCTCTCTTTGCTGTCTTGGCACGTTTTTTTGCAGCATGAAATTGATCTATCAGCTGTTTAAGCTTATTTTGCGTACTTTTTGGCTCTATTACAGGCAAACTAGCTTTTTTCCAAAGTTTCCTTACGTCAGTTACAACAACATCTTTGACATCTTTATAGCCAGGTGTTACTTTCTCAAAATTCGGGTCTGTGTCTATGAGAAGTTGCCTCACGTAAAAATAGTGACCTACGACGTCCCTGTTCGTAGGCAACATATTTTCTGCTAATCTCTTTCGGATAATCTTAGAATCTTCTACAGCCGATCGCAATAAAGCCATCCTTCCGAAATACCCAAAATACCAACTAAAAACTTAACTCCTCACTGCTATGGTGACTGCGAAAAAGGACTACTGTATCAACTCCCACTCAGTGTTCTCACAAATGCAAAGTAAAAAATCCCCAATATTACTCCGAAAAATCCCTAGATTACCAAAAAAATCCCTAAACATTAATCACAAAATATCAGCCGTATCAATCCTGAAAAACAAAAAAAACATTTATCAAACACAAAATATCAAAAGGTCGACAACACAGTAAGTGTGAGTAAACTAGTTCAACAGTTAAAGCAAGTTTGCTAGAGCACGTTTCCTCAATCAAAGAACATTTTTCAATATCCCACACTTTTTTCAATCAAAAAATAACACAGAAGTTGTGCACATTGCACAGCACAGTATAAACCTATAGCACAGTAAAAGCTACAGATGGCATGGCATTAATGGCAAGTTCAACTTTAACATGCAATACTTTTGCTCAATCCAAAAAAAAAAAAAAATCAGGCACAGTAAAATCTAATAGCACAATAAAAATGCTCGACCTTATGCGTTATTGCTACTCATTTGTGCAGCATTAAGTTGGTGTGCTTCTGCATCAGTAGCATTACTTTTGACGTTTCTAATCAATTTTAATAGCCTGGGATGATCTGCTAAACTCAGTTTATCTGCTGGCACATTCAGGGACTTCAGCCCATGGCGTGTATGCAGCAAGCCAACCACACTACCTTGTTTTGATCTGTTTCTGTGATCAGTTTTAATGGCTTTCAAGCTACTAAACAATCGTTCAGCAGGAGCATTTGCGAAAGGCAGTGACATCAAACATCCAATAACCTTGCTTAAGTGTTTATACTTTAGATCACCAGCAACTGATTTTTGCAACAGACGGTTTTTCCAAAATTCCATATCGCTGACATTGTCATCAATTACACAAGATTCTTCAATTGCTTGTTTCCTCCATTCCATGTCTACCAATTCCAAAGGAGCTACCTCTTTAAGAAATTTGAAACATTCATACACTTCAGATAAAGTTGATGGAAAACATTTTATAGCATTGCTGGGTATTAAAAACTTTAATGATGATAGGGACTTTTCATTTACTTCTTTAAACCTCTTGCGAATTTGCTCCACTAACTCCACTATAAAATTTAGACAAGATTGGCGAACTTGTCTCACTCCGATTGGATCATTTTGAACACATTCAGCGAGAGTTGCTGTTGCTGCCACCCCAACATAAACATGATCAATTGGGACTCTTCCACAAGGTATATTGATATCAACTTCAAAAGGATCAGATTGCCTCACAAATTCCACTTTCATGAAATCACAAAGGATTTCTTTTAAAAGCTTGGTGACTTCATCTTTTAAGTGGTGTAACATTGGAGCTTCCATTTGGAACATGGTATTAAGCGCATTGATTCTTTTCAGTTGAAAACTGACAAATTCCAGTACAGCTTTGTGAAATTTGTTATTCAGCGCTTGCAGGATAGTCTTGACGGTGTTGGAAGGATCACATTTATTGGCTACATAATCTTTGAAATACAAATTAAGTGCTGGCCATTGTTCCAAAATCCTGTTAACCACACTTTCCAGGGACAGCCATCTTGTCTGTGCCAAACCAAGAAGCTTGTGAACAGGAATCTTACAAAACTCTTGAAACTCCTTAAAATTTTTAATTCGCTGACTGGAACGACTGAAATGAGCATGTATGTTTCGTAACATATCTTCCAAAGATATTGACAATTTCTTGCATGCATAAGATGCACAAAGGTGAATCATATGACAGCTGCATCGTATAGTGACAACATGAGGACAATCTTTCTTTAACAATCCAACCACACTGTTTCTTTCTCCAAACATAACATTGGCAGTATCAGATGAATATCCAATCACATTATCCATAGGAATATCTTTTTCAGTAAAAGATTGCTTCAAAGAACTATATATGCCATCAGCTGAACCATCATGTGTAGGTAGTAAATCAAAAAACTCGGTTTTGATGTTTAAAGAATCATTATCACAGAATATCACAACTATTCCCAACTGTTTTTCCGTGGCCACATCTGTCGTTTCATCAATAATTACACTAAATTTCGCAACTTTTAGTTTTTTTATTAACTCTGTGGCAAAATACAACCCAGTTCCCTGCCTTATAATATTTGTACACTTAGTGGCATGAAGCTGCATACGGGCTAAAGCACTTTTTTCGGCAGCATTACTTGGTGCTCTTGACTGAATAAGATGTAGCAAGTTACTAGCCAAAGAAAATGGCAAGTTGTGCTCAGCTATGAAAGTCGCAATCTGTGCTTCAGTAGTCTCTGTATAAATTGTTTGTTTAAACTGCTTGCTGAAGACATCTTTAACTGATGGAGCAGTTACTTTTGCTTTCATATTTTTGATGTGTTGCTGAGTTTGTGAATGTTTTACTAGTCCAGAGTGATGAGGTGCCACATCCTTGTTGCAAACTAAACATGTAGGTTCTGGGTGATGGTTGGTTGGACCAATCAGCCATTCTTTAAATTCTTTTTCTTGCAGCCACTCAGTTCGAAACTTTTGACTATACTTGCCTCTTTTGGCACTTGATGCCATGCTTTACTGAGTAATGAAATTGTCTGCTGAATGCCTATTGAAACAAACAACATTAACAGATTAACCAGAGTTACATCACCTTGCCTTTCTGCTTTAGAAATGGGTTAGGGTTTGGAAAAAGAGAAGATCAAGTAGTAAAAGGAGTATAACAATTACGAACACACCCTGATCCCTAACCAGTAGGCTATGCTACCTATTTTTCCAACCCTCTCTTAAACTGTTTGAGGTAGTGGAGCAGAGTAGGGGCTTACACCTACGAGACCACAACAACCCTATTACTGTAAGCTACCATTGGAACTTATCAAATTTTTGTGCTGTTTGGGTCCATCTGTCTATTGCCATTCCTTCCAGCCTACGATAGGCTAGCCTTGCCTACTTCAACAACCTACCCAGCTACCGGTAGCGGTAGCCTATCACTGAACTGCTGAACAGACTTAACTTAATACAAGATAAAAATCCCAAAAAAATCCCTAAATTGCTGAAATCCCCAAAAAATCCCTAAATGAGGTTAAAAGTCCCAATTTGGGGACAAAATCCCTAAAAGTGAGAACGCTGCTCCCACTGGTCATTAAGACTCATTTATCAATACCATTCTGGAATTCAATATAAAGCCATTTTAACAGCAATATGACGTCACAATAGAAGCTTATATTGACATTGCATGAAATATTTAAGTCAAAAAAACCATAAAACTTGTTTTTTTAATATAACTTTTTTTCTGATGCCGTTACGACTTTGTAATCTATAGAATACAGATAGGAAATCGTATATTCTGCGTCGATTGACACCAATTACACCTTTCTAGGACGAGTAGTTTCGGACATATGAAAATACCCCCCCAAAACGCGAAAATCGCGGGCTGAACCCTCAAGATGACGTCATAATCAAAAAATAATGCCAGATTCGTAATCAGCGTCGAAAACTCTATCGGAAAAATTGGTAGCCGTTTCTTAACTCGAAAGTGGTGAAATTTTGAAACACCCTAGTATGGAGTGTAACTGCTTTGGCAAACGTAATTTTCAACTGTGACTGTTAAGAACTTTCGTCTCCCCAACTTTTATGTAACTACGTTAATTTGCCTTTCTGCATGTGAGATTATACGATCAGTGCTTCTTGCATTACCATAGGTGTTTAATAAATAGAATGGTAAAACAGCGGCGAAAATTATTCCAGTCGCACTGACCGCATTATTGTTTGGTTTAGAGATTATCAAACAAGAAAAACGGTCCTCAACTTCAACATGCCTCACATTCACCCAATCATAAGACGTCTGCTGATAAGCCAAACCCGATTAAGCGTGGGCTTCTTGGAGAGAGCTGGAAGCAACAAAAGACCACAGTGAGAGTAAACAAGTGGAGTGAGAACTCTGCGCATTCGAACGAAGACAGTGCGACGACAAAGCATGATCTAAAAACAACTCACGGAAAAAGTGAAAATCGGAAAAATGCAGTCGCAGGGAAATGGAATAATTTTGTCATCCCTAAACGCAAATAATTCATCAAACATGTTTGATTTATTGAGTGCGAATATCGTACCTGATGCGATTTTGCAATGCTTTTTATACTGTTGCTGCTTAAGGTGCTCAGTTTACGCGTTTATTCAGTTTTGACGTTGAGTTGCGATGCTTTATTCGTTGCAAAATATGCTTACTTTTAAAACAACTGGTGTAAAAAGCGGTCAGCAAAGTTATGGAACGACTCTTGCGCTGCTTGAGTTATTTTATCGACCTCTGGGTTTAGTATGCTATGTTACAACTAGACTAAAACAGAAAAAACACTTTCATCCAGGGAGCCACCCCACCATGAATCGAAGATGTGCAAACAAAGTGTTAGATTTGCTGAAGCGTTCAGCATTAGAGGCTAAAACTTTAGCAAAATTTACCTTAAAAATTCTCTAAAAGCACTAGTATGGCCATTACAGAATGCAAATTTTCCGGGGAAGCGTGCCCCCGCACCCCCTAGAGGCGTTTTTGTTCCTCAGTTTGCTTCTAATTAACTCTGCCGGAAAAAATACTCTTTGGAAACGGGACAAATTGTCCCTGATATGACAAGTTCCGTAAGGACTCATTTACGGGTCTAAACGTCTGCATTCCCGCTACCTACCACTTTTCTCTGGATCCGCTTCTGATAGCATTGATCGAAAACTAAGTCGCTTGTTCTCTAGTATTTGTGACATAGAGAAGTTTCTAGGCCACTTAATTTTCTGTTACGAATGGTAGGCTAATATGCTTTGAAGGAATTTCAAGGAGAGCAAGCAAGATCTTGACGTGATCCTGCCAACGTGTTCTGAGACGGCCTCTAGGTCTTCGTCCAACGAGTATCGAATAGCGCATCAATTGTTGGACTGACCAGGACATTCGTGTCACATATCCGTCCGTATTCCAGCGCAATTGCAATCTTTGTAGTCCTGTACTTTCGATTCCTTTTTTAACCTGCACATGAACAGAGAGTAGAAGCAATCTCTCATCCAACAAGGTGGCTGCAGATTTGACGACCTCGCCAGTGTCTACGCACTGGTTATACCGCGGTCTTTCACAGACTCTCATTGGAAAAAATAATCAGCTAAAATAACTGTTCGGACGATTGAACTTGCCAATAAAACAGTTGGCAAGATCTTACGATTTTGCAATACAACAATTATTTATTAGCATAAATAAAAGAAATACATGAAAGGATAGCAGTGCATTCAAAAACAGACATGACTAGACGTATTGCAGCAGATTCGTCATTTCATTGCTCTCTCCTCCAAATAATAACAAGTCCCTAAACATAAAATAATTTAAATCGCGTTCGCTCTATAATTGCTGCATAATGTAAAACTAAATAATATAAATTAAACGACCTAGCTCACTGTTAAGCACACCGCTATTGTTTCGGGAGGCCAGGGGGTTTAATTCTAGGGCCAGTCAAATCGACACAGCGCAGCAAACGGCTCGCCACTCGTTACACGCGTCGGCGTAGTACCGAGAGTATATTGAAGACTTGATTTGATATCTGACAACTAACCAAAGCCTGCCCAGAGAAAATGGTTCAAGACACAACGAAAAAAAATGATAGAAGCTGACAAGCTATATTTGCGAGATTCTTTGCAGTTATTGAGTTTAAAAGGACTATCGGAAGAAAGTGGTGAATTAACACGGAAAACAAAAAAGTCGAAGCCAAAAAAATCAAGATAAATCACTTCCGCCTTACAATGTCTCAGCAAATAAGCAAAAACATGGAAATTGCCAGGATAGGGCGATTGGATTAGGATCCACATTTTTGAAACGCGTGTAGAACGAGAAAACGGTTGCCTAAAAGTGCGTACACGAAGTACAGGCCATTGGCCAGCAGCAACTTTGGACAAATAATGATATTAATAAAGAATGATTGAAAGCACATAGAACGTTCCAGCGAAGTGTGCAATAAGGCCAGCCAAGAGGGAGGGGCAGAAGGGGTCACTGTCCGGGGACACAGGGAGGCCCGGGGTTCAAAATTGTCAGGTTTAGAATGCAAAATTCATCAGCTCAAACTACGGCCTGCGGACGCGATGATGTTTTTTTTCATTTCGGGCCGAAATTCGAACATCTGCGGACGCTGTGACCTTATTTTGCGCATCACTAGATGTTGAACCGAAATTTGAACATCTGCGGAGGCTATGACCCTTTTTTTACTATCACTTGATTTAGGGCCGAAATTTGAACATCTGCGGACGCTATGACCTTTTTTTTGCTCATCACGTGATTTTGGGGCACCACTGACCAAAGGGCCTAAACGAAATTTTTCCCCGGGGCCCGAAATTTCTCTCGGCGCCCCTGTGTGCAATCACAATATATCATATCCGAAACGTCATCAAACCCAAACTAGTCGATTTCATCACATTTACCCAAAGGTAATAGTTGTGCCAGTAAATGCAAAACATCAATTTGTCAAACACTGCAACGATAACTAATTCAACAAAAACTGAATAAATCTGCTCAGTTCACTTTGCATTTTCTACAACAAACTTTGAACCCTAAGTTAGCAAATGCCGGCTCTATACACAAATTACACATCCGATGACGAAAGTTAGTTTTGTAGCCTACGTTAATTCAAAAGAATCTTTACGAATCATAAACCGAGAAATAAAGGTGAGCTTCGTTAATAAAAAATTTACGGTTTGTAGATACTTATAGCAAAGACTCCTACATTACTCACATCTGTATCACAGGAAGCCAGCATGCTCTCATCGCAGTTGAATGATACAGAGAGCACAGGAGCAGAGTGACCTTGTAGTCTGTTCACAGTTGCCTTGCCACTTCGCTCAATATCGAAGAAACAGACACTCATGTCTTCGTTTGCTGTGACTGTAAACACATCACAATCAAATCTTCATTATAATCGCGTTATCACGCCAAAGCGTGTAACAAGTGGCGAGGACCATCTCCGCGGCTTACCGCCTCGGCAACACAGCTCCAAAGAATCGTCGCAGCGATGCCGACACAACCTGATTTAATCGACCCGGGAATTGAACCCCAGACCTACTACACTGATAGCAATGTGCTTAACTGAGGCATGCGGCCAAGGCAAATGCACATTAACCAATCCATTCAACGTTTAAAAAAATTAATATAGCCTATGCAACTGAAAAATTGTCGCATCGGATGAGCAATAACTTCAGCAGCAATCAGGTACAATTATAAATATAATTAAAAAATCAAGCAACAATAAAGCTTAACAACAATTTTTTATTAAGAAAATAGCAAATGCACCAGCGAATTTCTGAAAGATGGATTAAAAAATGGCGCAGATTCGGCGGGGGAGATTCAGGGTTCGATTCCCAGGCCGGTCACATCAGTGCCAATAGTTCGTCGACGTTTCTGTGTTGCCCAGGCACTCCGCCGCGGAGATGCGTCCCGCCACTCGCTTCGGCGTAATACCGCGATTAATGAAGATTTGATTTTTTCTTCATAGTAAAACGACAGAAACAGTCTGATTTTTTGCAATCAATTCATGATACTGGCCACAATAAAACACAGAAGATAGAAGTAACTGAGAAGTTCATAGATTGATGAAAGAACAAACAAAAAGTAAGGTTTAAGACAAAAATCTGGCCCATCAATATTTGGGTCGCAAGAGTTACATAACAATCTGTGATGCGTAACAAGAATCAATTAGGCGTAATAAACACGACATTGATACGTCAGACTCACCTACGCAAGCTCCCTGTCTGAAAGACATGAGCGGGCAGAAAACACTTCGAATGGAATGTTTGCGATGACGAACAGGAAAGCTCTTCTTAAATTGCAACAAACCACGAGCGTCTGTGACTCTAACAAAAAAGATAGTTGAAATAACAAAGTAAAGCAGATGAGCATGCAAAGAGATATGATGGTAGGCCTTAGATGTGGTAAGAGAGCTTGACTTTTAATCAAAAGATCCTGGGTTCGAACGTAAGTCTACCTCATGAGCGGTCAAACCGTGAAAGCTGTCGCTGCGTCGCAATTTGGCTTCTTATCACGTAGACTCAGGTTTGAACCTAAGATCTCTCACATCGGTTTTACAGTCCACATATTTCAATAAAAGTGAAGCAGGTGATAACAGCAATATCCCACATCAAGCAAAACTTGGCTATTTTACAAAGACAACCTCTATACAACTAACTGTAGTAAATATCTCGACCTTCAAATAGTTTCAGGTTGAGCAATAGCATCCACACCAGACCAAGTGCAAATAGTCCATTTTTTTACCACCTAAGTTCGCAGAGCGACAACCGGTCGCCCTTTTTATCTGAGTGTTAGGAAGACCTTTTCTTAAGAGGTCAAGCACTAAGAGCAAATGGAAACGGAGCCTATCATTGTGTCCAAATCCGGCCCCGTTGCCCGAAATTTCTCGCCAGCTATGCTCGTGCTGAGTTGTTGCACATTGGAGGTGAGAAGCTAGCAGCAATGACACCCAGACATCTCGTATCGTCATCCAGCAGCAATACACCACCTATTCCTCCAGATGCACGACGCATTGAGCAAATGGAGATTACATGATCGGCTGTTTGTTCATTTGCGCCACACCCGCATTCCGGCAAAGGAGCAAGACTCCATCTGTGCAAGGACGAGCGAAATCGAGCTGCGTCAGATCACAAGTAATTCCGCTTTATCAATGCCAACATTAGCAAACTCATTCGAAGTGGTTATAGGCTGGATTGTGGCATGAACTCACGGAGCCTGGCTGAGCTATCCGGGAACTCTACAGTCCACTGGTAGTTTGTCAACAAAGCTACGCGAATGTTTACTGCGGATAGACCGTTTTGAAATTTCCATGCAGCAGGAAGATACATGCGCGTCTGGATTTCAACAACTCTCCTTCAGGCTCACGGTAATCTAACCAAATGACCATGTAAAATCCCTTGAATAAACTAAGGAAAGAGCAGCTGTGTGTATTGTTTTAGCACCAGGATCCCAACCACACCCTGCAAGTCGCCTTCTTAATGTCCCATGAGCAGAAATAATCTTGTGCAGTGTCACGATATGGTGACAGTACGCAAGTGTACTGTCCAGTTGAATATACCGAGTTAAGTCGATTGGACAGCAAAAGCTTGCTGTTGAGTAATCTTGAGCTCAAGTTCGGCTTTTCAAGTAATCAGGTAAAAGAGCTGCCGTCACTGATTTCGTCTCGCTGAGCTACAGCCTCAAATCAGGAGATATGCAGATCATGTAGTTACATCTTTGCTTAACTCTCTTTCTAACGCTTTCCAGTCTCCAACAGTATGCACTACTGCCAAGCCGTGGGAATTTGCATATTTTTGGCGAATGCAATACGCAGATCATAGGAATAAATGGTACAGAGGGGCTACAATTGATCTCTACAAAATGCCATTTCTCTAAGCGTCGCAACCTGCTCAGCTTCCCATCACCGCTTGTCAGAGTAAAGCTTTTGTTGCGCACAAGCTCCATGGTGATTCATACCATGAGCTCGTCGACAAGAAGGCAGAGCAGTTTGCAGGTGAGGCAAGATCTAAAAAGTTAGCGCCGGACTTTTCTTTTGCTCACTACGATGTCTCGTGGTCAGGGTGATTTGACTTACGGTTGAACTACGGTGTTTAAAACTAGCTAGTTTCCTAAAAAGGCGAGGGAAAATGAATCAAAACAATAATAAACCAAGAACTTTAACCGAGCATTGAAACAAATGACGACACTCCCCCGCATAACAGATCATGTGTAAAACACCGCTCACCTGTACAAGCATAAAGCATCAGCAGCGACATTCACAAGCACAGATGGATCACGCGCCTCTCTACTCATCCACGAACGAGATTGGATAGAGGTGAGGGGGCAGCCACTCTGCACCACCATCTGGTGACCTTTCCGCAACTGTCCAGTGGCAAGGTCAAAGGAATAGGAGTAAATTGTTCCCTGAACAAAGCAAATATGTAAATACTTGCACGGATTCTAATATATAAATCATAAAGCGCAGCCGATTTAAACAATGTACAATACAGTGGGAATTAAATTAAAACTCGATTTCCAATTTCAATAAAAAAATTAAAAAAAACGTAATAAAAGCGGCAACATGAAGTAGCGATTGTTGGAGATGTGAACTGAAAAATGGAAGGAAAATCCCGTGATCATAAGCGGATTTACTGCGAAACTGCAGCAATTATATTCAACACCATAAGTGTGAAAGCGATATTGACGTTTATTATGCGAAAAAGTGCTTGCTTAATTTCAATACATTAATAATGTTACGAGTTCTAAAAAAATATATCATCCACCATAACAATGACATTTTCGGCTATCACATGTAAATACATTTGTGCGCATGACAAGACAAAAGAAATCACTACGATTCGGCATTCACACAACCAAAAACTGTTACGTCTAATAACCGCAGGTTGTCAAAGTCAAAAATTGGAGGATTGGAACTCTACTTAAAAAGATTATAGTCAGTATATTTGAAATCGTTTTTGCAAAACTACAACCAGCACAGTGCCTCTGTTCTTTTACACTGATGATGGTAAAAGTGTTCACTAAAAGGTTTATAAACGATTGCAATGTTCTAGCCTGGCTATAATCTTTTCATAAAAGTCAAAGTAATATGTTAAATTTTTTAACAGTAAGTTTGTATCTCCATTCAAGTTATTCAATAATTTCAGCTGATTTAATGAAAGTTAAACTCAACTTTCAATTGATTTGCATTTATTAAATCACTAACCTTCAAAAAAACTGCAAAGAGTGAAATAATAACAGTTTGTCCATTCAAATCCTACAATAACTCGCGTTTTTTTTTCACTGTTTGTGCCCCCTTCTAGAGACTACCAACACCAGTGGCCCACTGGTCATTAATAAATTTTTGTCAGCATTTCAATCATAGTAGCTACAGCCGCCCGCTGGCATGAAGTGTTCAATTACCATAATAAGTTTTGTGCTTGTGCCATCTTGGCACATGTCCTGTGGTCCCCTACGTGGGCCACTGGGCCTTGATTGAGAACCCCTTGTTTGATGTCACTTTAAATGTCACAAATTTGCTTCTAAAAAAAACATTAAGCGAAAATGGCTGTTGAAATGACAAAAACGTTCAAAGACATAATTCAGTTCCAAAACTAGTTCACAAGTGAACTTGCTTAACGAATTAATGAAATCTTGCATAATCTATCAAAATTGCAAATGAAAACCTGATGGTCTCCTGCCCAAAGAATCTTTCCCGACGAATCAAAACACAAACTCAACACCGCACCAGATAACTTGCCGCCAGCACCCTGCCAATAAACGTCAACAAATTAGGAAAACAAAAATTCGTATTTTTTAAAAATATTTAGTAGCACATTTACCCCCCTATCACAAGAAAGCGAAACTGAACAAAATAGCCAACATGAAAACATAAACGCCCTCCCACATTGCATCTTGCACATGAAGCTACCTATCTTCACTTACTTTTCGAGATTTTCCAGTTGAAATATTTACGACCATTACGTGACCAGCACTGCTCCCAAGCACCACCATGTTGTTGTTGACTGGTTGAAACAAACAACAGTGCAGGGCACACTTTGGTAAGCTAAGCATGGAACTAAAAAACAAGAAATGATTTGCAGAACTAGTAATTTAGTACCACTTTGTAATTACAAGCTTTCAAAATTAGTAGACAAAAAAGATGTTTTTTAAGCAACTTAAAACGAAACTACATATTGAGCCAAATAGACAGAGCGTTCCAATGGCGCGCCCAGTCCCGGGGGGGGGGGGGGGGGGGTTGACCCCTCTCTTTGGAAACCGAACTCTTGTTTTTGAAGTGAAGTGTCCAAACTGTGCAAGTGCAGTACATGCTGTTATTTCAACACAGCTGTGACAGAATTTACCCCGCATCATACTGAAGCCAAATCGGTTGGTTGGTGTAGCGGTAAGAGACATTGTTATCAGTGCGAGCAGAGGCGGATCAAGGGGGAATGCATCCCTTCACCAGCCGTTTCCAGACATGATTTGATGAATACAAATTTTCCATAATTTCGAACCTATTCGATTACAATAAGTCTTATGCTCGAAGCACGCATAATCGAAAATATGCGTACAAAGCGCATCATTGCAGTTTGCTGCCTGACACAACCAGCGCTTTAAACAGCGGGGAAAACATTTTCTACTCGTGGTTCCGAACTTGGAATATCACACTGAAGAAAATGCTCCCTGCGGAAACGATTCTCCCGTGAGAATGAGGCGAGAACCGCAGGCTCCTGGACAAAGCGAACTGCTCAGATACGACAGGAGGTTGTCAGAACAGTAGTCAGTCACATCAGCATAATCACATGACTTGTACTTTAATGTAGAGTGTGCACTATTACGACTAATCGAGTCTCGTCAATGCAGTTTGCTGACTTACACAACCAGCGCTTTAAAAAGCGAGGAAAACATTTTCTACTTGTGGTTCCGAACTCGGAATATCGCACCGTAGAAAATGCTCTCTGCGGAAACTGTAGAAAATGCTCTCTGCGAAAAAGTTTCTGAATTTTTAAAGCGCTGGTTGTGTCAGTCAGCAAACTGCACTGATGAGACTTGAAAAGTCGAAATAGTGTACACTACCTGCTGTAAAGTACATGTCAAAATGCATCATATTTGGCGAAAAACTCAGATTTAAAGGCAAAAAAAAATTAAACAAAATTTGCCTAAAAATTGTTCCAAAAGTACTAAAATGGCCACTACAGTACGTAAATTTTCCAAAATTTTTTCGGGGGAGCATGCTCCCGGGCCCCCATAGAGCCTTTTTTATTCTCAAGATGCTTCAAAATAATTCAGCCGGAAAAACCTATGCTTAAAATATGTCAAATTTTGGTGCCCCCTCTCTGAAAAAATTTCTGAATACGCCTCAGAACATGAAAACATTTTGAATGAGCTTTTTACGTCTTTTTTGGGTCTAACGCCTTTGTATTTAGTTAACATTCAACCTCATTCAAAATTTCACCCCCTCCCACCAAAATTTTCTGGATCCGCTCCCGAGTGCGAGATCGAAGATTTTCTTTTGGACCCCCTTTAAAACATGCTGGGTGCGTCCCTGGAGCGCTCGACTATGGAACGGTATATTCAAAGTTCGATTCCAAGTCAGGTGAAAGCACAGCCTGAAAAAATGTTATTTTGAGAGATTTGAGAGTTTTCCAAGTGAACGAAGCTTTGCATGTGAACGAAGCTTAGCATTTCGTTAACTTGTTCTAACATTGGAAAAAGTTCCCTCGCCATGACCCCCAAGTTTGAGCAATCCGTAGTCAGGACCATTCAAGCGAGCTCATCTCCGTAGCTTTCGCGATGTAAAAAGATACAAAATGCAAAGCAAATTTTAAAAACAACAAACATTGATTGTAACGTCAACCCAATTTGATAAGAACAAACCCACTGCCTACTGTACTATATCAACACTCATCAAATCACATGCTCCGCTCTGATTACGTCATAGAGCACTTTATTCAACCGACAACCACCAAACTTTGATTCAATATTCAGTCACGTAGAAGAAATGACTAATGCAGTAACAAACACAAGATATCAAGAACTACGAACTTTCGAAAAAAAAAGAAATTACAGGAAACCATGAATTGCATCAAATTGCATGCGAAAAATTAGGTTAAAGCAAGACTCAACTTCCTCTGGCAGGGCGTTCGATAATTGTGAATAGCTAGATTCTGCCTGTAGTAAAAAATCACCAATTCATGAAACCACTACAGCTTGTTTCGCCGTTGTCCGCTCTTCAGATGGTTATCTTATTCAAATAGAATTACTATAAATAAACCTCTCTAAAATGTTGAATGCTCGTGGCTTCATTCTATGTGGAGGTACCTAATAATTAAATCACACAAAAAACGCTAGTGGAACTTGTTACAGTGTTTTTACTTGTTCAGAAATGTTTTTGAGTTTGCTTATTGCTTTAAAAAAGTGTGAGCCTAGACAAATTTATAAGTTGTACATAAAACTTTATTGGGTGAAATCGGTTTATTAGCTTACAGCTAAAAACATTAGGTGCAAAACACAATAGGGAAGTTGGATTTAAGATGAAGACTGGCCGATCAGCTTAGACGTTAAGCGCATCACTATTACTGCGGGAGGTCTACGCTCGATTCCCGGGCCAATTAAAATTGAACACAGTGTCGCCTATGGCTCGCGACCGCTGCGACGTTTTTTCGGAGCTGTGTTGCCCGGGAATTAAGCCGCATAGATGGACCGTTTCGGCGTAACAACGCGAGTATAATGAAGATTGATTTTTTTTTAATTTAAGAAGAGTTTTGACGAGAAAATCGGAGTTTTAGAATAGCCGCAGCACCCACAAACGCTCTACTCTAAATGCAACGATGAAGTTTTACACAACGTATAAAAAGCAAGCTTTCATGTAAGTAGTATACTGTAGTCTGAGCTTCCACTTCGTATTTTTTTACATTGAAATTACAAACTACAAAGCTTACACATGAAAGGACTATATAATTAATCAAACAAATTTTTCAAAAATGCGATAAAAATAAAAGCGAAAAACGTCAAGTTATCCCACTTCTCGCTCTTTATTAAAATAGTAACAGCAGTAGCGTATTTCAAAGAGGCATAAATTCACGCCCCCACCCCTTTTTTGACTTTGCCATTTAGTAAAACGTTGTTGAAATGTTGTTGTTGAGTGAGTGAAACATGCCAAATTCCTGTAAAGGCTTTTATAGTTCACGCCCTTTCACCCCTTTTCAAATTTCTCGCTACGCCTCTGAGTTATTATGACTAACGTAAATAATAGGCTAAATTATTACGCAACGATCCATAACTAAATATTGATAAGTCGTAAAAAACGAGTCAAGTTTTGAAGGTTGATTTTTGAGTCCAGTCATTACGACTCGGGCCTAGATTTGTTTGAAGTAAACGTGACAAGTCTTAACAATTTCCATTCAAAAGAGCAAATCATCTCAGCACTGCAACTGACCATTATCATAGTAGCAAGTAGGTGACAAATATCAAATTAAATCTTCATTATACTGGCGGTAACACAACGAAGCGTGAAACGAATCCATCTCCGCATCGTAGCGCCTGGGCAACACCGCTGCTCCGAAAAAACGTCGCAGCGGTGGCGAGCCGTGGGAGACACAAAACCGACTTGACCAGGCAGGGACTCGAACCCCAAACCTCCCGCACCGATAGCGATGCGACAACAACTGAGCTTAGGGGCCGGTAGCTGATTTAATTTAATTTCATATTTCTACAAGCAAGCTCAATTATGAACCAGACGCACGTTTTTATGATTAAAAAAATAAGCAAAAATCTGGTAGGATTTGTGACAAAGAGTGTAAAAATCGAGTCAATACTGCTTATTACACCTTCCCACCGGTCTACAACAATGCAAATTTGCTACATAACAATTGAAACAAAAATGCGCAAATCTTTAAAAATAACTCAAAATGTAACATTTCCACTGATCAATATGATTATAAAAACAATAATTGCCTTCTGCTTAACTTTTAATAACCACAAAATCGGTAAACAACTCGAGTGAGAGTTACTTATGTGTTGATCATTTTACTAATACGTTTGTATTTCTACATGCACACACTGAGTTACTTTCAATAATATTTTAAATGTTAAACATGCAAATTTATAGGCATGTTTTCAAGCATTAAAGTACTGTGGAAGGCGGGAGAAAAGATATCAGTTTTGGGTGTTGCAACCATGCGCACTATTGCTTTTTTTTTAACTACTCTTCTCCTACGTGCATACCATAACGTCAATTGTTTTGTTGCCCCTTTCCTTGTGCCGTTGTTACATTTCCTTTGTCCTATCGTATTCTTTATTGTGTTGACGGTGCGTAAATTAAAGACACTACTGCTGGGCTACGACAACTAGTTTAGCAGAATTACTAGAAAATATTTTGAATAAGGGTACTCTGTCAAGTAAAACATTCTCATTCACCCAACTGTAGCATCAGTACTTTTCCAACGTACCAAAACACAAAAGTCTTTCTCGTCTGTCCACTTTCTAGTGGAATAGACAAAAATGTCGCCACCTTGTTAACGTGAAAGGAACTTTCACACAAAACAAAAGTTCTGCTCTTTCGTAGGGGTCAGTCAGCGTGCAGCCAAAATAGGGGTCACGAAAAACGATGACCCAACCCCCCTGATTACCGATGCTTTTGCACTTCAAGATTTGTGCTTTAAAAATACAACTTTTCATAGTTATTCTCGCAGACCGGTAAGTGTTATTCAGAGGCGTCATCGTCTGCTTCAATGAAACGTTTTACTATCCAGTTGTAATTTGTACACGACGTAACGTATACTAAATTTTAGACCTATTACCGACTTATTGCTTTCCTCGTTTTCAAAGAGGATAATTATCGTGTAAAAATGTCTATGGTGGGAATGTGGTCCGCATGCTCGAGGCGTTGTGGTTAAAGACATCGCTATCGGTGCGTGAGGTCTGGGGTTAAATTCAAGGTTGGCCAAACAGGACACTGTCGACAAAGGCTCGCCACCGCTGCCATGTTTCTGCGTAGCCCAGACGCTCAGCCGCTGCGATGAGCTCCGATACTCGTTACACGCTTCGGCGTAATACAGCGAGTTAATGAAGATTTGATTGTTTTGTTTAGTCGGTAGCAACACCAATGGAGAGACATTGCTCGAAGGAACTCACTGATGTACAATTGCACATGCACAATGTGGCCACTTGACATTACGACACAAGTGCAAATTACAGTAATAACCATGATCGCGTATATAATGTTGAATTTTAAGCACGTTAATCGTTTCATTCAGTGACAACGTTGATGAAGAAAAGAAAAAACGCAAAACCTTGAAAACTATCACTGCTAACAAAATGTTATCGCATTTCAATTTTCATAATTTGTACTCTTTGATATAAATCGGTACACGCTGCACTGATGCAGCATAGCAGTGTTTTTCCACGACTTACTACGTTTCAACGAGTACCGTATACGACGGACCATAAAGCTCAAAAACCGTAGCACCGCATTATACGGCGCAACGGTTTTTGAGAAGTATCAAGTAACCGTACAAAGTTTATTAAACAAAAAATCGATACTTTAATGGCAATAAAGCACGAAGCACTACCTGACCGTTACATTAGGCGCATCGGCTTATAAGGCGCACGATCAATTTTTGAGAAAAAGTATTTAAAGTGCGCTTTATGGTGCGTAAAATACGGTAAATGAAACCCTCATCAGGACCTACCATGTAATATCTCGAATATTCTTGCCGGTGTCCGTTTGCCATAACTTCAAGGTTCCATCCAGTGATGATGATACGATTAGGTCGTTGGACAAAGACCAGGCGAAATCTGCGTAAACAATTTAAATGCTGATTTGTAGTGTTACGAGATGAAACCAGTTGGTCTTTCGGCAACCATTTGAACATTTAGTAACATATTTATCCTCATGTAACGAGAAAGCGATCAAAGCGCTATAACGAGCGGGCTTAGAAGTTGCCGGCCACCTGTTCATCACTCTAACATGGGGGAATCCCGCTAAGTGCCCTTCCCAACGACACAACAAGTAAACTTGCCCGCTTGACACTGCCCCTTTAATGCTGAGCGCCAAACAGGGAAGCTGTGAATACCAATTTTAAAGTCATTGCTTTGACTCGACTCGGTATCAAACAAGAGTCTACTGGTCAGGAGGCGGACGCCCTTACTATTTGTCCGTCTGAGCTGTTTAAAACAATAAACCCACTACAATCGGTGCCTCCGTTATGTTTGAATGAATCACGTTAAAGACTTCTGTGTTTAGTAATATGAAAATGTAAGATAGAAACGTTATCAACAAGTAATGGCACCATGCACGCTTGCGCATAACAGCATTGGTCAGCGCAGCCTTGTGCAGCTCTGCATTTGTTCGCTACAATTACCACCAACTTTTTCTTGCGCATAAATTGACCTCAAAATTCCAACGCCTATTACAGCTTGTTCTATTTGTAGATTTGATACGCAATATTGTGTTATTATGGATTGAGGAAGTTAACAAGAAACATTTCGTAGCATGCACAGTTTTGCACACTATACAAACCAGTTTCAAAACTTCACAAAGCACAAGGACTACACAAAGTACATGATTTACTCACTCATACGCTATAAGGAAACGAAATACGTGGGAACGCTCCAGAGTAACTTATTAGTCATAGGTCTCATTTCTGGTTGATTGTACAGTAGAGCTTGTTTAGATAACAAAGAGCAGGTAGTGAAGTTACCACCGTATTTTGCGGACCATTAACGCACTGTCAAAAATTTTTTTCTTTTTCATACATAAGGTGAGCCGAGGCCGGATTATAAGACGCGACGGTTTTTGAGAAGTATCGGGAAATCGCATAAAGCTCATTAAACAAAAAAAAACTCAATCTTTTAATGGCAAAGCATCAATTACTATCTGATCCATGCATTAGGCGCACGATCAATTTTTGAGAAAAGCAAAGGGTTTAAAGTTTCCCTAATGGTCAATCTGTAAAGCATCATCCTAGAGACTCTGCGATAATGATCACTGTTAAATATATTGTGACAAGTGATGACCCACCTGTGCATCCATCAGTGTGACCTTTCAACGTAGCCACAACTTTTGCAACAGGACTCAGTTGACATATAGCAATCTGACCACCGAGTGACGAGAAAGCCAGAAGATTCCGCTCATCGTTTGCAAACTTAACTGATGTAGCTGAAACACAGTATCAATGTAAAAGGGCTGCTTTATTTGGAGGAACAATAACAGCAACTAGCGATAGTTACATACTGACGACAAATTACTTGGACTCCAGAAACAACGGTTACAATAAAAAAGAATGGCTTAAAGAATTTCAACTGAGGAATTGAACTTGAATCTAACCCACAAAAATTTTCGGCCAAATCAAATGGGATTGGAACTCATGCCCGCACCGACCAGTGATACGTCACGAGCTCAATGGTTGCATCGAGCGTTTATTGGAGACACGGCCTCAACCATTCGGCCATCGTAATTTGATAACTCTTTTTCCCGAACAGATAGACTGGTCAGAATGGCAACTATTGCAAATTTGAAAGTAAGAACGTAACATCTAGAAAGAGGGTTGACCACACATTGAGTCAGAAAATATACTCAGGCCACGGCGTAATTCTGACTCCAGGTGCGCAAAGCTCAGGCCAATATCGGACCTTTCCAAGCGGCAAACTCACCAGCAAATCCCGCTAGATCATCGAAGATGTGATGCATGCCAGCAAAGGCGTAGTTCTCCCCAACGCTTTTCCCACCAGCCATCGCTCTATTCACACAATTAAACTGACTCAATTATCGGCCGGCTAATGCAGTTGCTGACATCGCTATCGGTGCGGAAGATCTGAGGTTCAATACCTGGGCCGGTCAATTCGGACATATTGTCGCCAACAGCTCGCCACCGCTACATTTCTTCGGAGCTATGTTGCCGAGGCGCTAAGCCGCGGAGATGAGCCACGCCACTCGTTAAACGCTTTCACGAAACACGGCGAGCATAAGGAAGATTTGATTTTTTGAAACTAATTCAAGCAACGAAATGGTTTCCGAGTGTGTGAATGACTAGGATCATGCGACTAATGTCTATCTGTTAGTTTTAATTCAAAAAGCGCTACTTTAAATATACATTTGCTTAAGCGAGACGCAATGTAACTCAATCGCAGCCAAGAAGTAAAATTTGCTGAAGCAGCAAAAAACAACTGCTGTGGATGAGAGTGACAAACGCAGGGACGAAAAAAAACGTGCCCAATGCAAGTTATGATTTACACTGGCGGTAACATCGCTACCGTGCGGGAGGTCTGTAGTTCAATCCCACGCAGGTCACATCGGACACAAAGTCTCCAAAGGCTCGCCATCGCTGCGACGTTTTTTTCGGAGCTGTGCTGGCTACGCGCTAAGCTGTGGAAATGGACACCGCCACTCGTTAAACGCTTCGGTATAATACCGCGAGTATAACAAAGATTAACTTTTTTTTGGATAGACATTAAAAACTACACTAACAACCTGCTTGCATCCGCTTGGCGAGTAGGAACCAGTCTCCCGCTAGCTGTCTTACTAGGCGAAACAGGTTTTCCATCAGACACCTATAAAATATGCGAGCATTAATATGATCAAGAAATATCTCCTGACCGACCTACGCACAATTGCACATTATGGTGCGTTTACCGATACACGCCCGGCGACAACGCGATAACCTAGTTTTTTGCTTATTTCATATTGACGTTGAAATTTGGTGCGTCAACGCGATAAAAACCACGCGAAATCAGCGAATTGTAACTGCACAATTTTTACAGCTACATCGGTAAGTATCAAAAAAATGTTTGAGGTAACCTTGACGACAAAATGAGGCAATGCACCTTGCACTGTTACGATGTCACTGAACAATCAGCTTGCTTGATTCACGCTAGTAAATTATATATCACAGATAATCGCAGGCCAGTAGTTTGTAATGGCATTCGCGTTGTCGCCTGTCGCGAATCGGTAAACGCACCTTTAGTGAGTAGAAACGCTTTAAGCACTTAACACTGCTTCCTTGCTCGATGGTTGCGACCTAGCTATAACGGGTTAAAAACACGCATTCCTATAATCGACAATAGTGAACCAAAAGCTATTATAAATAATCAGTGATGTACGCACAAAAACTATAGACGCCATCAGCGAATATTAGGATTTTCTTTTTTCCCGGATTTGCAACTTCCCCAGAAACGGAAAAATTTTTCAAAAATTTCTTGGGAAATTACCGAGACTCTGAAAATCCTCGGGATTCGGAAAATTTTCCCGGATAATTTCCCGAAACTTAATCGATTTAATATTTCCTTTTGTTGGCAGCCTACTTTCATTGATATCCTAATATGCAGGTTTCTAAGAGTATCAGCTTTTATTTAATATCGTTGAATAAAAAACATAAATAAATTTAGCAAATTAATTATCATTTCTACCGTATTGTTAAGTTTTATGCGTTATTTTGACTCGCGTTTCTTTCGCTTTCATTGTAAATGAGGTTTACTGCGACCATCCAGAAGATCTAGGGTAGGGGTTCTTGAACTGGGGTACATGACTTGTGTGCCCCCTGGAGGTACAAAGCACCACAGCAGGGACTACGAGATAGATTATCCATTTAAACGCTGTTTAGTTTGTTTCTCAGTAAATTTAACTCTGCTCCAGGTAATAAGGGGAACGAGATAATTTCATGAAAGCTTAACTGGTACAAGCACCAAATAGTTTAAGAACCACTGATCTAGGTGGAGTCGTTGGTACTCCCAACATGGGCTAGCGGTACCGCGGCAGATTCTACGTGAAGGGTTCGATTCACAGCTAGAGCCGATTGCGTTGGCTGCTGACTCAAAGAGCGAAAGCTACCTCAGCAGTTTCCCTCAAATGCTGTTAATATTTCCAAACCTTGTTTTTGACTAACTCATTGAAAAAAAAAACAACTAATTTTCTTGGTAAACACTGCATAACAGGAAACGTTTTTTTAGGGGGTTTTGTTTACCGGGCATAGCAGGCTAGGCTAACTATTTCAGAAACTTTGTTCTTCCGGTAATAATCAAAAGACGGAGGCTAATGCAAAAACTCCAACTTTTTTATTGACGTTTTCGCTCAGCAATTCACGCCGAGCTTCTTCAGAATAACAGGTGCCAGGGTGGAAAATCCAGCCCTGGCAGAGAACAGCAAAAAAGTATGATAGAAATATTGTGAACTGTTGCGTCATAAGGACAATAACTATTAAATGAAAGGAATTAATAAGCGTAGAGGTTCAAAAACGGTAAAAAACAATTTGGCATGAGAATTACTAAAACAATATTTGATAAACTTGTGGAAGCTTATCACCATCAGACCTGTTCATAACATTGGGTCGGGAGTTAATGAACCAAGCTTCAGAAACAAGACGTTTTCTTGGCGCAATTCAGCCGACTAAATAGACTTCAACAAACGTAAGTCTGCAAGCGTAATAACTGTATTGTTCTTTGAAACTATGGAATTGGCGTTAAATAAACGAACAACAATGTAATAAATCTTGAAACAAAAATTGTTAAGTAGAGATCTCTGGCATACTCCATTAAGTTGGTTAAAAATCCAACACGGAAGGAGAAAGCCCTCAGTCTAGAGCTGGGACATTGACAGCAAGCAAAGAAATTGCCTATTGTGACGTCATAAGGAACATGTTTCCTTATAAATAGAGAGCAGTGTGTAATATGTTATTGTAAAAATTGTGCCTCCTTTTGCTGTACTGTACTGATGAGCCTGCCAAAAGCGAGGCCTCTGCAGTTAATAAATTAACGAGTGTAAAATGGGTGATTAGAAACCAACAACTAGAAGAAGACCCAGAAACTAGTAATGCTTTACAGAATAGAGAATGGTTTTCAACATCAACTCTTCCAAGAACCCATAGCTAGCCTAATTGCACAATTACATATGAAAGTCACCCTAATTAGATAAAGATAAGAAGTTACAATCAAGATAGATTTGACAATATTGTGCTTCTGTAAACCTCGATGAAACTGATGGGCTAAGAAAAATTGTTAATAGTCAAATGAAAAAAAATATTGTTTAGTTTTTGAAGCATCGTTCAATTCCGGTTTTAATCGTTCACAATCAAATATATTGATCAGCAAACACCACCACCGCCTACGTTTTCAAAACGAAAAAAAAAAAAAAAAAAACGAAAACTTAATTTACTTGTTGGAGCAGCTGTTTTAAGGTCAATGCATTTCTGCTTGCGGCACTTACATCAAAAAATTTCTTCAAGCGTCAATTTAATAATAGACCTCCTTAGATTTTATGAAAAAAGTTGTATCTCTGACCTACTGTATATGTAAATATTCTGTTACGTGCATGCTCAACTTTATCAGCAGTTAGCGCCGCTGCAAATTATTAAATGGAACTTTTTCTATGTAAAATGACGGAACTTACTCTGTACGGATGCAGCAACGAAAAACCTAAGGCTTTGTATGTTTCTGATGAGAATTCAATTTTAAAAATACCAAATAAACCAAGTTTCCAAACGAATTTATAGCCAATAAATCGATTCAAATGTTTAAGACCCTGACAAACGCAAATTAAACAATAATCAAGGACGGAGTGTTATGACACTTGGTTAAAAAGTTAACTAAGAACAACGAAATTTACATAAGAAAACACATTCTAAAATCAGCAGAGAGCCAAACGAAGTTTATGGATCAAAAACTTAGTCGCAACCAGTAAGGAAATAAGACTTCAAGAAACACAGCTCATTGATGGCATCATCTTTCAATCGATTTTGAAGTTTGTTCATGAAAAGCCCCGTCAAAGAAAATACTCTTTCAGCTTCAATGCTTGTTGGTGGGAGAGTTAGTATTGTTTGGTATAACTGCTCCAGCCTTGGCGTTCTTGTCAACTCAATAGTAATGTAAATGTCAACTCAATAGTAAACGACTGCAACACTTGTTCTTTTTGTGCCGACACCCTTCTGGGTTTAGCAGCCAAGTTATATTTCTGCAAGTGATTTTGCAGAGACTTGAATTGAAGTTGAGTACAATCACCTTCTTCCGAAGAAACTATTTCTACAACATCCTGTTGGAAGAAAAGGCGCTACTTTAACCTCCGAGCGGTTTCGAACATATTCGGTTGTTCAGGTAATTAAAAAAAATTGCCTTCAAAGGTATCGTTCTGAGATGACGGATCCCGCAAATATTTAAGTAAGCGAATTAAGTTGCTGTTTCGCCTTTCGCCAATACGCTTTTTAACAGCAGAAGCAAACGCTTTGCTCATATCTGAATCCAGCAAGTTTAATTCAGTGAGTATATATCTAAAAGCCCTTCAGCCGTAAGCACAGTTGCCTCCAGACTGCATATTAAAATCTGGGCACATTTGATAACCTTTAGGCTTTCAGTCAGCGTACGAAGTAAGTCAATTTCTCGACGGTTTAACGAAAGCGTAATATTGAAGTCAATCAATGCTTTGGCGACGGTTTGTTGCACATGCAGAAAACGTTCTAGCATGTCGCACATGCTGCGCCACCTATTTTTCACATCAAGCTTCAAAACCAGCTCTTTTCCGAACTGCTCTTTAACGTAAAGCTGAAGTTTATCATTTTTCATTGAAGACTTTCGAAACAGCTTCACTACGGTTCTAACTTTATCAATGACTTCTCGATAGTTTTTCTCAAAGTGGGCTCAAGGCAATTAAAAGTTTCTCTATATCGGAAGGAGTCATTTGTGTCACGGGTGGTGCAAGTTGGCACTGCCATTTGTTCAACCTCTTCTGATCCGTCGTTGTTCTCAGTGTCATCACCTGAGCCGCTGTCACTGTATGCAAAGTCGGGTAGTTCATTAAAAAGTTCGATGAATGCCCTTCCACGTCCGCGAGAGATACAACATTTAGTGAAAGGTTCTCGTAAACGACAACACTCACGGCCAAATGCAAGGCATGGGAAAAATAACGCTGGTGATCAGCTGGTGATATGCGACCAAAGTTTTTCATCACTTGTGCTGCATCTGCAATACCAGCAAAAATATCTCGTTTTAAGTCCAGTCCGAATTCAGATAATCGAGAAGACACCAATCGAAGCAAGGTTTCTGCAGGTAAACTGTAGTGCATTCTAAGCAACCCAAGATTCCAGCCGTTTGCATTTTCTCCATGAATATTAATGTTGAGATACCTTCTATTGGCCACCGACGTGTACTCGTCCAGGGTTTCTTTTTTTTTTCAGCAAGTATGGCTTTTATCTTTGACTTGGCTTGAACGCAAAAAGCACTAGTTTGTTCTCTTGCACCGCCATGACGTTCAGAACATTTTAAGCCTCGAGCAGCAAGACATTCTCTAATAAATTCACTGTTTTCAATAACGTGCAATCGTATACCATAAACCGCGGCCATTTTTGCGATAACTTCCCCCAACGACTTCTTAGTTCTAAACTTGTCTACAGTCGCGTGTTGGCTATTTGGCTAACATACTTTATCAAGCCATTGTTTGTTAAAAGTGATGTTATGTTTTGCCCTCAAATGACGAATTAAACCAGACGTGCTGGAACCTTTACATTTTATTGCAGCGTTGCAGAGCTGGCATTGGACACTTTCTTGACTACTCTTTTTATTGAAATATTTCCACACTGATCCCGATGTGCTTGCCGAACATTCATCATCTCCGTCATCTTCGATCCCAATACAGCTTGCGCTTTCCATTAGAATAATAGCAGTAGTTATAAATTGGCAGCGAACCAGTAACTTTTGTACAACTATGACCACTAATTACCGCAAATAAAAAATGTTTTAATGGCTTCATCAATTAGCAAACCCTAATATAAGATCAAGAGTTTTTTTTTGAAGGGGGGGGGGGGGTTGGAGTTGGACTAGGCATCAGCAAAATGCTTTTTTCGTTATTTTGTGCTTTTAAGTACTAATGTAGTAATATGTCAAAGGGCTTGGGCCCCTCAGGCCTCCCCCCCCCTGAAACCTCAACTGAACAGATGCTGCTAAATGAATTATCATTATTCTGTAGTGGTACCGTTACGTGTGGTGAGTTATTTTCTCTTCGCTCGGTAAAAGCAAAATTTGAGCCAAGATTAGAAAAGATGTTTTCCAGACGAATTTTAGTATTTAGTATTAAATTGCATATTTAATTATTTATCCTTCTATCACGAGAAAGCGATCATTATGCTCTACGAGTTTGTTTAGGAGTTGCCAGCCATCTGTCTGCCACACCAAGATGGGGGAATCCCATTAAGTGCCTTTCCCAACGGCACAACAAGTAAACTTGCCGGCTGGTTCTTCACACACTGTCCTTTTAATGCTGAGCGTCAAGCAGGACCAATGACTTCAAAATAAACACCAATTGTAAAGTCACTGATTTGACCCGACTTGGTATCAAATCCAAGTCTACAGCTCCCGAGGCGGACGCTCTTCCCACTCGGCCGTCTGAGCTGTTGGGCCTATCGATAATTAAATTCGAAAAAGACGAACAAAATGACGAGAACATGCAAAAACTGCATCGAAGAAATCTTGAAATTGAAATAGTATAAGTTGAAAAGTTGCAAGAACTGACATTCGAAGCCTATTTGTAAAAATGCTGCTGGCCTATAATTTTTTCCCAATTTTAACTGCAACCTATGTACTTTTCTTTACCTATGTGCTTTCCTTACATCTAACATCGAAAGAATTTTTTTGAGTTGCAATTGGATAACTGAATATCGATGAGTAGAAAACTAGAAATGACAATATGTCTTCTGGCTGCCGTATCTTTTACAAGAATTTTACCATTCAAAGACTTTTCAATAACGTAAAATCTCCAGGCCCATTAGGCGATCTAACCTTTGCACTTTTTAAAAACTGTTAATATTGCTATTGCTAATACTGCTCGTTCTATCTTCCGCACTACAGTCAACAGCAGACTAACTTTTTTACTTCTAACATAGCCTACTGAGGCTTTTGCAGCAACGAAATCAAATTTTTTGTTTCGCAAATTTGCTTTTTCAACTCATTCTTCCTGGACCAAATGTATGCAATCAACTTAATCAAGACTTCGTGTCTCAACATTCTGTCATCTTTCACCAGTGCATCTTTACTGGCTGTATCCTGAAAAAAGGCCAAACAAAAAAACAATACCACACTACTTTTTCCTGTCGCATTCCCGCAAGTTTCTTTGAAGTTGCAGAAAGAGTTAGTCCGCAGCGAAGTTTATGAAATGTAAGCACCGTGCAGGTGCGCGCATTGCGCAATATGTCGTTACTCGTAAAGAAACTTTACTGTCAGCAGTATTCATCGTTTTTACTTTTCTTTGATGCGAAATGAAGTAAGACTGAAGCTTCTTTGGATTACACATATATTGAGCTAGTCGTTGCCCCAAAGCGTCGACTTCAACTTTTCCAGATAAAACAAAATATGATTGTAAAAAGAAATTTAACAGTAGGCCTACAGCCTACAGGAAATTTCCCGTCCCGACTTTGCGGGAGAAAACACTAGCGCATATAAACTTAAAAATATAAGGCGTCATCGTAAAATTGAGCGTAAGCATGCTACGCATCCGAGAGAGTGCACATTTGCACAAGCCAAGAGATATACGCTCTCGACTTTACCCAAAACGTTTGTGTGACATATTATAAGCTATACTACAATCGTGATTCATGGACAACTAGCTTAATGCTTGGCAGTAACAGGCAACAAGCATGCAGGCAAGACATTCAATAAACTACATGGAGGAATATATGCAAATTTTCATCTCTGCAGCACAATTTGGAGAAATCTAAACTCAAGTCTGTTATTTGTACAAAAAATTATTACAAAAAAAGCAGTACGAAACTGAAATGACAAAACAAAATTAATTCAATCTAAGCACAAAAGCTACAGAAATATACGACCATAAAACTAGCTGATGAAACTGACTATCCGCATGGTTTAGATTCATAGCATTGGTTCTCAAACTGGGGACGGCGAAGAGGTTGTGGAATTCTGATTTGGTATTGATATAATCTATGTCAAATAAAAACCTAGCAAATGGAACCATCGCGTTGAACTGTGCATGTAAATCTGATGAGTTTTGCTTGCTTTTTTCTGCATGCAGTAGTTAGTCCAATACACATGACATTTTATGTCAAATCTCGCAACAGCTAAGCTAACTTTTTTTCTGCTGCTGAACCAGAACTAATGTTGAAATTCATGGGGGACAATAAGTGATCGAAACGATTGTAAAGGGATCGCAAAGCAATCTTTAACTCTTTGTGAACCACTGGTTTATAACATTTCTTGCTTACAACGTCAGAGCATAATAGGACATTACTTGACGCGGGGCAGTTCAGTACAAAGTATTAAGTATCTTAATGTTATTTTTGACATACTTTAAGGGCACAAGTTTTTGCATAGAGATCATCAACGACAATATCAGTGCTGTTCGATTGGTACATAAAAAAATTAGTGCTTGTAGGTCTGCGATTTGAGCTCTGCCGCAATGGTGGAGATTTTTGGGGGGTACGTACCGCAAGCAGAAAATTTTTGAAGGTAGTTCAATTAATTTCGAGGATCTTTACCACAAACTATTATTAGACCTAATCACCTAATAAGTCCACACCGTCGCTGTAAGGAAATTAAGTGTATGTATTTAACAAATCCAGCAGTCCCATTTATTTTCGCATCAAATTTAACGTTTCTTACTTCCACAACGTCCAGATGAGTGATGCTCCCCCGTACACTTCGAATGCTACTGTAACAACATGAACACAAGAAGAGTTGACTTAAGTACTAGACTAGCTGCCGGTGCGTGAGGTCTGGGGTTCAATTCCCAGACCTGTCAAATCAGACAGTGTCGTACACGGATCGCCACCGTTGCGACATTTCTTCGGAGCTGTGTTACCAAGACGCTAAGCCACGGAGATGGGCCCCGTCACTCGTTACACGCTTCGGCGGAATACCGCGAGTATAATGAAGATTTGAATTTGACAAGATAGAGTTGGTGGTGACGCACAGCTTGTCTTTCATGGGCGTATCCATAGATTAAAAAACGTCTTTCCGGGCCTTGCTGTATTCAGTTGTAGTAACCTCGGCTCAAATCACAATCAAATGCAAGAAGATTTTTTTTGCAGAAACGTTTAAAGCAGCGCGGTTAATCCATTGGCGCCGACTTACTCTTAAAACATGGGGAGGTTTTGGGCGAGCACAAGCAAAGTAATAAAGATCACGAAAAACACGCATTACTGCGCTGCTTACCTTGAAGAACGCGTGGGTTTTCGAGACGCATTAAACTTTAGCTGGCTAATGGGTTGAGTATGCGTACCGGTAAGTCTTTTATCCTACGTAGCACTTAGTATTCAATCAGCGAGTTTTTTAAAGAGGTGTGTTTTGTCAACTCACAACGCAAAGTAGTAATTCGCCACTGGCATACTTCTGTACAAACCTAAATCAACGAAATGTTTTTGCTTACGATGGAAGAAAGGAAAAACGCTGAGTGATCTTTTGCTTAGCGAATGCAAGAAGGTAATCTCTACACGGAAAATGCGCAAAATTATAAGCTAATGGAGTTATGATCATCATCACCCAGTTTCAATCCGGTTTGCTTCTCGTCACCGAAGGTGGCAGGATACACCTAATCCCCTCCTCGATCGCTCTTACACCTTCTCTCATATGCTTTAATATAACCTCATGAAGTTATGGGCTTACATTCTGAATTGTTTTTTGGGATCGGAATCAGCTGTCGATGTTTTTGCTTTCTCGTATTCAATTGACACGTTTCACTTGATTCGCCTATTTTCATTATTTTGTAAGATTTCTCGCGCTCCAATCAAATCATAGTTTAGAAAACCGTTGTGCTATGCAAAGCATTTTTCAAACTTCTGGTTTCTGCGATCAGCATCTAATTCAACCAAAGACGAGCGAGTTAGCAAGTTTACCGTAGCAATCCCTCAGATTTTACAAGTAGCACATTTCTCGTACGTTATTTTTATTTCAACGCAACAAATAATAAGCACATTTACAAATAAACGACAGCAACGCGTTTCCAGCTTTCTCATGGCGAATTATAACGCAAACAAAATTATGAAAAAATTTACGATTGGAAAGGCAAGTAATTGCGTTCAGCATTAGGCGTACGCTGGGGGGCTAGGCTCCAATGCTCACGCCCTTCCTCCGAAACACGCCAAAAGCTTTTATCGCTTAGATTCTAAAAAAAGTGTACCTTAACGTGGAAAAATTCCTTCACGCTACCCCCCACTTGAAAATTTCTGTGTACACCCCCACTGGCGATTAGGGGGACCAGACCCTCCTCCTTTTAAAGTACAGGCTTTAGAAAAATTACTACACTATGGAATCCCCGTTTAACACACTATCTAACTTGAGAATGACCATTGATTAAATCGCCAGAAAAGCGGGGGGAGAAGAAAAAATTTGTTGAATGATCAATTGAATCAAATTTTCGTAATAAAACATGGCTTGTAATCAGAATAACGCCGTTGTGTCGACAACCTGCCATATTGTATCGCCATCGAAGCCGGATTTACGTATAGGCTAAGCACGCTGAAGCCTAGAGTCTTCGAGAAAATGGGAGGCCGCGGAGAAAATGAGGGGCCTCATCACGAACAACGAAGGCCTTTTTTTTTGGTCTTCAGTAAATTTCTAGTGGAAAAAATGGAAATGGCCTAGGGCCTCTCATTGTCTAAATCCGACCCGGATTGAAATGGCGTTGAACTGACTGCCCTCAACACTTTACACAACCAAACGTAACAAATGAGCAATCGCTGTCACATTCTTTCTGCTTAAAATGCGTACTAGCGCAGTAATACACAGCCAGCAGTCAACAAAATTTTCACTGACCGAAAACAAAAAGATGCAACTCATTTGTTTTTCTACTCAAAAAAGAAAGCAGTACGCAATAGAGACTTTTTCTCCAAAGAATTATTTTTTGTAACGTGAGAAAACGAAGCTCAATTACACCTACCCCTCGTCCTTAGGACCTTATTCAAAAGTTGTATTTGAATAAGGAACTGCGGATGATGTATTTTCCCTATAAGCTAGGAGATTGCTTTGTTTTTAAAAAAAAATGTTTAATGCATAGATGAAGCAAGCGATAATCGGCTACGCCAACTGCTTTAGTCCAGATTTTAACTAAACACTTCACAACTACGCGAGAATCTGTTTCACAGGCGGCGATTGATAGCTGCAGCCTGAGAGCACTGCCCCAGTATGTTGACGTCAGCGATGAAAGCCATGTTTACATTACACCTGCAACTGCGATAAACGCAGCGTGGGGCAGTCAGTGGTATCACTGCAGTTGCACACGAGCAGAAAAACGGCGAGAAAAAAAGCGGGCGATTTTTGGCTAGTTCCCGGAAAAATCAGAGCGCAGTTATTAAAAAAGTATAACTTAATTAACATTTGTGCGTTAACAGTTTCATTGTTGCAGAAGCATAAACAACTTTTGAATCACTTAGAGCGCAACGATGGAACCACACCACTGATTCTTCAATACCAACCAATAGGCCTGACTGAAACCTCAATACCAGCAATTCAATGGAAAAAATTGTACCCCCCCCCCCCCCTTTTGTTTATCTCTGGCTGCGCCGGTGTATGCCCCTGCTAAGCATCTTTGATAATCCGAGATTTTAAAAATTCCTCATTATTATTTCGTGTGTTTCGAATTGCTAATACTGCTCAGTATTATGGAACAGTTTTTCTGCTAGCGTTTCTTCGCATTTAACATTTCTCATATTATCTGCAGTGCTATTACATATTAGCACCGCTACTTGAACGGGATGCTGATTGCTAAAACCAAAGTGTTTGATGCTGTGCGAATGCGCTTATACACGTGTGCACGCACCATCTCGTAAACTAACTTGCGCACTCTAAAATGCGTTTGGGTAGGCTTCTGAGTTGTAGTTTTCTTGCGTGTGTACGTGTTCAAACGATACGCTTTCTGGTGTTGATATGCAAGTAAGAATGTAAAATAATTCTTCAAATACCACGTTAATTTTGATTAACACAAACAGCGGATTTTAGATTTTAATACTTCATGAAATTTCTATAGGAGGTTTCTCACCATGCTGCAAGCTATGGGGAGGTTAAACCTCCCCGCAAGTCGGCGCCAGTGGGTTGATCATATAACAGCTAGGCCGCTTTCTCACAGAATAACAACAACACGTGCATGGACCACTGGACCAACCTTGCCTCCGACATCGATCCATAACGTTGAGACAATAATTTGCTACGAATCTTCAAGTAAAATTGTTTACGAATGCTAGGATCAACCTATAGAATATGGTAAAAAATAATGAGGAGAGCCAAACAGCGAAGATCTGTAGCATTGCAAAAAGGATTGAACGACCGCAAAAGATTCAGCTATTCCAAGATTCGTAATTCGTCCTGTACTTCTGATGTATTCCAACAAGCAACGTAAAACATACATCCAAAAAAACTCGGGAATGAATTTCTCATGGAGTAAAGTAATTATAGCTGAAATCTTTAATTTTTTATTTAACCGGTTCTAAAATATAACAAAAGTGCGATTCATGTCTTTTTCAGCAACAAAAAACTATTAACTTTGTAAAGTCTGCATATGTTTCTACAGTGCAACTTAGCAATAAATTGCATTAACTCATCGAATTTTCACTCAAGACAAAAAAAATTACTGACTGTAAAACCTGTACCATGCTAATTCACAACCAAATTATAAAGCAATATCACCTTAATTAAAAAAGCGCCGACAAGCAACACAGACAATAATTGCCTCTCTGCCACCACTTACTCACATGTTTAGCATTTTCGCGCAGTAATTGACTTCTCCTTCTTATATATTGAGTACCTATTAAAATAAGTGCTTTTTGATATACATGACGCCAACAAATTGCTTCAAGCTTCATGATAAGTCCAACAACAAATTATTCACTTCGCTGAAGAAAGCTGCCTCAACTTTATTTCATCAATACAATAAATATTAAATCAAATCTTCCTTATACTCGCGGTATTACGCCGAAGCATATATCGAGTGACGAAGTGTATCTCCGAGGCTTAGCGCCTGAGCAACACAGCTCCAAAAAAACATCACAACGGTGGCAGAGCAGCTGGAGACTCTGTGTCCAATTTGACCGGCCCTCGAATAGAACCCCAGACCTCTAACAACCGGCCGGTTTTACAGAAAATTTCGACTCAAAATTAACTGACATCAATGCGATTAAATACTTACGAAATTGCGCGTTGCTGGGAGTGCGGCGAGCATTGTAGCGGGCATCCAGCGCAAGTACCTGCTGCCAGACGTTGTTTGGCAGCACAGCCATTCACCTAACTAAGACTGCAGCGGCATTTGCATTTCACAACCAACATTTGCTTCACATTGTTTCAACGGAAATTTACAAAAGAATCTAAAAACGAGACTTAACAATTGCGAATCGTGAGCAATACACAAACACAAAAAGTGAGGAAGTTGTTAAAACAAGACCAAAAAATAGTCTTGGCCAAGTTTCTTGTTCATAAATTTCAGTAAATTATTTAAACCAAATATTTTAAAATTGTGTCTTCAATGCCAGAACATGAAATAAGCTGACAATTGCATTGGACGTCACACGACAAAACATCATGACGTGAGCAGATCAGTTTTCTAAATTGACAATTCCAACAACATTTACACAGCTACAACATTTGTGACATTGCATAAGACAGGATCTTGCTACAAGATTTTAAAAAACTTACTCAAAAAATTGTTACGTGCGAATTAAAAATCGACTCAAAAATTGCAATACGTGAATGATGTGCACAAAACGTCAGAGTGAAATTCATCTTTACAAACTATGTTTCTCCACTAATTTGAAGAATTGGCAAGCAACTATATATCAATATTGAAACAACTGCTGCATAAACAATAGCTATATCTTCGCAATTTGCTCCAAATTACCACCAAACACAACCATACAGATAAAGTGAAAATAAAAAAGTGGCAGATAATTTAATACTGCATAGACATACTGCATAGGCCATAACAATAATAAAAAATATAGAAATGTGTAAACTAACGCATGCATAAGTCACTTAGAAAGATTTTCTTTACAACCAAATATATTGCGCAACAGATAGGGCAAGCTTTATTACTACGAATCTCTGAGTGCAAAAAATACAATAACCTTCACCAAAACTGTAGAAAATTATAGCGCAATATCAAAAACATGTCTAATTGACAATAAGAGTGATTTTGTCAATAGCAAATTTTTACGCAAACAATGCTGTGAATACGAGGATTGCGGAAGTTAAATTTGAATCATTTCCTCGACATGCTCTGCTTTGACAAAGCCACACAAACGGCGACCGCTAAGTGCTTAACAAATTTTAGAACAAGAAATTTAAAGCATTACAACTATGACAAAACTATTTTCCTGAAAACGAAATGTTCATATTAACAAGCATTGTTAGTAAACAATTCACACGTTTTAATTCTCGGATTGAAGTCACATCATCAGTTCAAACTTATACACATTTCGTATATATCAGAAACTTTCAAGACTGAAGCAAAAATTTTTCAGCACAGTCAATAGCACAACCATTGCATTGGCATCAAATGACATTAGTAATTCAGTAGAACTCATAAAAAGCGCGCAAACTGGAACAAGAAACTTAGCAAAATACCACATACTAATCTCACTAGTTTAAAGAAAGACATGACACAACTGCAGAAACAAGTAAAAACCACTAATTGTATTTTACAGACAATAAGGCGCACCGGACAAGGATGTGAGAACCATTGGCTTATCGTACAAAGCTCATTAAACAAAAAACGCAATAATTTAATGGCAAGTAGCATTAAGCACTCCTGGTGAATACATTAGGAGCACCAGCTTATAAGGCGCAACATCAATGATTGGAAAAAAAAGATTCAAAGTGCGCCTTATGGTCCGTAAAATACTCTACTGAAAATTTTTCTGGAATTTATATCTACCATAGTGAAAAATAACTACCGGTATCTTTATTTTCTAAAAGTTCATTAGAGAAAGGTTTCAAAAATTTTAAGAGCAAACCGGTGAAAGGCAGCTGTATTCAACACGTCCCAACGACGAAAAATCTCCTGCTAATTTAAACAAGCTGCACATCCATTTCCGCTTAGTCACAAGTAAATTTTTCAAGTTGAAAAAGTAATTCCTGAAAAGTTGGTCGTTTGTCAGGATCATAAGCCCAGCATTGTAACAACAAGCTGTATAAACCAGGAGAGCAACCGGCTGGGCATTCAAGTCGTTTCTGATTCTCAAGCATTTGCAATACTTGTCGTCCACTCATCCTTTGGTAAGGTCGATTCCCATACGAGCAAACCTCCCACACCGTAACAGCAAAACTCCAAACATCACCCTTCGATGTGAATTTATAATAAAGCAACGCTTCAGGAGCATACCACCTAAGTGGCCATGAACCAGGTGTACTTGCTTTGTAATAATCCGAATCATGGAGAATCCTCGACATGCCGAAATCTGATATTTTGACGTAATTCTCGGACACTAGCAATATGTTTCTCGCTGCTAGATCACGATGAACAACATTATGGTGAGCAAGATAAGCCATTCCATCACAAACCTGGCTCATTAACATAAGAATCTTGTCCTCAGGAAAACTCTCCACGTTGTGCTTTTTAATGAAATGTTTAAGAGTTCCGAGCGGAGCTAGCTCCAACACAATCATGAGATTTCCCTCAACAGTTTTTGGATCACAAACAGCAAGAAGTCGAACAATGTATGGATGATCCAAATGCTGCATCACTTCCGCTTCTTTAAGCAATTCTTTTCTGTTTGCTTGAATATCGTTTCCACTTAGTATCTTAACCGCACAAGGAATATTTCGACCAAGAATTTTACACTCTGCCAACCTGACACTGCCAAAGTGGCCACTTCCCAGCAACTCCATTATGTTTAATCGTTTGTAGTCAATATACAAATCTGGTACAATTGACGATAATCCATTAGAAGCTACTGAGATATTTCGATATGGGCTGTAATAACCAATGCTTTCTTTGGGCATACTTTTTCTGTTAAAACGTCGCAGTGTTGAGTGTCGTGTAAGTGAAGAAGTGGTGTCATTGTCATTCTTGTTTGAAACATCTGACCAATCTACATCCTCACTGTTTAATGGCAACATTGCAGTCAACTCCTTGGCTAAATTAGTAGCAGCTTGCTTCACAGATTTTGCAGCATTGGTATTACCGGCACCAGATCCCCTTTCTAGTTCTCCATTGTTTTTTCCAATACTTGAAAATATGCCATTGCGCCGACAAGGTGAAGAAAGGCGGCACTTTAACCCTGTGATTTCTGATGGATTGTTCTTGTGAAACTCTATAAGAGCTTCAAGTGAATCAAACTTCAAACTTTTTTGTCGCTCATCTAAATGAAATTGATTAGTTTCGGAGTCATAATTAATCAAATAACGATGAACTTTTTCTAAATAGACCAAACTTAATACATACTGAAGATTAGATTTTTTACGCACCAGGAACAAACCATTTTCTTTGTTCAAATAGTAAGCATTTGACAGTCTCCTTGTATCTTCATCTCTTGTTATTTCACCATGAAACCAATCATAATCTTCATAGTTACCTGTAATACTTCCGCTGTTGTAACTCTGAGATGAAGCAGCAGAGGAAATGTTGCTCTCACATATTACTGGATACGTAAGCTTTGTTTTCAAACCACTGCCTTCTCGCATATAATGCTGGCACACCAAAAGAGGACTTTCATGTTCACTACCATGACTTATACTATATAAATTAGTATGGTCAGATTTGACAATAGAGTAATGCAGTATTCTTCCAAAACTTACAACTGAAATTGCATATGAACCATTTTCGTCATTTCGCTTGCTTTTTCTGAGCAAAAACGAACCGATGGGTTTTCCTTTCAACTCTGTTTCAGCAGTTGCTCGTGACATCAACCCATGATAATACTCCACTTTGCTTAAATCCATACTCTTCGGTCAAAACATTAAGCAATTTATGCAAACATATATTTATGAACATTGATCAAAATGTTACTATCATTACAGTCACAATAAACAATTACTAAAGCTCATCTTCAAAATTTTTAACAGATAAGTATCAAAAGTAAGCATTTTGCATTAGCAACATTAAATTCCGACATTAGGACAAGAATTTCGTTGTAGTACATTTTCTATAATCACTCCTTTTCCACTTTTGTTCATTTAACAAACAGTATAATAGCTAGTGGGTTGGCAATTTCATTACAAACAATATCATCAAGAAACAGCTAAACATGCTGAGGCTCACATTTCAGCACACTTCTGGGGGCTTTGTTAGTGCTAAAAACTTGACAATGGCACTAAAAGTAAGCCAAAATACTCCCTAAAATACATATACTGATTCTTGGTTACATTGCTTGAAGCAAAATATAACACCTGCTTTCACACTTTTTTTGGTTTCATTTGCAAAAGTATTTTTGCATGTTTTCACACAGTAATTTATATTAGAGATGTACTGATACCACATTTTAAGCTAATACCAACACTCTTTCAACAAATTATTTAGAGCCAATATCATTTCATCTGTTGAATAGCATCAAAAAAAGCATTACAAGCACTACCAAAAACCGCATCTATTAACTCTAAGTTGCTATTGCATTTTGAACTTTTTGTAAATACTATCCATTAATGCCATAAGCCTCTTCTCAGGTACTGCTGTGAATAACTCAAAAATATGTTGGAAGCCACAGTAATTATTATAAAACTGAGCACCTCAGTTCCAAGGTGGTAAAAAAGCTGCTATGACTTTTAAACAAAGGCGTTTTAGGCATTTTAAGCCGAAATGAAACGTTACAATTTATTGCCCCTTTAACTACATAGAAGAAAAAGAAGTGATAAGCACAGAACAGCGGTTTAAGCTTTTTTGAAATAACGAGATTGCCAGCCATTTAAAAAAAATTCTTAAAACCAAGTGGCAACACAGACCCTCAAGCAACCTTCAATGTATAAAACTATGACGTATCCATGATTTTTGCTCCAGACAATGAGCATGGAGACTGGAGAGTGGTCCATGTTAGTAAGATATATGTCTACTGCAAAGATACACTTACCGTATTTTTCGGCCAATAAGCCGATTTTCTGGACCTATTTTTGCGACCTAATTTTCTGGGGTCGGCTTATTGGGCGGATATAGTTTTACCAAAAAAAGCCAGCAGTCAAAATCACAAAAAGCATGTATTACTGGGTTAAGTAAATGAACGAACTTACGGTTAAAAACAAGCGGCATTCATGTTTAAGGTTTCAAAAGCTAACTTCACTACTTTAAGTTTAAACTCAGCATCATAACGCATTCTCTTTTTTGAAGGACCTGACATTTTATTTTCGGTAAAATAAAAACAACCTCATGCACTGGTCATTACTTCTCGCTAAAATAAGAGAATTAGTGCTACAGCAAGCCTTTTATACAACTGCCCGAAAGCGCACGTGCACAAGCGCATACACACACGTATTGCCTTTTTCACTCGTGTTTGTCACTCGCGCAAAGTATGCCTTCAGCTTATTAGGCAGTAATGTGCAAAAACCTTACTTTTCAGTGCTAAAAAATGGCTTCGGCTTATTGGCCGGAAAATACCGTACCCCGTCGAATTTTTGTGGACTTTAGGCCCAACGCTCTTGTTTCTAGTTTCTGCATCATAACTTATTTTTTGATGTCATAGTTACTTTTTTTTTAACTATGACATCAAAAAATTGATTATTGATGCGGAAACTGGTTGTAAGCCCCAAAAAATTGGACATGTCATCATCATCATTCAATTTTAATCCGGTCTTTCCTCGTGTCCCGAAGGTGGCCGGATGCACCTCATTCCCTCAGCAATCCCTCTCACTCTCTCTCTCCATCTCGCATGATCTGTAGCCTCCTCCACTCTCAACCAACGTTCCCTCTAAGCTGCGTGGCCGCGCAGCAGGCCAATAACCCCCGCGCAGTGCATTCGTTCTGCCGCGCACTGCATAAGCAAGACAAGCTAAATACGTGCTTTCAATCGAAACAACCAAGCCCCGCATTTGTATTTGACAACATTGATTTACAAATTCAAAATGCAATCAGTTAATTGTGCAGTAATACCATGAAATTCTTCTGTGCCAGTAATCAATCGAGCATATTAACTAAAAATACAGTAACGTCATATTCGCTTGACAATCAAATAGAGCGCATTACCATGAAAACTCGTCAAAAGAAAACGGCATGTTGTTGACAAAACGGAGATGTTTCGTGGAAGTACTCTTTTGACAAGGGTTGAACTAATAAGCACAAGGCATGTGATAGTTAGTTGTGTGCTTAAATGAAAAATAAACAGAACACATGAGGTTAAAGGAGAGAGTGAAGAAATGGTCGGTAAGGGATTGATGAAACCGTGACCTTGGCAGGCAGAGCTACGCACCTTACCAGTTACCACTAGGCCACGGGTGCAGTTGAGATTCTAACCTGATTTCAGGTACTTATGCCGTAGGCTACAGTGTGTCCACTTAAGGCTAGGAATTAAAATAACTGAGTTAATCGCTGAGATACCGTTCCCAGCCTACTAGGTGGCAAGGTGCGTAGCTCTATTTGGTGCTTGTCTGGATCAAGGGTTCAAAACCTGCTTCTGTCTGATGATGACACAAATATGCATTAACTTCAGCAAAATTTTCGCACATTACTTGCTTTTAAATAATTTTTATTTCATAACTCTACCTGAGGATCTCTAACAGAGTGAAACATGCTGTTGGAGGTTAAATTTGTCATTAACATTCAGCAACACAACAAATGCGGTTACCGGTACATGAACTTATCAAGTAGCAGCAGACATCAGTATATACTTGTTAGGCTTGGGATGATCAAGCATTCATTTTACAAACTAAAGGTCGTTTTTTGTCCACACTTGTGCTTCTCTATTGCAGTAATGTGAGTGTATAAATTAATTTTGTGATCGTTTAAAATGTTGTGTTCTTCTATATTTTTTCAAATTTTCCGCGCAGACCTATTTTTTGGAGCTCACACAGTCTTCCATTCCGCGCACACTAAACAAGCTCTTAGAGGGAACGTTGCTCTCAACCCAATTTTCTTCAAACTCTCTTCGACTTGTCTCTTCCAGGTCTGCTTTGGCCATCCTCACTTTTGTTGTCCATTCACTTGAAGCATCATTGCCTTCTTCAAAATGCTCTCCTCATCCCTCCTAACCACATGTCCATACCATCTCACTCCATTCGCTTTGTGGACAGGGTAATTGCAGCTGCGGCAAGCGTTACATTTTTTGCCGCGTTTCATATGTGAATTTGCTATCGCAACTTTAGAGGCCTAATTTGTTGGGGGTTTACCTTTACCTATGTCCGCACTCTGCAGACTCAGAAAAATTTGGTTTGGACAAATGTACTGGTAGAAAATTTCAGGGCATTTTTGCACAAGGCAAGTTGGGTTTGGACAATTTCGCACAAGCCAAAATCTTAGAGGGAATACTGTCTTGGACCATCCACTATGATGTCATTACTTTCCAGCTTCAATGCCATTTATTAGTAGCAGATTATGCAAAAAGCAAAAAGTCAGCATTCGGCAAAGTACAGAAGTATGCCATTTGAATCAGCTTTAATAATTTAGTGGTATAATAGTGAACACCACAGGACACCACTGGTAAACTCAAACATTTTTTGAAAGATGGCAAATAAAAAAAGGGTTGGAACCGATGATCTAATTACGAGTTGTTGTATTTAGTCGTACATTTATCTTCCTATCACAAGAAAGCAATCATAGAGCTACACTGAGCTCATTTGGGAGTTGCCAGCCACCTGTCTAGTGTCTACCACACTAAGATGGGGCAATCCGGCTCAGTGCCTTTCCCAAAGGCTCAACAAATACTGAATACAGAATAAACTTGCTGGCTTGTTCTCCACACACTGCCCTTTTAATGCTGAACGTCAAACAGGGAAGCTGTGAATACCAGTGTTCCCTCTAGGATTTTGACTAGTGCGAATTTGCCCAAATGATAAACTCATTGAAATGTTTGCCCAAACATTTCACCACTTTGAGGACCTCTTATATATACACATTTTTTACATCAAATTTGCTTTTCCAAGATACAAGCTACAGTCTTGTATTAAAATATTTAAGTTTTTTGTTTAAGTTTTTCAGTTTTGCATTTTATAATATTAATTTCTGGTTCAAAATCAGTAAAATTTGCTCAAAAATATCGCATTTTTCTCAAATTTCTCACTGTAGAAGGAACACTGGTGAATACCAATTTTAAAGTCATTGGTTTGACCAGACTGAAATCAAACCAGAGTCTTCAGCTCCAGAAGCGGACACTCCGACCGCTTGACCATCTGAACTACTACCGTACACAATACAGTAATATACCGGTACCCAGTTTGTGTATGCAGTTTAAGAGGCGAAAAGCTCACAAGCTTTCTGCACAGTACACATGCATCGCAATTAAATTTTGGATGTCATAATCACACCTAGTGACATCAAAAATTTGATTATGATGTTGAAAGCCTGTGGGCTTTAGGCTCACTTAAACTGGACATGTGGAGTACACAAGGCAACTGTCATATTTCCTGCACTTTCATGAGCAAAAGAAAGAATTTAATACTGCAAAGATTTCAGTACTGACTACTGAGTAAAGCGTACCGGTTCTGGTTACCAGTTATTATTATCTATGAGCAAACAAACCTTTTGGATAGTCTACATTAGTTTTGAGTTTCTGTCACATCAATAGCACTGACGATTCACATAGGCCTAGCCTGCAGCATAAGGTCACAACAGTGCTTGCCAGTTGCTGATTTTATAGTTTAGAGTTATACTTTCGTTTCTGCAAATGCAAAGGTGTTGTTATTTTTTTAGTAATTGATAAATTTTTGTTTGCCCCACTTGATCACATTATACAAAAGAATTTGCATTGTTTTTAGGGTCCTGCTAAAATCAGCAGGAGCACAAGGACCACCTTTGCCAATGAGTTAGGAGCTTAAGGACCGCTAAAGACGCAAGTGAGTTATTATTAAGGGCCCTAATCCTTAATAGTATAATAATTCACTAGCGCTCCTAGTGGTTCTTGTGCTTCTAACTCACTTGCAAAGGTGGTCCTTGTGCTCCTGCAGTTTTTAGCAAATACCATTGTTTTTAGCAGTTTTTCTGGTTTGTGTTGTTTAAAGAGCAACCTTCTCTATAAATAAAGATGCACCTGTGCAAGTTATTATTCTTCAGCCACATTCATTCTATGCGAATTTCTTCAATATTATAAAAATTATTTTTTAATGCAGTTGCAGTACAGAGCTGCAGAGTACATATACGGGTATGTCTGTATACATGTTGAAATGTTGTGTAGTTTTTTGGCGCTTTATAACTACTAAGGTCCTTTAGCGCTAGGACTAAATTTTGTCAAGAATTCACTGACGTATTTTTATTCTCTGTTCATTTCACCTCCGCACTGCACAGCTACACTTCATTGCTGAGCGTTTAGCTAGTGTAACCGCAGATACCAATTTTAAAGTCTTTGGTTTGACTCTACTGAGTACCGGTATATATGATACTTTAAACTGTTAAATACGAGCTCACACCGTCACAGGCTCATGCCTGCTGGTGAACATGAGTTACGATAATTAGACTACCACCCTGCTTCAAACAAGAATTGACAGTACCGGTACCGCATATTACTAACAACTAATCTATCTGCCTGTCCGCACAAATCATTGCCAGAACTTTCTGATGATCTTTAGTCTGCTTAACAGGAAAACAAGCCACAGTAATTTTTAAAAAAGGACGTTTCAACAATTAAAACTGAATGTTTCTACAACATCTCACACAACTTTCTACAGTCTAGTAGAAATTACGGGTGTCTCTATTTATGGAATAGTATGGCATAGTACCATAGAATAGTATGGCATAGAATGGCATAGTATGGAATAGTATGGCATAGTATGGAATAGTATGGCACAGTATGGAATAGTATAGCACAGTAAATGTACATAGTACTCCAAATGTGCTGAATCCCATATAGGCCATATGACCCAGAGCTTCGAACGGCCCTTTCGTCCCAACCGTCCTAAGGCCCACTTGTCCCAGGGACCAAAACATGCTGAGACCCAGATCCCCTACTGCCCCAAATGCCCTGTGGCCCATTGGTCCTAGAGCCCCATTTATGCATAGGATATGCCCCAGTGCCCTAAATTAACATCCTATTCCTAGGGCCCATTTATTGCTTCAACCGTCCTGTCCTGAGGTCCTTTTGCTCTAAATTAGGCCTGAGGCACATGTACCCTGAGGGCCATTCACCCGAAATTCAACTCTTTATATGGGGCCCCTTTACTCTAGTGCCCCAAACGTCCTATCACCCATTTCTGCTATACTATACCACAGTGCCTTACTTACTATTCCATACTATACCATACTATTCCATACTATACCATACTATTCCATACTATTCCATAATTAGAATGTTCTCTATTTATGGAATAGTATGGCATACTATTCCATACTATACTATACTATTCCATACTATTCCATGCTATTCCATACTATTCCATAATTAGAGAAACCGCTTGGTCAACACCAGTGATGGGATTCAAAATTTTAAGAACAGGTTCCCTTTTGCATCGTACTTATGAACAACAGGTTCCCTCATAAAGGTCTAATGTCTGTAAAAAAAAAAGCAAGAACGGGTTCGCTGATTGTCCGGACATTTCAAGAACGGGTTCGCGCGAACCCGTGCGAACCCCCTGAATCCCATCACTGGTCAACACATATACAACACTTATCCTTACAATTAGCTAAAATAACTGGATTGCTCTATCGACTTCGAAGTTATATTACGGATGATACTCTTTTAATGTTATATTTTAGTCTCGTATATAGTCGTATACAGTGTGGCATTACACTATGGGGTACATCTGCTAAGTCTTATATGAGGGAAATAAATGTGCGTCTTAACAATGTCGTTCGCTTAATGATTTATAGCAAAAAGTATTCGCACGTATCTCAGCTTCACAAACACTTAAATCTCTTGAAATTAAACATCTATAAATTTGAATTAGCAAAATTTATGTATCTACTACATAACAAAAAACTTCCAGCAGTTTTATCATCACAATTTACCAAAATTGAAAAAATCCACTCTCATAACACAAGACAAGTCAACAAGTGCGTATATTTTATTCCACAATCAACAAAATCAATTACTCAAAATCTCTTGGCTTTTCGGGGCACAAAATTATGGAGTAGCCTCAACAGCTCAATTAAGAATAATCGCTGGGGTGTCTTTAAACAAAAATATAAAATTCGTTTGATGTCTTCATATTGATTCCAAGGCGTTCTTGGAAGCAGATAAATTTGAATAATTTAGAATTACATGTTTTTCTTCTGAATTTTAATTACATTTTGGAACTGTCGTGTGATTCTCGCTCATATTGTTGTTTGATGTTTGCCTTCTCTCCCTTTTTTATATTTTTTATTTTTCGTTTTGTTTAATGTCTAATTCCTTTTTTTAGTTTCTTTTTATATTGTTTTTACATTATCTCTAAACCTTCTCGTTATGGTGACTAATATGTTCGTAATTTAAATTTCGATCTCACAACAAGATCAGGAAGCATCTAGACTAGAAAACCTTAGGATTTTTCGATGGTTCCTGGCCTTGCTAAATTTCATTGTTTTATTCTGTGAGTGCTTATTAAGTTTACGTCAAGGCGAATCAACAATAAATTCTGTTCTGTTCCTATCGCCCAGTTCTGCCATACCATACCACAGTGCCTTACTTACTATTCCATACTATGCCATACATCAGAGGCGGATTAACAGTACGTGGGGCCCTGGGCTAATTTAATAATGGGGCCCTTTTTCCCAAATTCAGCGAAAGCTTATACGATATAAAATGAAAAGAACAATAAACCTAAACAGCCTCAAAAAACAAAACAATAACAATATTGATCAGCAGCGTAAAAAGACCAATATGGACTTCTTGTGCTCTGTTTAGCACGCTCAATTACTGCTTTTGAGTCCTAGGCCTATTGAGTAAGATCAAATATATTATACTTTGTTAAAAACAATTAGTGCATTTCCATTAGGCTACATCGATTTACCATATCGGTTTAATGGGTTTATATTTTCCTTTGTTTAGTTTTACAATCGTTTTTAAGCGTACGGTACTTATACAATGAACGAACCAAGTATATAATGAACGAACCAAACAATTCATTCATTGCAAAACCGTTCGTAGCCACGTTGGCAGCGTGACCGAGCGGTCTGGAGCGCCGTTTTTATGGCGACCATAATGAATCGAAAGGTCGTGGTTCAACTCCTACCCTCGACATGTTGTTGTGCCCTTGGATGAGGTGCTTCACGATATTTGTCGCTGCTTGGTGGCTTGAAGCAGCAAATTCAACAAAAGACAAGAAGAGGAACCTCAGAAAAGTTAACTCCCAAACGAGTGAGGATATCTAATCTGACATATAGCGATACAACTCGCTTTCTCGTGAATAAAGGATAAAAATGGAAAATCAATTCAAAAAAAAGTTTTTATTTCTAATAGTCATTTATAATAAACAAGGATTCGGTTAATCGATTCAATAGAAATGCAGAAGCCTAGATGGCTTTATCTTTTACTCAAAACAATCAAGAAATAAAGCGACTGATCAACTGATAACAGTCATTGATCATATTATTAATGTATAGGCAGAGCTGGGTACTAGCGTCGCTACCCGTTATGCTAGTAATTCGCTAGCGTAAGTGCCGCTGTTTTTTTTTTCTATCACTGGCGTGAAGCTAGCGCCGCCGCTGTTTTTATCCTGTTTTGAAATAAGCGCTTTAAGTGCAAGTTTGGCCCAGAGACCAGAGAAAACTATCAATTATTACAATCATTTTCGTCTTTGCAAGAAATTTAAAACTTTGCATTGGTTTGAGTTTTACTGTGGTGATCTGACTACCATTGCATTTTGCGTGTAGATCAATAAAAATCAAAAGTAAAACGTATATATTTTGTTGTTGATTAAAAATATTCTACGAAATAGCACTAAAGCCCGGTTCACAGAGTAGGCGCGCGAGCACGATGTTTTCACTGATTAGCGCTAGTGGTAGTTCCGCTACTATTTCGTATAGCGCTGCCCAGCACTGAATAAGATATAGGCCTAGTAACTGTAGTAATACAACTTAATATAACATAAAGTCTCAAAAGGGCCTTTTTCTTGACTTTCGAACGGCAAAATCATTAATTAGTTCTTGATAGTTCAATGAGTCCATGATTTCATGTTCGATAGACATAAGAGAAAGAGCTGAAACACGCCTTTGTCCGAATGTATTTCGGAGCTCGCTTTTTATTCTTTTCAAACGAGAAAACGATCTCTCCCCAGTGCAGTTTGAAACCATCATGCACAAACATATTCAAAGAGCTATGTGAACATTAGGAACAGTATCGGCACAATCATTATCACTTAACAGCTTGAACATTTTGAGTTCAACATTGCTGTTCAACACTTGATTCTCTGAATTATCTACAGACTCTTGTCTAGCAACTGTTACAGTTTTCGCTCTAACAAATGCTGCAAAATGGGCGAGCTCAGTAGGAAAATGATCTTCAAAGTCAGGGTATCCCCTCATTAACATAGAAGCTGCTTGTTGAATGTGATCATTGCTAAGGTTTGCCAGTTTAGAAAGAAATCCAAACTTGTTCTCGATGTTGCGATATGCTGTTAAACGCTTTTCTAGTTCAGATAGTTTATCAATGATCACCAAGTAAACTTCAACTTTGAATTTTTCTCTAGGCGAAAGAGAAATTTCTTCGGCAGGATCTTCGTCAAAAAATCTAGGGCGGCACCGACTTCGTTGGGATAAACCTTTATATTCTTCAACTCCAGACTTCTTTTTTCCTTTTTCTTCATAGACTTCGAAGTCAGATCTTAAGCCGTTAACAAAAGATTTCAGAGCTTCCAACAAATGTATCGCATTGTTTAAAGTTAGACCATTTTTTTGCAGGGACAGATTTGTTTTTTGAAACCGCTCTAAAATAGTGTCCCACAGTTCAAGCAAAATACAGGTTTCCAGTTGCTTCAGTTTTTTTCACAAAACTTTCAGCTTCAATTTGACTTTCGTGAGGTTGACCATCATCAGCTGCCAATTCTTCAAGAGCCTGTATGTTTTCAGAAAATCCCCTGTTAACCGCATGTACCGCGTCATAGCGAGCAGACCATCTGGTATCAGATAGAGTTTTGCTGACAGGCAACCCATTAAGAAACTTTCGATGAATTTGCCATCGATGCGTCGATGCAACAAGCCAAGAGTAAATACTTTGCAGCAGGTCGAAAAGTTCAGCTGCAGAATGGCAGGATTCTACTGCATTTTGCCGACTAAATTAAGGGAATGCGCTGTACAAGGTATGTAGGCTACATAGCAACATTGCATTTTTTACGAATGATTGTTTGAAGGCCGCGGTATTTACCGCTCATATTGGCAGCGTTGTCGTAGGTTTGACCGCGACAGTCCGTTATGTTGATCCCATGCTCGTCCAACAATTGCAAAACAATCTTAGCAATTTCTGCTCCAGTATGAGAAAACATTGGGATGAATGTTAAAAATCGTTCAACTGGACCGTCCTTTAGAACATAACGGATCACCACTGTCGATTGATCCACATGTGCGATATCTGGCGTTGAATCCACTGATATTGAGAAATATTTTGCCGTTTTTATTTCTGAAACAATGACAGATAAAACTTTTTGATCCATTAGTGCAATTATTTCTTCACAGATATTGATGACAAATAAGATGGATGACCACGGCCTTCGTTGGCATGAACTCTTAAATGTTCTGCAAGAAACGTATCGTATTCAGCCAACAACTCAAGAATGCCCAAATAATTACCATTACTCGGGGGAGCCAATCAATTCGTTTTTACCGCGAAAAGCCAGACCTCGAATACAAAGAAATTTGACAACACTCACAATTCTACAAAGAACCTGTTTCCAATATTGTACTTCATTTTCATATTGCTTTACCAAACCGTGATCAATTTGCGTAACTGATTTCCGAGAACACATCGCTGCCATTGCGTCAAGACGTTGATTTGAATTTTCATGGCTCTTCAGTGCTTCGTGAGCATGTTTCCAATTGTTAAAACCAGTGTTAAATTTACTCAATTTGTTTGACATTAATTTGCAAACGAAACAATACACTCGCCCTGTAAATTTAGAGTAGCATAGCCAATTTTAATCAAACCTTTCGCCAGTTCGTGAGGGTACTCTTGAAATCATTGTAAAAGTGCAAAAGCGATGTTGAGATCCATCAGAAACTTCTGATTCTTTAAAATCACCATCTTTATGTTGGCAAGTGCTTGAACCACGCTGAATCCAGTATTGGCGTATGTCATCGGTTAAAACTGCAGGCCACTCACGTATATCATTTTGAACCAGTAACGATGTATGAATCTCAGATGATGGACCTGCAGCTTCGCTTTCGTCAATTTCAACATGATGAGGTGAATCTAAATCTGCATCAGCTTTTAATGATGAAGATCGAGAAATAGATTGTGGCTGCTCTGTATTGTCTTTCAGGATAAGCTCACTATCTGATTGTGCACAGGTACTTGCTACTCTGGTAAAAAAAGTCGTCAGTTTGGGCGTCTTTTTTACAATATTATTATCCTTTCGCTTTTTTTCTGAAGCTACTGCTCGTTTTTACGCTCCACTGAGATAAGTACGCTTCATTACAGTATACTATAATATATGCGAAAAAAAGGATACGCAGTGTTACGTAGTTGCTATCATTACTGGCTACTGGACAGGGGCGCCGAGAGAACTTTCGGGCCCCGGGGCAAAAATTTCGTTTGGGCCCTTTGGTCAGTGGTGCCCCAAAAACACATGATTAGCAAAAAAAAGTCATAGCGTCCGCAGATGTTCGAATTTCGGCCTAAAATCAAGTGATGAGCAAAAAAAGGGTCATAGCCTCCGCAGATGTTCAAATTTCGGCTCAACATCTAGTGATGAGCAACATAAGGTCATAGCCTCCGCGGATGTTCGAATTTCGGCCCGAAATCAAAAAATAACATCATCGCGCCCGCAGGCCGTAGTTTGAGCTGATGAATTTTGCATTCTAAACCTGACAATTCAGAACCCCGGGTCCCCCTGTGTCCCCGGGCCCCCGGACAGTGACCCCTTCTGCCCCCCCTCTCGGCGGTCCTGCTACTGGAACTCTGCGATGAAAAACTGGGTTTGCTTTTTGCGCAGGGTCAGCGCTGACAAAGTGTTGCCAACGGCCCACCACTGCTGTAACAATTTCTGTGAAAGTAGAATGTGTTCCAAGCGCGGGGATGGGTCTAGCATCCACCTCAAATCTCAACCCTGCCTAACTTCTTCAATGGAAATGGTACGGTTGCTCATAGAATTCGTATTAGCGTTTAAGCAGTAATTCCTTTTTATGCCAACTTAATCGTTTTTCTCTGGTTTCGAACCTCAACAGTTAGGCCTACCTGTGATTGGTCAATGCCGAATAGAGCTTGCATGCGCTATCCGCTTCAGCTACTAGATCTTTCTTTGGCATTTCTTGAGTACATTAAATTTTGGATGCTCTTCCTGTCAATAACCAATAATGTTTTCGGCTAGGATTGAACCCCTAAATGTCAGATTGCGAAGCCGAATCACAAGCCACTACTAACTTAAATACGGTAAGTTAAACAAATGAAATCAACATACATTCGTGTCCTTTAGACTGGGCAAAAGGCCAAAAGCCTCTGTTCGTAATCAAATTCTTAGTCACGACGAGGCCTCATTGGAGACCATAGCCTAGGCTATAGGCGTATAATATTTGAAGTGTAGCCATGCCTTATTTATAAAAACCAAACTACACTATGCTACTGCTCTCTGCAATAGATTTTATTCTTTCAAATTAAAGCTGGAACTACCACTTATTCTAGAATCTAAAGTGTAAAGTTATGAAGCCTAGATGTTGCAGCTAGCCTACCGTTGTAGGATGGAGCAATAATTTTTAACGCTAGATTCTTTAGTGACATTAAACATTTCCTGCTATAGTATAATCTCAACTGCTGTCTGGCTGACTGGCTCTCTTGCTGGCAAGTGGCAATGAAGTGTCATCGTTTGTTCATTACTACCTGAATTAACAATTATCTTATTCTTTATTGTGACGTTTAAATCGGCGAAAAGCGGATAACTTTTCTTTGAAAAAAATTGCTGTCCGCGACCTACAAAGCAATTAATGTTAGCTGATAACAACTGCGATTTCTTTAAGAAGATTTTTGCTTATAAATATTAATATTGAGTTAACTAACAACATATCACATTTAACCCCAAGGTCCCAACCCCTCGATCAGCGCCAAAATTTTAAAAACTTTGGTAGTTTCTGCAAGTTAAGACCTTATTTAAAAATCGAAAATATTTTTTGTCAAAAAAAAAAAAATTTTTAGAAAAATGTAAATTTGTGGGGCCCCGGGCTTCAGCCGGCTCCGCCCCCCCCCCCCCCCCCCCCCCCCCTTAATCCGCCAGTGTGACCTAGTCACTGCAATGTATGATCACTTATAAACTATTTTGGCAACACTGTATTATAATCTGTGATTATTAAGTGGCAAAATTAATGAATGCTTCTTGTTCTTTTGCAGGATAGCAGCTAGGCTAAAAATTAGGATGCTGTTAGTTAATCAAAAGAAGAAAGCAAGAAGAGTGTTGTAGAGGTGAGTAGTGCCCTACAGTATATGGCGACCTCGCCCTACACGACCACAGGTGCCGGGTGCGTTGCAAACGTTTGGTGGTCAAGTGGAAGTGAAGTGAATATTCAGTTACCAAAGACTAGATTTAACTTAGTACTTGACTAAATCTTTGTTCAGCAGATTATTTTAATTTTTTAAATTTGACATCAGAATGGCTGGGAAACGTGGAAAAGTTAACGACGAGGGTAGAAAATTCCAAAGTGCTTGGACGGAAAGTTATTTAATTCTTTGTTGCGCATTATTCGAAACCTGTTTGCTTGATATGTCAGACCAGTATGGCAGTTAAAAAATAAACTTCGTACTCGCCTGTCAGATCGTCATTTAAATGACGTATTGCAAACAGTGATGGAGTACTCGAGTATTGCACTCGTACTCGAGTACAGCTTTTCTGAGTACCAGTAGGCTACTCGAAACTTTTAATCTCAAGATGTACTCGTACGCGAACCTAAAAGTTTTCGGACTCGGTCTATAAATTGGTCGAGTTCACGAGTACTTTGATTATATCACACGTAAAATACTTATAACAGAAACGTTCGTCGAAACCTGCACAAAAGTACCGTAGAAGTTAATGTCGACTGTAAAGAGCTTGAAACCAGTATTCAAAGTGGTAATAAACATTTAAATAAACAACTTCAAGAAAAGTGGTTCCAATTCATGCAGCAAATGCCTGCAACTGATCTTAAAGTGTAAAGTTTAACTGCGAAAAATGTAGGCCCACTCTGTACTCGAAGTCAACTACCAGTACTCGTACTCGAAGATTCTCAAGGCAAGTGCATACTCATACTCGAAGGTTGAGCACTCGACTCCATCACTGATTGCAAATATCATCAACAAAGTTCCCAGCTGATTTTAACACCTTGGCCATGACACAGAAACAACATCATCCTTCACATTGATAATGATAAGTACATAAAAACAATGCATTGCGTTTTACCGTAATATGTGTTTGATAATAAACATGACACGGCAAAAACACGTCTTATTGTGCAAAGTTTAACACAGGAATAGGAGTTGCGGGTGCACCACGATTTTAAGGATAATGTGGCGATTGTTTAAGTTGAAATTTATGCGGCCCGCACGTTACCGGAAGTGTGTAGATTTGCCCCAGTAGTACAAAAAGTTTGCCGACCCCTGATTTAGAAGAATGGTTGCTGCCGAGCTGAAGCATCTGCCTAAAGAAAACAAAGGTTTTGTAAAGCGTGAAATTACTGCGATTCTTTATCGTTATCACACTGCCGGAGCTTGTTCAACTAACCTGCTAAATGAACCACATCGTTCACGATTTTACCAAGATGCACAAGAAAGGTTTTCACACCCACAAAGCGCTGACTGCTGAACCTGCCGCAACATTTGACGTTCTTAATGCATTTTATATCATGTAATTGTTGGCTAATGAATTTAAAACCGTCATTTTTGCTTGTGTTTAATTTTTGCACAATAACTGCTCGACTGCACAAAATACTGCTTCAAAGAATTTTTTAGTTGTTGTTCTGCTCCACCAGCATTAATTTCTAGATTCTTTATCGTGATATTAATTGCGATAAAAAATGAGCATTAATTCAGTGAGAATTGAAAATTCACACTGGCGGAGCCGGCGAATTCTCGTTGAACTGCAAGTTGGCTCCACCAGTGCTAATTTCAACAAAAATAAATTATCACCGGGCAAATTAATACCTCGAGAAAGAATGGCAAATGATCACTGGGGGAGCCCAAGCTTTACAGTGGACCATGTCATTGAGTGGATCCACTTAACAAAAAAGCATTGCTACGTGGGCTACGTCCGCAAAAATGCTAAGCCTGACAGGAAAAGGGAAGAGATTTTTAACCCAAGTACCCTTACGTACTGTAGTAGGCTACTCAGAAGGAGAGAGAGTTTATTTTTTTGCCAGTAGCCACCAATATTGCCTGTGCACACTAAAACAATTAGGCCTATACACAATACAAGAATCCACCTTGCAAATTTTTTGACGTCGACGTTTTTTTTGTAATTTGCAAGAAATCAATAAAATTTGTCATCTAATTCATGTTATACTAGGCCTATAGTTTGTTAGCCACACTCTATCAACTAAACTAGATTCGACAAGAAACTTCTTGTAAATTCGTGAAAAAATCTTAAAAACAAAACTGAGGATTGGCTACTCGTGATTCCACAACCAACACCAATATTATATGGAACTACCGACCGTACGACGTAGCTACAACCTTAATTTTTGTTCCGAACATTGAGCGCAGGGAGACGATGGTTTCGCAACTTAACTGTCAGCTATAAATAGATGGATATGCTACACCACGGCCGAGGGGTTTTTAATGACCGAAATTTGTGAAAAAAGATTCCTTCTAAAAATTCCGTCGCATAGGTTAAATTTTCTTGGGTATATAAATCCTGAGGGCTGATTAAGTAAGACCAAGTATTCTGAGGGATGACTGCACCTTTTACCTCATTGCATCTGATGACGGCTAGCAACCCGAAACAGCGCTGTCCCGCTCAGTGGTAAGCTATTCTCGAAGTAAGCTTACGGTTTGACAAAAAGTCTGTGACAAAAGACGGGTGACGAAAATACTGGCAACCGTGCGAATAATTACTGCTGCAAGGTAGTATAAATCAGAAACTTTATTGTTTTGCATGAAATTATAAAATCAGAAAAGTGCCGAGTGTAGACCAGTGCTGTGAGATAAAAATAATTATTTGATCAAATTAGATAGAGTTTTGAAGAATAGACTTGTTTAATAGAATGGAGTGAAAAAAATTTTGTTTTGAAATCGAAAAAAGTGTAGTTCTCAAATCCTGGCAAATGGTCTAAAACAGAGATGACGAACATGCGGCCCGCGAAAGAATTTCCTGTGGCCCGCGAACATTTTGGCGAGACCAGTACTTTTAAACATTTTTTTCCCGTCTAATCTTTGCAATGCGATACCAAAAGCTGAGCCCCTGATTTAATCAAGCGCGTATCACACAGTAATTATATAAACGCTCAATACAAGTCATCTGTTTCAGGATTCAGCAGTTCATCCATTGTTATGAAATAATAATAACATAACTCGAGTCCGTTGCAGCTTCAGCATAGTGCACCAGTTTACGAGTAACTATTCGAGCCAGAGCTTAGCTTGCCTTACAGTAGTAGGATTTATGTGAGTTTGCGGAAATGAATTGGTGAGGTGGCAGTACCATTTATCATATGCAAATTTTACTGCTTTCTTAAGGTATTTGTTATTCTTTTTTTTAATCAATATTTAATTAGCCGCTTGTCTTCACCGATGTCTTCAGCGAAAAAACGAAATACTGTAGATGAAAAAAGAGTATTTCAAAAAGATTGGACCGATATCCGATATGTATATGACCAGGAGCGTATTCAGAGGAGGGCCATTGTGCCATCCTTCCCCCTTTTTGACTCTGCCTTTTAGTAAAAAAAGAACAAAACTAATGGTGCCAAGTGACTGAAATATGCCAGACTCTTTTGATGGTTTTTGTAGCTTATGGCCAGTGGCTAATCCAAGGGTTAGAATGAGAGGTATGCATCCTCCCATCAGCCATTTTCAAAATAGTTTTTGATGTATACAATTTTTCCATAACTTCGAACCTCTTCGAGAGCGATAAGCCTTACGCCTTAAGCACGCATAATCGAAAATGTGCGCGCCAAATGCATCATATTTGGCAAAGCACTCAGAATCAGGGTCAAAAAATTTAAACAAAATTTGCCTGAGAATTATTCAAAAAGCACTACAAATAGCCATTACAGCGTCTAAATTTTCAAAAATTTTCCGAGAGAGCATGCCACCGGACCCTCCAAGAGCTTTTCTTGTTTCTCAATCATTTTCAAATTTGTTCTGCCGAAAAAAACGCTTTAAAGAAATATGGAAATTATGGCTTCCCCCTTTTAAAATTTCTCGCAACGCCACTGTTTATGACTAAAAAGTTATGCGGCCCGCTTGCTTATTGGTAAGTAACAGAGTGGCCCGCGACCGCAAATAGGTTCGTCACCTCTGGTCTAAAACTTCTTGAAAAGTTGATTTTGGGGGGTTGCTCCCATTTTCCAGCCGGCTACCTACCAAAATGTTATCGCAACTGATGACGCAGGGGGTAATTCTTATATCTCGGTAACCACTGGTCGGAGAGTAAGTTATATGGCTCAAAATCTTCGGAAATACCATGTTCCTATCTATGCTAAGAAAAAAGTTTTCTCTATTTTCACCACAAAAAAAGTTTCAGCCGAAATACAAAAATTATGACCATTTTTGATAAATTTTTCGGAACATTCATTTATGAGTTATCGTGTAAGAAGCACAGTCGCTAAATTTTGATCTGTAAAAGTCATTCCTCTCGTATAACCAACACTGTTCATGATTTAATGCATTAATGAAGGGACGGATGGTGATATCCACTATTGCTGAAATAGAATGAGTAGTAACAATTGCCTCAAATCAGCAAGGACATAATAACCACAAGAGGAAGTCACTGAAATAGGCGTACAGCTATAATTTATTGATTTTATTAAATTGGTTTTAATTCGATGCGAAATTGTTTTTCAATGAAACACGAAAAAAGTGTAACGTATAAAGGCTGGGTGGTGTCAAGACTGACTTCACGGCAAAATAATAGCCTACAATACGAAATGAAATGGTTGTTTTTAGCAGCCAAAAAATGCTGTCAACCTCATGGGGATAGTTGTGGCAAATTCCAGAAGTTTGGTGCGGTGGTGCACCTATTTGATAAAGTAAATAGTTTAGAACAAAAACAACTGCAGTGAGATCAACTTTGGCCATCCGGCTTGCAAAAGAGGTCACACGGTTTGCTAAAACACTATTTTAAACTGCTTTTTGCTGTCAAATGTTTTCGTAAGTTAGCGGGATTAGATTTTTTTTGTCGAATGACTCATATTGTCGATCAAATCTTTCAATTTGTGCAGATGCTTCCGCAACCAGTTTAATGAGCTGCTCCACAGATTGGCCATGTGCTAAGACATATAGGAAGTGTAATACCAGAGTTTTCTCCAGACATCTATTTCTGTATCTGAAGGTTTGCAATTGCCGGAGGCTTTTGCTGGTAAAAATCAACATTGGCTAAATCGTAGTAAGCATTTGCTTCCAAGTTCAGCGATGGTAAATCGAACAAGCGAATGAAACTGCTGCTCGGTGCATGGGGGCACTCATCGTTATTTGCACTTTCTTCAGCCACTTGTTTCCGGCGTGCTAGCATTTTCGCCACTACTGCATTTCTTGCATTTTTATTATAATCCCCTAATATCGTAATCAAAGCATATATACTTGGTGTGCAAAATAACTATTCACTCAAAGCGCCGTAATTTCTTCAACACGTTTGCTTGAAAAATTCTTAATCATCTGAACTAAGTTGAAAAAGTTACTGGATCTGGATCCATGGGTTATCTGATTATGTGATGATGTTAGGAGATGATAATGAAAGTGTAAGAAATGTAGGAGTAAAAAATGTAAAAGTGCTAGCACATCGAAAACTAGTAGCTGAAGAAAGTACAAAATTATGACGAGTGTCCCCATGCACTGAACAGCAGTTTGATTCGCTTGTTTGATTAACCATCGCTGAACATTGAAGCAAATGCTTAATACGAATAAGCCAATTTTAATTCCTCCAGCAACAATCTCCACCAATAGTTTGAAGCTGCAAGTTTGGCTGCCAAGAGCAGCCATTTATTTCATCTTGTATTGTTTTGTTGTGTAGTCAGTCTTGACACCACCCAACCTTTATACGTTACACTTTTTTCGTGTTTCATTGAAAAACAATTTCGCATCGAATTAAAACCAATTTAATAAAATCAATAAATCATAGCTGTATGCCTATTTCAATGACTTCCTCTTGTGGTTATTATGTCCTTGCTGATTTGAGGCAATTGTTACTACTCATTCTATTTCAGCAATAGTGGATATCACCATCCGTCCCTTCATTAATGCATTAAATCACGAACAATGTTAGTTATACGAGAGGAATGACTTTTACAGATCAAAATTTAGCGACTGTGCTTCTTACACGATAACTCATAAATGAATGTTCCGAAAAATTTATCAAAAATGGTCATAATTTTTGTATTTCGGCTGAAACTTTTTTTGTGGTGAAAATAGAGAAAACTTTTTTCTTAGCATAGATAGGAACATGGTATTTCCGAAGATTTTGAGCCATATAACTTACTCTCCGACCAGTGGTTACCGAGATATAAGAATTACCCCCTGCGTCATCAGTTGCGATAACATTTTGGGGTAGCCGGCTGGAAAATGGGAGCAACCCCCCAAAATCAACTTTTCAAGAAGTTTTAGACATTTGCCAGGATTTGAGAACTACACTTTTTTCGATTTCAAAACAAAATTTCTTTCACTCCACCCTATTATTTAATTTGGTCAGTTTAGTCAGCTTAGTTTCCTAGTCATTTGTTTAATACCGATGATAACACGTTTGGATTTTGGTACGCTGGGTGAGCTAAATTGCATACTGGTACCATTGAAGGCATAGGTGCAAATCCTGGGAGGAGGATCGAGGATGTATCCTCTCAATAATCAAGGAACAATCCCCCCAATATTTTTCGTGGAAGTGGAAATTCCCCATACGATGTGTAGTGAGGTTACCCAACCAAAACGCAAGAGTGCTAATTACGCGGAGAATGTAGCGCAAATTAGTTCTGTCTGCAGCATTTTTCGTTTAATACGGCGATTAGGCTATTACCGATGAATAGGCTATACTGCCTTTGTTACGCCAGATAATTCATTTTTATTCGTGCATTATTGTGGCAATTTAGAAAAATTTTGTGATTAAGTGATAAAAAAGTTTTGGAAAAGTGTGTGAATTACGATAATATGCAGCAGAAGCGCACGCAAGAGGGGCGCGGTGTCCCCTTCGGCCTGTAATAAGGTTTTCGCCCCCCCCCCCCCTTTGGCCCTGTAATAAGTGATTGAAAACTAATAATGGTTGCAGCCTCCTTTCACATATTTTAGCCAAGCTTCTGCTTTTTGACATGAACTGCAAAAACATTTATAGTGACTGCACTCACTGCATGCCCTTTTCCGATAAAAAAGGATGCAAAAATGATTGTTTTTTTATGTGAAAATCGTAAAAACTCGTTGGCGGCTGGGGCTACGCCCCCAGACATCCTTAGCCTCCGGCGTCTGGGGGTTTCACATATGATGACGCCATCACATTACTAGTACATCTTCAGCCTATGACCGCATGAACACGTAGCCATCAATGCTTTTGTATAACAATAAATGCTGGTGGGGCCTCCTGAGTTAAGCTTGCAAGGGGGGGCCGCACGTTGTAACTACGCCACTGTTGTAGTGACCTCAACACTGCAATCTATAATTATTAAGTGGCAACATTGATTAAGTCTTTTTCTTTTTCGTTGTTTTGCAGAAAAGAGCAATAGGCTAAAAATTATGGTATTCGATTGTATTTAGATCACCTGTTGAGAAGAATGAAGAAAAGTAAAGGAAGACTAATAAGAAGGCTAGAAGTATATTGTAGGAAGTGAGTTGTGCTCTACACTGTTGCTTTGGTTATTTATTACCCCTCTGCCAATTGCTACAACCGGGGAGCATGGCGATGTAATAGAGTTACAAAGTATTGAAACCGTTTAAAGTGACCAGCCTGTAATCGCAGCTGCTGCCTTTTTACCGGTACCAGTAGGTAATAGTCCCGCCAAAAGAACTACAGTGCGAACTGGTAAACATCTACACACTGACTGCGCAACCAAAAATGCAATGCCGGTACTTAATTTACCCACTGAGATGGACGAGTAATTGATGATGATTTCAGTCGTCATAATTCAGCAAAACTGGGATGCGAGAAAAAAGTTCATTCTTAATTTTCACTCAATTGAGTGAATCACTAAAGCACCAGAGGGCTTTTCTCTTAAAATTGCTTTTTGTACGCATCAACTCCAAAGCAACCTCGATTTTAGATCAAAGTATCGCTACCAGGTTACTACAGGCCAAAGTCACCCGAAATAAAGAAAGTAGTGGAAGTTAAAACAAATCAATTAGTAAAAAACTAAGAAGTACCATCAAGTTGTAGCTACTTCGTGATAAGTAAGATACAGCGTTTGGGAAAATAAGGCAATAAAGCTGACATTTGACAAAACACAATTTGTACATTTCAAAACTTGACAGATATTTTGCAGATGCGAATCACGCTCACTATAATTTCTGACCATCGTAAGTGGTGTTCATCTTCAGAAAAAATTTTGCTGCATTAGATATTCTGAAAAATTACTACGCATCTGTAAAAAATGCTCTTTATTCAATCAAATATTGAAACAATCTGCTGCCTAATATAATTATAGATCCCAACGAACGGTTCCTGCAAATGCGATCGTTTGGGGGTGGCTACAATTTTATATGTTCAAAGACGATGTTTATTTAGAAGAAAGGACAAATTCAGCTGACACAAAATTGCGAGTTAACTTCCACAAAATAAGCTACTCAAGATTATTATAATCGAAATTATCAAGTCAGTAACAATACACCAAAATCACCAAAGTAATGAAAATAAACGCGAACTAAATCAAATTATATCAAGAATAAATCCGTTGCACCGTTGTGAGAAAAAAGCTATCAGCCAATGCCAAAAAAACAAAGAAAATTAATACTCATTAAAACAACGTCTAGGTTCATTCGAAAAAGCCCTTAAAACTTCGCATTTCTTTACCGTTCACACAAACACTGTTTCAGTACATCTACCGGATTGATGAGGAACTGCCTTTCAGACGTAACTGTATTATTTTGGGGGCAAGAGGAGTATTACTTCAAACTGCACCGAATGCATGACCTTCCGTCAATCGGTATCCTTTTCAGTAGGCCCAGTCTAGTACACCAGCTTCAGTCAACTGGTGGAAATTTGCGTGTTATCAAAAATTAATAGGAGAAATCTACTAAAAACAAATCAAATCGAAGAAAGCTTGTCGATCATTTCAGTATAGGTATTTACAAAGGGCGGCAGATATCGTTTTTTAAGGAATCTGGTAAAAATGCTCCCAACGTAAAAGAAACAAGTCGTTTTAGAACAAGAAATGAGAAAATTGTGCAACCGATGGCACAAAATAAGAAACAAGTGAAGCTATACTTCCACTCAGAAATCGATTGTTGTCGGCAATGAAACAACGACACATCAGTCAGGTGTCAAATTATAACAACTTTACAAAAGCTTTTCTGCTTCGTATTTACAGCAAACGGAATAATCTTGAGATCGCCCTGCTACATCCTCTTGTGATAGTGAATTGTGTGGTTGCAGTTGGGGCAGACATGTCGAACATCCTTCATCGCATCGACGCAAAAAGGGATTAGGCAGAGACAGAATATCCATCCGCCACATATGAATATGATGCCGACAATCAACCAAGTAAACAAGCCGGTCTCGTACTCTGTGCGGGTGATCACATTCTGATGGCAATTCGGGCACGAACACGAAACCGGGATCATACCAAAATTTTGATGAACCACCACTGTCGTCGCTGTTGTCATAGGAGGGGGACCAGGGGGAACAGCCGCATATCCACCAGCTGGAGGGGGACCATATTGATACGATGTTGGAGGCAATTGTCCTGGCGAGTAAGCGCCCAGTTGTCCAGGAGCTGGCGCTCCCTGATACCCCATTGGAGGAGCACCTTGTCCTGGATAAGGTGGTGGGGCAGGGTTTACATTGGTTTTTTCTTCCATGACTAACAACTTTGCTGGAACGTTTCGATTTTACACAACACGGTTATCGTATACAATCAACCTGCAAACAGAAAGACAGCTTGGCAAAGCTTTGATCATGAAAGTATACAAAAAAAGGGACGTATTTCTTAAAAAAATCCGCAACATAAATAAATACATTTTTCCGCCATCTACCAACTACTTTTAAGGCCTTTAATTGTATAATTAATTCATGTGCTTCAGTGAAACAAATCAAAACTAATGTTAATCACCGCATGTAGCTTTGTTGCTTAACAACCGAACAGATTCTTCGAAAGTTTCAAAACGCCTCTCCTTTCTGCACAATCTTCAATCTTTTTTAGCATGCTTTACCTTTTGACATTTTAATTGACTCTCAAACACCGGTACACAATATTGCTCTTAGGGTTAATTGAACATTAAACGAGACACTACTCGATCTACGCATATCTTGGACGTCACGTTTACCGTGAAACTTATCCACCAATAATTCACACCATTATATGTACACTAGGGATGTGCCGGATACCGGATATATATATATATCCGGCGCTTTTTCAGATATCCGGTATCCGGCCGGATAGTACTTCGCTATCCGGCCGGATACCGGATATTTTCAAAGTTTAGGAAAATTGCGTAGAGTAGACACGGTAAAAATAAAATATACCTATTAGATCTATGTGAAAAAATTTGGAGCAAGTTTGAAAACTTTAATTTTGTTTGGACTCTGTGCAAAAAGTAGAACCGAGTTCAAACCTTAGACTGCGTTGGTAATTTTTTATATCAAGTGGATTTAAATTTAGTTAACAAGTTTTTTTTTCTTTAGAAAACCGATGATTCTGAGAAGCCGATAGTAGCAATCATATGCTTCATTGATTTTATGCGTAATGTGCGTTATAGTTATATAATCCATCTACTGTTGCACGATTGATAAATTAATTCATTTGTGATGATCAGTCACAGGTTTTACCTAGCCTACTTACACGCCTATAACAGGGGTTCCCAAACTGGGGTACATGTACCCCCAGGGAGTACATTTCGACTTTTTAAGGGGTACATTAGGTTATATTTGAAGCGGAAAAATCAGGACTCGGTGGACGTGAAGATCTGTTTTTTGATCTTCGCCATTTTTGGGGGTACACGAGCGAATCCATAAATTGTCCAAGGGTATCGATGAACAAAAGTTTGGGAAACCCTGGCCCATAGGATACGGTAAGTTAAACTACTTAACCAGCGACGGCTTAAGAAACAAAATTGATGACGGTTTTTGCGGTATGCACAAAAGTAACTGTAACTTGTAACTGCTACTGTAGCTACTTACTTTTTTAAATTGGTTACTGAAACTGTAACCAGAGTTGGGCAGTACCGCGGTACAAAAATAACGCGGTACTTTTTTACAACCGCGGTACTGTAACGCGGTACTTTTTTAGTACCGTTATCGGTACCGTCGGTACTTTTTTAAAAATGTACCGTTATCAGTACCATAATTCGAAACGTTTTTATAACGTTGGACGCAATTTCAGTCGCCAACGAATTTTTGCGGTTTTAGCACCTTATTACTGAGCCAAAGGGTGGTATGACACCGTAGCCTCCCCTTGCGTGCGCCTATGACGTCAATTCGCCTGTAACGGCACTTTTTTAAATCCCCTAGAGGAGTAGAGGTGCCGTTATAGACGATATCTACTACCAATATTGTTCACAATTTATTTCTGAATAGAATTTATTTTATTTCTGAGTAGAAATAAATTCAATAACGATGCGAATCAGTGTTTCAAAAAGAGCTGGATAACTGAGTTCAGTTAGAGCAAATATACGAATTCATTCACCACAGTTTAATAACATCTATCTAAAACCCGACAGTCTGTTTCACCCAAAAGGAATCATCAGGGGTATCTTATTTAAATAAAATCTATTCTATTTGAATAAGATAAGGTGAAACAGACTGTCGGGCTTTATAGATGTTTCTAAACTGAGGTAAATTTGTAGAAATAAAATTAGATTTATTAGCAACATACCTATTTAATGATCATTCAAAAACTTTTACAAATGCGTTGCAAATAACGAAATTTTATAAAAATCTTTAAAAAATTACTCAACGCCAAAGCTGGGCAAACTGCAGGCCGCATGCAGATCTTTTTTTGCTCTTCACCGATTTTCTATGGAAAAATAATAGGTCTATGGACGCGTAGACTTTTTTTATTTTTGCTCATCAGTGCTTTGTGGGGGCAATTTGGACCCACACTTTTAAAAAAGAGGGGATTGCGTAAGAAAGGGAAATACCACTAGTCTAGACTACATGGAAAAAATTTATTTTGGTGTCATTGAATCAAAGTAACACTATAGACCTGTAGCCTAAATTCTGAGAAAAATGTAGATTTTGGTTCATCTAAAAGTTCTGAGTATGCTGCTACCGATATACCAACCTCTACTGAAAGTGGCATTGAAAATGAAAACATTCTCCTTCAACACAATGATGAAATTCACACAGCAAGAACCTTTGCAACATTTTTTTCGTATATAGGCCATAAGCTCTTTCACGTCATTAGCATTGTTCGAATGTAGCAACGCAACCAGATAAGCATGGGTGTGACAAAAGTTTCTGCTCTCCAGGGCAAGTTTCTGATGATGATACTCTTTATACCTAGCCTCATAACTAATGAAGGAGACCAACAGATTATTATACATGTTGCAATACATGAAAATGCTTGTTTCAGTAAGCGTGCCGCTGTCACCTTGTAGATATAACCGACGTGTTCGCTTGCAGTATCAAGAATCGCGTGAGACTACAACTCAAATCATACACTAGCACCAGATGCGACAAAAAGCTTGATAAGGCTTTAATTTCGTTGCTTTGCAAGACGAAAACCAAAACAAAAATTGATTTTTAATAAAAAAAAATTGTTTCAAAAGTACCGAAAATCGGTACCGAGTAACGATATCGTCGTTATTTGTTTTTAAATGTACCGATAGGGTACTTTTTTAGCAAAGTATCGGTTCCGACATCGTTACTTTTGAAGTACCGAGTGCCCAGCTCTGACTGTAACTAGTTCCTTTTTAAAAGTAACGTGCCCTCCACTGTTGGAGGTCAACAGAAACTATAGTAACAGCGGTCAAGCGTTGTAACCAATGACATCATAACTTCATAATATGTAGTGATTTGGTTGCAATTTCTACAAATTTTAAGGCCACTTTTAGCACATCCTATTTTTCTAAGCTCAATTTTAAAAGATGCTTTCGGTGTTGATATCATAAAGTGCGTAGTTACTCACTTCTACAGTAGCTGCAAAAATGGTTACAACAATATACCCTTAGGGCTTTGTTGTTGGCTGACTTTGGGGGTGCCTATCGGAGAAGTGTAGGAAAGAAGAATTCTATTTGACTTACATATCCTTCTTTGTACCATCTTGCTGGATCCTGTAACTGTACATGCGGTTCGACAAACGTACCGGGATATTGATGTTTAAACCACCGATAAGCGCTGACGTTCACTGTGTTTTCTGGGCTGCATGCGCAGACACAGTGCCTGCCTTGTCCCCCGCTTTTTCACGGGCGAACGGGTTAGGCAGAGAGTTTTTTGCAGGTTTTGGTAACTGGTATAGTTACAAACCTTAAACAAAAAATTCCTTCTCAGATTACCGGGAAAATAATGTTTAAACCAACCGGTCATTTCTATTCTTATCGATTGTTTACAGGGAATCTGTGACATCATAATCCAGCCTGTATTATTTTCTTGAAGGTTTTATTTCAAATTTTCTACCTTGAGCAGAACGAGTAGAGGCTTAGATTTGGGGTGTGTAGTTTTTTGAAGGTTAGAATTTTTTTTTTTTCAGGAAGGTGGGAGGTTGCTATGCTGCACTGATGAGACCATAATAAGGTCGAAACGTGTGTGCAGCTGCAAATGAGTGGGTTGCCATGGGGGCTTCTAGTGATGTGGGCTAGTTAGGCTACCGGTAACTTAGTTGTGGGTTAGTGGTTATAGGTTCTTCCATTGGGTATCGTTGTTTGGGGCCAGCCGCCTGCCAAAAATAGGGCACAACCTAGAAAAGAGACGAAGTCGAGATGTCCAGGTAAAGCAATGCAAAAAAGAGTCTTTACAGTCTGGAATGAGTTTAGCCTGGATTGGCTGTGCGTAGCAAGGCTGACGAGACTTTGGTTATAGTCGAAATATCAATCACATTTGTGTACAGTACAAATTCAAACAACCACTTTCATGGCAAGATCGAGATATGGCAGTTTACAACGTTCTTCTATCCCATGCAGCCAAAAGGTGCGATCACACTAACTGAGACGTTGAGACCTTTGAGACATTGGGGCAAGTTTGTCTTATTGTGACATAACTTTGTGCGGATGTGATGTCATAATAAGATAAACCTGCACAATTTCTCAAGGTCTCAACGTCTTCTTAGAGTGATCGCACCTATATGCTTAAATGCATGAGAAAAGAATGATATGGGCATATAATATCCATAGTTTGCTCAGGGAAAAGACCGATTATAAAATTAAGAATAGCTCTTTCCTCTCTTCATAAAAATCCTAATAAGCTCTGAGTTGTATAAAGCCTTTGCTCTCGAAAAATATGTAAAACATGGTTAATCACACTGACTGAGACGTCTCGTCTTAATGTTTAGGGAGACATTTAGATTTATTGTTACGTCATCATGCAACATTGTGATGCAATAACAAAAAAAACGAAGTTATTAAGGATTTTGAGAAATCTCAGCCAGTGTGATTAAGCGTTGTGGAGTGGACTCTTCTGACCACTATCAGGCCTCGCTGATCATCTGAGGTTTATTTCGAATATCGCTGTGGTCACAGCACACTTACGCTTGCAACTTCTCATTACTTTTCCCCTTAAACGTTCATGACGTTTGAATAAGGTCAGTTGAAGCCGTCATAAAATATTCACAAGCCATTAAAGCATATTGATAGAAACAAACGTGGACGAAAAAACAATTCAACCACACTGTTGCGCCGCTGCTTCCTACATCGTCATATCAAACCTTGCTATCTGTTTCCTCTTGTCTGACTAATTACAGCAAAATGTACTCATGCGTTGTATTCCAACAGTTTTTGAAACTAATTACGTCACTGTGATTGAATGCTAGAGCAGAGTTGGCAGTAAAGGTTCCAACTCAACCTCACAGTTCAATTCTACTTGCTAGTCATACGTCCTAAGAAAGGTCATTTTCACACACGATGCAAAACCGTTTCACGAGTTCGATTCGTTGATTTGTTGAATAATATTTCAGTGCAGTGCTGACTGAGCACAAAACTCTAAGGCCATTAGAAACATTGCAGGGATGGGAAAAAGAATTCAGTGAATTACTACATCATTTGAATCAATCTATGATAATATACGTAAGAAATGTCGTTTGAGCCTAAAACAGGGTCATGAAAATTTAATAAACCACACTGTTTTGGGCAAACCAACAAAACAAAAATGTAAACCATAAACAAAAACGGTGCAATGGTCTATGCTAAATTTTACCTACGGAGGTTCTAGCTCTACTAGGGGGAGCGAGTAGCTTTTCAGTTTTTTGTTTTGTATTAAGCATGCTTTCATTTTCGGTTGATTTTTGTCGATTTTCGTACAGTTAAGGGGCGCGAGAACATCATCTCTAGGGCAAGTTTTTGTTGCACTAAAAAAATAAAAGAGTTGGGTTTGTTTTTAACGAAAGTTGCAAATATTTTTAACGAAAGTTGTAACATTGCATGAAGGAATATAACGAGCGGTGTAATCAATTGTCAAAGTTTGTGTCTATCCTTGACATCAACATGATTTATTTACACACACTGCTAAATATTTCCAAACGGGTCTTGAGCAAAGTGACGGTCTTTAGCTGACAGCTGCTTTGCTCAGCATGCTGAAGTTCATAATTGCAGAAAAATTACAGAATACAGCGAGCCCATTGTTACAGAGTAAATGACGCTGGAAGACCTCATTCATTGCTCATTTTGTGACAATTACTGCTTGCATTAAAACAAGTTGACGTGGCGCAGACTTACCTACACCTGGGAAATTATTAGTAAAATGACACTTGGCTGTTCATTCTTTTTAGTGAGATATTTTGTAAAAGTTGCAACAAAAAGTTGTCTTTAATAACCAAAACAGTTGCAAAATAAAATTAGGTAAACAGCTCCATACATGCTGATATAAAGTTTTTTGTTACCTAAGAAGCTTTCCGAAGCTGTAAAAAAGTTGCAAGAGTCGCAGAAACTTGCCCTAATCATAACACATTTTGGGAGAGCGAGGCATTAAAAGGTGGAGAAACACTAGTCTATACATCAAATGAACAGAGAATAAGTGATGCGTTGCACTTGACATAGATGATAAAAAATAAGAACGTAAGCGACGTTATTCAAACTAATAGATCGAGGACTAGAAGTGTAGCGGCATATCGTGAGAGCATGGTATGGTTGAAATGTGCTCAAATTTAGAACTTACGGTCAGAGTTAGCTATCAGACCCAGCAACATTACTATATGCACTGCACCACGTGATTGTTTATCTCACGCCAAACGCTCCCGAAGAACTGCAAGCAACATGTAACAACAAAATTGTGCCAAGCTTGCAGTATTCTAAACTGTAGCCTACAACGTACGTGCACGTATACCGCCCAACAGTCGTGACACAAAAAGAGAACTGAATGGTGCGATTGCCTGAAAAAACGAGAATAGTAGTATCACCAAACTTAATATCTTTTTTTTCTCATTAAATGGTTATTCAGACTGTATTATAATTTCGTCTCTTGCCTTTGCTGCTAGAGGCTGGGAGCTAAGTGCGTATTCTGTAGCTCAACTGCTGGGTCTTCTGCATCGATCAATCTTTTCTTGCTACGGAAAGCTTGGAATACGGAATAAGTAAAAAGCAAGCCACTGATGAACTCACGTTGGTAAGAGAGAGAGCGGTCAGTAACTTCTCACTTTTGGGGCAAAAGTAGCCCAACCCGGGACACTGGGAGGAAGTCGTCAATTTCGGAGCTGTCCCGGCCATTTGGGGACGGATAGCATGACTTAGAAAGATGAATTTTTTTTTCGGAACGCAACTATCACGAAGTTGGAAACAAGTTAAGCGCCTTGAGCACTACGAGCATAGATCTTAGCTGCTCAACGTAAATTACGCAAAATCGAGTTCACCAATGAGTTTTTGGAATATGATTTCTATCTATGCATAAAAAAATACACCGATACCGAAAGAAAATATTAAAAATTGCCGGCCATCGCAGTTTCTGTTTTACGCTAACAAACTTGCCGAGATAACAATAACCTTGCGCAACCAAATGAACCATTAAAACTTCAACTCGTAAAACTTGCCTACAGTTGTTGTAGTTCCGTGACATAGGTTACCAGTGCCGAAACTAGCGCCCCCCGAAACCCCCCAACTGGGAGGCGCCCCGCACAAAAAGGGGCTCCGTAAATAATCAGTACTTAGTACTATTAACTCAACGTATGATAAAGGTGCCTTAAATTGGCCTATTCTAAGATTCTAAGTATTCAATATATTTTTTGTCTTGACTCGCGCGATGTGGGGCTCCCATACCATATTTATGCTTTTGGCCATATGGGGCCCCTGTAAATTTTTCGAAAAATAGCAGTCGTAACACTAGCAAACAAACGTTTAGTAGCATAGCAAGGGCCCCTCATCCTCAAGTGAAAGGCGCAAAAATAAGCCTTAAAAACGATTTTTTCTTCGCATAGGTAGCGAAATGTGAGAGTAGGGTTTGCTTGCAGCATTATTTTAGTGGGTTTGGAAGGGACCTAGTAAAACAGACTACTAAACCTTGTTAAAACTGAGGAATTTTAAAGGCTCAAAACGCACAAAAGCCTCCAAAATAAGGTCAAATTCCGAAAAAAATTCTGGGGGGCATGCCCCCAGACCCCCTAGCTTGGCATCGCCCCTTCGGGGCTCGCTCTTTTGTATCACCATCGAAGAAAAAAATTTTAGGGGGCCCCGAAAGATGATTTCGGGGGGGGGCGCATTGCCTAGTTTCGCCCCTGGCTAGTACTGCAACTGTTGTTATTCACAATATGTTGGAGAATAGAAAATTGATTATTTAGTCAGAGACTTTCAGTAACTGTAGATAGCGTGGTATTGAATGTTATTATAAAATGTTTTCAGTTAGTTAATTTTGTCACAACGATTAAGATCACTTGATAAATTTTTATAGTTAATCAAAATTAGTAAAATTCAAAAGTCGGCAACCTGCGCCTCCAAAGCCACATGCGGCTCCTTGAACCCTCAGCTGTGGCTCCTTCTGGAGGTAAACAAAGATTTTTTTTAGGAATCATTTTTGGAATAACTGAAATTTCTGGACCTGACGGTAGTTTTGCGGCTCCCGCTGGGCTTCGTATCGTAACAAACGGACTAATTTGGCTCTTTAAGTGCAAAAGGTTGCCAATCCCTGATAAAATTAGTCAGAAAAAATGCCAGCACAAGTTGGTGTCGATGAGAGGGCACCGTATAGCATGATGGCGATGGGACTTTTAAGTCGTATGAATTGATGCTTCGTTGTACGTATGAACGACTAACATTTCACAAGCAGATACATGACATGTTTAATAAACTCGCACTACAGAAATACTAAAAAAGTGGGTCTCTTACTTACTGCTATTTGCTAGCCTATAGTTTCACAAATGTGTCGCTTGTCTAGACGCCAAACTTCGCTAACAATGGCTGCAAGTCTAGATGCTTTTGAAAGTGAACTTGAGCTCGTACAATGTGTGACGCCTTACCAACTGAGCTGGTTACTGTTGAAGAATAAAATTACCACAAACAGATAGACCTAACAGCATCATTTGTCTTTAATAATCTCATCATTACTAGTTACCACTCAACAATCCTTCGAGCAATCCACCTTGTCAAACTTGCTTCTTGCTTGTGAAATTAGTAAATACATGTTGGAACTTTACAAGTTCTTTTACCTAGAATTCAGCAGCGCTTCTCGCGATGTTGTCCAAGCCGTGACGTCTCACATGACTTGTGATGTGACGTCAGAGTGTAAAGAAAAGAGCTGATTTAGACTTCGGCTGGTTTAAATTGTGAGTGACGTAGCCACGCAATTATGCGTTATTGGCTACGATGGCAATTTGTTCAGTGTTTTGCAAAATTGAGAAACTTTCCGAGCTCACCTATGAGGCGCCGTTTGGAAAAAAATATTGTAGGTTTTTCCACATCTTTTCTCGGCCAATTTAAGCTACATTTTGTCGTAGATATTATATAGGATATTTCCTAACTATTAAAATACAAATGTGTGGCTTAAAAAGCCGAAAAACTGACTGAAAATACAGGGTTGGCCAAAAAAATATTGCACCCTTAGACAAAGTGCCATAACTTTTTTTTGCATGGAGATAACAATTTAAAATTTTTACCATTTCGGAAAAACGATATACTGCGTAGCTGTTTGAAATTTTACAATGGAATTCCAAGAAGTAATAAAATGACGTCCGTTTAAACATTAAGAACTGCAATCTCTTTTCACAAAGTGCGTTCAAAGGTTTTTTTGGAGGTAACGTAACTTTTTTTGTAATTGGCCTTTCTGTACTCATTGCAACGTAACAATGCCTGAATGCTAACTAATCTCTTTTCAAATGATAATAACTTTGTAATATCAAGCCCCGCAGTGGTAAGTGATCGCGCTGGAAGATGTTAATGATATTGACCCGAGAGGCTAGTAGCCTCAGTTTTCAGTTTAACTGCATGGTGTATCCGTAAGATCCAAGAGGTTCTTTCCTTACTACTCTCTGCAGGCATGTTAATCAATTAAAAAAGCGGTAATCAATAACGCCATCGATGGGTTTCGATGTCGTGTGCGGTTGGTGATTGCAGAAAACGGACAACACATCGAAAAATATTGAACGAATGAACAATCGCTTACTATTTCTGCCGTGTTAGTTTTCATGCAATTGCAGTTGGTGATACTCACTATTTAAACACCTGTAATTTTGTCATTTTATGGAAATTTTATATAAAAGTTTACACAGCTACGCAATATATTGTCGTAAAAAAATGGTACAAATTTTAAAGGATCATTTCATTCCAAAAAAAAGTTGTGACTGTTTGTCCAAAGGTGCAATTTTTTTCGGCCAACCCTGTATTTAAAAAATTTATGAGTCGCCATTTGGAAAAAAATAATTGAGCCGTTTGGAAAAATATAATTAAGACAAATTATTGCATACATTTGCCAAAAAAAGCAGCGCAAAGCATCCTATACATTTTGCGCTACTTTTTTTGGCAAATTTATGCATTAATTTATTTGTCTTATATATTTCCGTAATTGTCTTATATATTGTATATAGGAAATTTATAGGTTTTACACTGCGTTTTTTGGCTAATTTGAGCAATAATTTGTCTTATGTGTTACATAGGAAATTTCCTATATGTTTTGCACTGCGTTTTTTGGCTAATTTGAGCAATAATTTGCCTTATATATTATATAGGAAATTTCCTATATATTTTGCACTGCGTTTTTTGGCTAATTTGAGCAATAATTTGTCTTATATTATCGTTGTTGTGCTATAGTCACGAAAGTGATTTTTTAGCGATTTTTAGTTGCGCATCTAGCAAGGAAGTGTTTTTCACGCTCTTCAATCCAGTGCAGTTTGCAAGTTGAAGTGTGAAGTACTTTTTGAGATATTGACGTTTTACCATTTTCGCGAATCTAAAAGTTTTTTTTTTGTGTTATATTCACGAAAGTGCTCTTTTTGTGCTATAATAAAGCACTTTTTGTGCTGTAAAGTACACAAAAATCACGAAAACGCACGTAACTTCTTTTTGTGCTATAATCACGAAAGTGCTATAATCACAATAGTCGCTGACCACTATAGGTTTTCGCACAACCCAAAGAAGACCAATATTGCACAAGTTTGCGTTTACGTGTTCAATTTTTAGCACGTTTAGAATGTTTTTTATTTTTATACCTGTTAGATGGTTCGTTACAGTAGTTGGTTCATTTGCGATCGCTTCCGTGCAGTAAAAACTGTGTTTTTGTATACTGTTGATGTTAATGTATCATGAATTATTGTGACGTAAACCTTTACGTAAACCTTATTGTGACGTAAACCTTTAATTGTGACGTAAACCTTTACTCTAAAAACGATTTTTATGGGCGGTTTAGAAAATGCTACCTCTCAAAACAGACTGAATTTTTGTAAGCATGAATTATTGTGACGTATGATGTTTTCTCTAAAAATAATTGTTATGCTCTTTTTCGAGAATGCAACCACACAAAACAGAATGAATTTTTGTAAGCATGAATTAATGTAGGCATGACTTAATGTGGCATACGAATTAAATCTTTCCTCTAGATCTAGAAATATTTTTTACGCTTTTTAGAGAATGTTAGGGCCATTGTTTTTTGACCTAAAAAATATATATTTTTGACTTTATTTTAGTAAAATTTTGACTTAATACGCTTCCGCATATTATTATCTCTTGTTGCACTTTATTAATTAAATATGTTTTATGATCTGCAATTTACATAAGTTTTTAAAGAAAAAGCTAGCCTACTTCGAACATTTTCTCAATTGCTCCGTGTTGAAGCTAATGCAACAAGGCGACGCATGACGTTAAAACCTAGGATAACGAGCCATTGTGTGTACCGGTATCAATTAGTGTGTAATACAAAAATTGCGTTGCTATCGCAACTGTACTGTACACTAACAGTATGTCTATGATTATTTTAACGAAAGCCACGCAGTATAATTACAAGGACTTTTTATTGTAATACAGCATCATAAATTTTTTTACGTTCTTAACATCAAAATTTCTGTCTTTTCTTAGTAATTTATTGAGCATAGAAAACGACCTCTCAACAGCCGCAGAGGTTGGCTGGGCTTTTTGCAATAGTGCGTAGCTTGTTGGGTCAATTGTCAAGTTGGTACAGTTTATTATTGTTTCTAAATCATAGTTGGATAGTCGTTTGTTAATGTAGTCTTTATTTGCGCAAGGATCATCATTAAATTGCATATTCTTCAGCAGTCCGTATGCTTTGGTTATTGTGCGGGCACTTCCTTCTGAGAACTCTACGTTGGCTGCTAGAGTCCGGTATTGATTTATTTTAACCAAGTCCGACACCAAACCTTCCACATTGATAGCGTCTTTTGCTCTGCTGACTAAGAGGCCTGCACTTGTCCAATTATTGACAACGGTACGAACAGCTGGAAGGTTCTCACTATAATATAAGGCAGCTCTAAGCCAAGTTGCCCATCTTGTAATTACAGGGTCAGAAGGAGATGGCAGACCAGCATCATGAAAATCTTTCTTGCGATCTTTGTTTTTGATTGTTGCTGCCTTGATCGTTGCTATTACTTCATTAATATTTTTAAAATGAGCACGCACACGCATAGCGCAGTTATGTACAGTAGTAAGTGCGCAACGCAGGTGACATGCATCAAAGAAGGGCATAATTCCTTTAACGTCTTTCCAGCCGAAGACATGTACCGAGCAGCATCAGTCAAGAACAATGAAAAATTCTCGCGTTTTATTTCAAGTTGTCGCAATATGTCATCCACAGTGTGCAGAATAATACTGCTATTAACATTGCGACCGCTGTCAAGTGGATGGCAATTAACGAGGAATGTCTGATTTGGAGCATCTAAGCTGCCCACAAGCACACCAATATACTTTTGTTTAGCAACCTCTGCTTCATCCAAAATCAAAAAAAATTTTGTCACGAAGTAATTCTTGAATTTGTTCCTCTTTTTGGGATGCCAATTTAGCAACACATGCCCGGGCTGCTGTCTCCGAAGGCATTACTTTTCCCATTCTAGCAAACAGAGACTTTTAAGAAGGATGGTTCAGTTTATGAAGTGAGATATCTGCAGCTAAAAATGAAGAAATAACCTGTTCCTTGAAGTTTACTTGATCGAAATGTAAAAAGGTTTGCTTACTTTGAGATTTGCTCTTCGTCTCCAATTTTCCTTGGTGTTGCTTACTTTTTCGGTGGGTTTCCACAAAAAACTTTTTGTCGCATTTGACTAACACGTCACAAAGGTTGCATCGCAAGTCGCCGGCAGGAGTTGCCGAAAACTCATCCGGATATTAATGGCAAGTTTGCCAAACTTTCGCTATAGAAGATTTGGCTTGTTTTGGCATTCTTTGATTTGCAAGCTACAACTTAAAAGACCACGCGTAAAAAGTGCAAGGCTTTTATAGGATTAGATTAATTGTCTAACAGTTATGTATTTATGCATCAACAATGACGTTTCATGCATAATAAGTGCTATTTCCTTCTCAATTACCGCACGCATTATTGTGACGATATTGCAACTATTTCAAAAGTTTAAAATCAAATAAAACTGCGCATAAAATTTTAATAGCAGCTCAAAAATTCAAAAAAATATTCAAAAAATATAAATTTGTTCGTTTTTGTAAGGAAATTCTTGATAAAGACAATTTTGACAAATTTTGACTTTATGCAAAATGTTGACTTTATTTTGACTTATAAAATCTACCAAAACAGACTCCTGAACCCTTGAAACGAACGTTAGTACACATTTGATCATGTAACAAGGTCCTGAAAAATTTTTGATTTTATGGACTTTAGCGGGCCCTAGTTATCACCCAAAACAAAATGAAGTGTAGGTTATGAAGTTATCGTATATTGAGGTTTTTAAAAACAATACCAAAAAAAACGACAACTTGCTATCAAAATTCATCATGATGTCGCAAACGTAACAACTTTAAATCGCCGTTTTTTAAAAAAATCGCCGTAAATGATTCATTTTCACGAAAGTGCATATTTGCAAACAAAATAAAAATTTTCCGGAAATTTTTGTGCTGTAACTTAGTCACGAATCTGAAAAAGAATCCCCCATAGAGAAACTTTTGGGCACCCCCCTTGCGGTCCAAAAGTTGTTGTTCGAAAACACTGTCACTTCAAAAATATCACCGATTCATTACGTCACAAATGGCATTTATGACGTTTTGTATTTTTTGCTGAAACACAAAAATGACTCTAACTCAAAAGTGGCAAAATGCACTTTTGTGACTATAGCACAACAACAATATAATATACAAGAAATTTCCTATATGTTTTGCGCTGCATTTTTTGGCTAATTTGAGCAATAATTTGTCTTATATAATTCATAGGAAATTTTGCTTCAGTGTTTTCAGCTGTTTTAAACCATTTATATGTTCTTATAGGAAATTTTCTATATAATATATTAGACAAAATGTAGCTTAAATTAGCCGAAAAAACATGTGAAAGACCTAAATAATTTTTTTCCAAACGGCGCCTCTTACTCACCACTTGTACTCCGTGCCCAAACATCGCGAGTTCGATTGACGATCAGGGGCGGCGCAACAAAATTTTTCCGGGGGGGACGGTATGATAGGCGGATTCAGGAATTTTTGAAATATATTTTTTTTGCAGCAGTGAGGTACGGAGAGAACTAAGCTCTTGTGGAAGGATCTGTGGAGATTCTCCCAAACAAAAAATTGAAAAGTAGAATGAATTAGGTGCAAAATTTACTGACAATGAAAGGTAGGAAAACTGATGAAAAAAATGAGAGCAAGATCTTATCGAAAATTTGCGTTATGTTCTTAAAACAAACAGTTGGCCGATACCATCTCACAAGGAGTTGACAAATTTGCCAAACGATCTACGGACGAAACATATGCTTATAAGGCGAAGTGATAGCCAGCATCCCATTGCTAACCAGCTCAGCATGCTAAAGTTATCGATTGTTTTACACTGTTTTTTATTGAAACGACCTATTGACTATCGAAAATTTTGACCTCTCATCTCCAGGAGCGGACCCAGAAACTTTTGGTGGGGGATGAGGTTTTAAATTAGGTTGAATGGTAACTAAGTGCAAAGACGTTAGACGTTTAGACCCGGAAAAGGGCGTAAATATAAGCTCTTTGAAAATGTTTTGTGTAAGGGGCGTATTCAAATTTTTTTCAGGGGGGTGGAAGGGCACTACATTTTGACATTTTTTTCCGACGGAGTTACTTTGAGGCAAATCGAGAAACAAAAACAGTTCTAGGGGCGTACGGGGGAATGCTATCCCGAAATTTTTTGAAAATCTTCGCGGCGTACTAGCCATTTTAGAGCTTTTTGTACAATTTTTATGGAAAATTTTGTTAAACTTTTTTACCCCTAATTTTGAGTCCTTCACCAAATATGATGGAATTTGTTCGCACATTTTGATTTATGCTTGCTTGGTGTAAAGGATTATTGTTATCGAAGAGATTCAAAAATATGGAAAAATTGTACTCATCAAAAACATTGTTGAAAAGTAGCTGGTGGGGGGATGCATACTCCACATCTCCCCCACTCCTGGATCCGATCTTGCTCAACTCTAGCTTAAACTAGTTGTCACACTATGCTGCAGCTGATGTACTTTCAAATGGCTATTTTTTAAGGTTAAACACTGCATAGTAGGAAACATTTTTTAGGGGTTTTGTTTACCGGGCGTAGCAGGCTAGGCTAACTATTTCAGAAACTTTGTTCTTCCGGTAATAATCAAAGACGGAGGCTAATGCAAAAACTCCAACTTTTTTATTGACGTTTCGCTCAGCAATTCATGCCGAGCTTCTTCAGAATAACAGGTGCCAAGGTGGAAAATCCAGCCCTGGCAGAGAACAGCAAAATAGTTGCATTTCTTAAACTGAACTGCAAAAACTTCAGTTTAAAGTTCAGTTTAAGAAGTGCTACTATTTTGCTGTTCTCTGCCAGGGCTGGATTTTCCACCCTGGCACCTGTTATTCTGAAGAAGCTCGGCGTGAATTGCTGAGCGAAACGTCAATAAAAAAGTTGGAGTTTCTGCATTAGCCTCCGTCTTTGATTATTACCGGAAGAACAAAGTTTCTGAAATAGTTAGCCTAGCCTATTTTTTAAGGCCAGGAAGACCGGCGGAATGGACGATTGTATCATCATAAACAAGTTGTCAGAATGAATACTCATTACAACTTGCAATTGTACATCGTTCAGTCGTCACTATTCCACGCAGAATAACGATCCCTAAGACGAACTTGCTCGATAACTGAGTTATTTTTTAATCAGCTATAGACTAACATTGTACGATACTGATTAAGGCTAAACGTTTTTTCTCCTAAAAATCGTCCCCCCCGTCCCCCTCCGCAAATCTTCTGGGGAAGACGCGTCTCCAACCCTTGTTACGTCGCCCATGTTGACGATATTAGTTTGTGGGATGCATCCACGCAGATAAACTGCCATAGGGCTACAGTAAAAATATGCAAAACCGCGGGAGCAAGTTTTCTTTATTTACCAAACCGAACTGCTGAGTTTATTTGTTTTCAAAACTGTAGTTTGATATGAAATACACAACAAATGACAGAAACCTGTCAAAAAATTTAGGTCATATTTTCTAAACAACGATTTTTTGAAGCTGTGTTGGCTGCTGCTTATGCGCTAAGGCTTGGGGATGGGCCTCGCCGGCGCCACTTCTTTTGGATTCATTATATGTGTTACGCTAGTACTGATGGACGTGATTTTTTGCCTTTTGAAGGATTTTGTTGAGGATTTTCCATCACCCAAAACTTTTATCACGGGCAATTTTATGTTTAGCAAGTTACGCCGACTCCCTTACATGTGGTTTTGAGCTTGAATATTTTCAGCTAACGTAGACTAGCTGAGACTTAGGGGGCTTCTATCGTGTATTTTCCACCGCCCAAAGCTTTTGTCTCGAGTGTTTTGGAAAATAATAACATTGACTGATGCTCTTTCATTTGGTGTTGATCTTCGAATTCAACCCATATATTTCCATCTAAGTTATGGCGATTTTTTCACCCGCATTTTGACTTTCTTCCCCAACCCAGACGCACCACCGCCGATCTGACCGAAACATACATGTTAGAAGTCAGTAAAAACTGTCGGACATGTTTGAACCAAAACGGCTTTTATTTATGTCCTGTCAGGCTAGACCAGTGATTCTCATAACCTTGAGTCCGTAAAACTTACAGGTAGGCCTACGATAAGTTACAAAGTTACGACCAAGTGAGACGTGGCCAATCGTGTGATCCTTCCATCTGACTACGACTACGTATTCGCGAATCTATTTTCAGCGTTTACGAATTATAAGTGATATACCGGGTGCTACAAAACATTCGCGAGCTTATTGTCAGCGTTTACGAGTTAAAAGAAGTAATATACCGGGTGTTACAAAAAAGATATGGCAAAGCGGCAAGTTTTAAAAGGTTCTGGAGAAAACATTGTCAAATTCTTAAACGTATGCAGAAACCTTGAAGCTTTGTGGGACACTTGTAGTCTAATGAAAACTATGAAGAAAAATGCTCAAGAGCATAACATAAAGAGCATAACATAATCATCTTAGTTGTCACAGAATAAAACACAGTATAGACTGCGAAGGACCTTTGCGATCATCGAGTCAAGCAGCCATCATCAAAATTATTTTAATCGTAGAAAATTTTCTTGAAGCTTTTCAAAAATTACTGAATGAGAGAAAAAAATGATTTTAATTATAAATTTATAGAGCAGCAAAGCGAACAAATCGATAAAGGAGAGAGAGTGGATTTAATTTAATCTGTATCAGGGGCGGCGGTACGAAATTTTACCAGGAGGAAAGTGGTAACAAAGGCGGATGCAGGAATTTTTTAAATATTTTTTGTTTGTTTTTTTGCAGCAGTGAGATACGGTAAGAACTGAGTTCCTGTGGAAGGATTCTGTTGAGATTCTTCCCAACAAAAAAATAAAAAGCGGAATGAATTAGGTGCAAAATTTACTGACAAAGGGTACAAAACTGATAAAAAAAAATGAGAGCGCGATCTTATCGAAAGCTTGCCATATGCTCATAAAACAAAGAGTTAACCAATACAATCTCACAAGGAGTTGACAAATTTGTCAAACGATGTACGGACGAAATATTTTAATGCTTATAAGGCGAAGCGATAGCCCGCATCCCACTGCTAGCCAGCTCAGCATGCTAAAGTTATTGATTGTTTTACACTGCTTTTTATTGAAACGACCTATCGACTATTGAAAACTTTTACCTCTCATCTCCAGGAGCGAACCCAGAAACTTTTGGAAGGGGATGCAGTTTTAAATTAGGTTAAATGTAAACGCAAAACGGTAGACGTTTAGACCCGGAAGTATATTTCGGAATGGTTGCATCGATAATTTCCACTTTGCTCTCCAGCGATCCGAATGACAAGTGCATTTGCGAGGGGGATGATAGGGCTCGACCGAAATGACTAAAAGTAGAAGAATTGTGCGGTGTAGTGGCATCAGCGACGTGGTGTAGTTGTTAGTATGCTAGATTGCTGCTCATAGGGTGTGGGTTCGATGCTGCTCTAGATTTTCGTTTTATTTTCAATGACTTAGGGTCGAATGCACCAACGTTGGTTAACTTAACCACCGGTTAAGTCTTAACCGCGGTTAGTTAACCACTAGCTCTTGGTTAAAGTTAACCGGTATGCACCAACTATTCCGAGGTTGTGGTTAGCTAACCGAGGTTTTGCGCGAAAAATTGCTGAGTCACGATGTAGGTTTTCAACGACATTGAACGGAACCATAGGCTAAATTGCTATTCATTTTTAGATTTGCTGAAGGCGGAAGAAAACTCTTATTATTGCGTAACAAATGTCTTTTTCTGCTCATAAAAATCTATTTATTTGCAAATCTACGATAAGCGCTAGGCCTATGTGTTTTCATACAAATCAACTAGACTAGCAGTTTACACTAGGGTTCATAGGGTTGCAAATAAGCCACGGAAAGAGGAACAGCGTTAGGTTTTTAAAGCAAAACATTTTGGCATATTTTCAACCCTGGCTCTTTACGAAATTTGTGCTATGTGCCTTGATTTAGACTTTAGGTGGGTTCATGATGAGCAAGTTACCTACAGCAGTGTAGAAGACGTAATTTTGGACAGGTGGGCTAGCCACTTTACGCCGCCAATTACGCTACGCAAGGTAATGAGTTTCTGTTACGTCTACTAACTACCAAATTACCAATAGCCTATCAATTAACTAGTGTCTTTCAAGTGACAGCCTAAGCCACTAGACTAGGCTAAGGTGGGATGATGACAGTAGGCTACCGTAACCTAGCCAAACTCTTACAGTCTGCTAACTACACAAAAATCTATTCCATTCAAGCATACAAGCGTTTATTGTTAATACAACAGATAATTACCCGCATACCCAGCAGTCCTATAGCCTAAACAATGTGTTTTTGCATGTCCGGCGCGAGTTAACCACAAGTTAACCCAGCTACCTCGTTGGGTTAACTTTTCGGTTAAATTCAGCAATTTAACCTAGCGGTTAAAGTTGGTGCATACCAAAATCGAGTTAACCTTTGATTTAACCTGCGGTTAAGTTAACCGTGGGTTAACCAACGTTGGTGCATTCGACCCTTAGTTTCTTATATGTAGGCTAATTCGGGATGGGGCAGAGTGATGGTATCACGATAATATAATAAACAATAAATTTTAAGTACAACGATTCCGAAATATGCAGTTCATTGTTGATCATTCGCAGCATACTCGCGCAACTGCTCCAGCCAATCACATCGTCGAAGAACGAAGTGGAAATTTTTTATGCAACCATTCCGAAATATGCGACCCGCCCTTCCTCAATTTGTCTTATAGATTCTACAAACAGTGGCGTACGCAGGATTTTTCAATGGGGGGGGGGGGGGGTCAGTGACGCCACATCCTGATGACGCAAAAATACTACAACTACAGTAATTTAAAGGTATTATAGTGTATCGGATTGTAATGTTTGTAGTCTAAATTACTCCGCAATCGCAGCTAACCATGATTAAGCTAATGCTGTAACAAAGGAAACAATCCAGATATTTCATTCATACTTTTGCTTGATTCCTTGCGCTTCATTTAACGAGAGAAAAGGTTTCAGAGAAACTCAAGCTGTCAAGCCGTGGTTGAAAAAGTTTTAGTTGACCTCATATTTGGGCCATAGGAAGACTAGCTGACTAAAGTAGGCTAGCTTTCACAACGTCACAAACAGGCCATGGGTGTAGTTTGGGGAGTAAAACAGGTGATTGCTTCCCTCTAAAAAACTTTTTCAAAAACCAACATTGATATTGACAACGCATATAAATCTTCATATAAACATTTACAGTAGTAGGCCTATGCACTCATTATGAAAGGAGCAGTTTCTTCTGCCTTGAAATGTGAAGACAGTGGAGCATGAGAAAAAATTTGCCTTTTCTACCGAAACCTTTCCTGTTTCCCGGGAAATTTATGTCGGGATTTCGGGAAATTTTTTTGCATTAGCAAGGATTTCAGTGGCACTGATACCTATCATTCCGAAATTAAAAACTTTTGTTGCTTACTAAAAATTATTTTTCAAAATTCGCAAAATTTTTTAAGACAAAATGCTTGTAAGATCAAAACTTTTTCTTCAATTTCTCGAAAACATTGAAAAACTCAAAATAAGTTTGTCAAAATAACATAACAAAATGCTAAAAATTTTATCTGAAATGCTGAAAACCAGAAAAAAAGGCAAAATAATCAAGCTCGGGAAATTTTCCCGGCAAAAATTTCGAGGATTTTTGGGATCCCAGAAATTTTCCGGGAATTTTGTTGAAAATCTCCCGTTTCCCGGGAAGCTGAAAATCCGGGATAAAGGGAAACCCTACTTGGCAGTATTTGTAACACATAAGGCAATTTAAATTTTGTCAATTTAAATGTTGCCGTAGGGCGAGACAGCGCTGTCTGTTACTATGAGGCTTCATCATCCGCCCTCGAGTAAGACACAATTATCTTCCAGGACGCATGGTTTTGCCAGGATTACTCATCCCTTCGCATAAATATTTCTTAAAGAATTTAACTTTTGTGGTACGCATATCCACTCGTGTGGCTACGTCACCATTCCAGTCAAAAACCGACCGGTTACAGCGCTGTTGTTAAAGAAGTCACTACCGGTGCGGGAGGTTTGAGGTTCAATTCCCAGGCCGGTCAAATCGGACACAGTGTAGCCCACGGCTCGCCACCGCTGCGACCTTAATCGACGTTTCTTTCGGAGCTGTGTTGCCCTGGCGCTAAGCCGCGGGGTCGGACTCCGCCACTCGCTACCACGCTTCGGTGCTACAGCAAGTTTAATGATGCGAGTACAGTGAAGATTTGATTTGATTAAAAAAAAATTTGTGTGCGGCAATAGTCTGATAGTTACTGCAGATGCACCGTATTTAAGGAAGCTCCTGCTTACCAATTGCTTCACTGCAGCATCAATGACAAAAATGCAGTTCAAGCAAAACATATCAGAAAAGTTGGAATACCGGTATTGTTGTATCGCATCGCAATAAAAGTTTCTCGAAATTAAATTAAAAAGTTGAACAGAACATAAAAAACATGACAGCAATTTCGGCAAGCTCCGCACGAAGAAAAGTAAAGGGTTCACTTTTTCTACAATCATCAACGTCAAGCACAACACACCAGAAAAGTTTGACTACCGCTATTATTGCATCACAATGAAAGTTTTTCAAGATTATTCATAGTGCAAGAGCAAGTGGGATAGCACAAAAAACCATAATAGCAATTTCGGCAATCTTTAAATGAAAAAAGACGGATCGTTCAAAAAGAGAGGTTTTCATTTCTTTTCCAATCGTTAATGGGAAGGTTAACCCCCAAACGCCCCCCCCCCTGTGCGTACGCCTCTGTCTACAAGACAAATTTGCTCGAAAACTTAATGTTTTTTATTCAGCTATATATAGGCCAACACTGTACGATACTGAATAAAGCAAAACGTTTTTTCACCTAAAAAACGACCCCCCTGTCTCCCTCTGGAAATCTTCTAAGGGGGACGCGTCCCCCCCTCAATTTTGCCGCCTATGATCTGTATATGTTAGGGAAGGAGATTGTTTTTTGGACTTTTTTTTTCTGAAAATTTATTTTGGTAAATCTTTTATTTCATCGCGTATGGAATTACACATTTTCGCTCCAACATATTTTAGGCTATGTTGAAGTTTTGCTGTTTTAAAACGAGGAATTGACAAAGAAAATTTTTAAGAAGCGAGCCTGGTGGTCCTGGAAGAAAAACATGGAGTTGGCGTAAAAAACTTCATGATTTCTATTGGAAGATTGCAACCAAAATATCTTATAATAAAATATCGTACTTCTACGTTATATAAACAGATCTACCGGGAGGTATTTCCTAGCTAAAAGACACCCGCAGATAAAATTTGATAAAATCTAATAAAAGATAAAATCGATGAAAGATAAAATCAATAAAAGATAATATCAACAACTAAATATACCACTATAGAACAATGAAATACACTCAAAACTGAAAAGTGCTTTAATCAGTATTCAAAAGTTATAAATTGTGTTCCAGAAAAAGAATTTTTGACAACTTTCTTGTTAATGCGGTCCAACAAATTATGACGTCTTCATACAAATTATAACTAATCAATTGACAAAGCAAATTATGAACGAGCAATGCCCTAAATTTTAACACTTTGATGAAAAATTGGGAAAAATTGTTATTCATCGATAGATAAATGAGGTAACTGATATGGCTTCGTGACGTGATGATATAATAGAATGCATAAATGAATGAATTTATTTAGTCAACGTCACAAAAAAATGAATTATTGCTGCATATATTTTGTTTATACAAGAAAACAATATGAGTTGCGGAGATACAGCTCATGTGCATAACTTTTTGAAGGCCAAGCAAGACCGAAGTGATTCGTTTAGGAGCAATATTGAAAAAACCAATAGACAAGACCCAGATATTGGTGATGAAAGAGAGGGCTTCGACATTTTGCGTATGCTTCTTTCAGCATTCGCATGCTTTCATATCATTAACTCGGATTATTGCTGAAAGCATTTTTACAGGTAAAATTAATTAGGTTTTGCACTTCTTGTTAAGATGGTTGAGATTTGAGGTCCCTAGCATTCAAGGCCTGCGCCAAGGGGGAGCCAGGGGGGCCTGTTTGGTCCCCCAATTGACATGATTGGCCCCCCAAGTAACAAACTTTCTCTTTTGAAGACAGCGGTTTTTGTGCTTAATTTCAAACTTTGCCCCCCCCTGATTAAAGCTTGGCCCCACTAAGTCGACTGCTTTGACGTTGGCTCTGCTAGCATTGCTTGTTTGTAGTATCTTACCAGCAAATAAGCAGCTTTCTCACTTTGGTCAAAAATACTTCACCGGCATTTACCAACCCGACAAATGCAAGTAGTTTCGACGCTTTTTCAAGTCAAATCTGGTCCATTTGCAAAATTATCTAGGGTCTAGGCTGCTAATAAATAGGGAAGTGGTTTTCTCGACTTCTTCAAAACTCATGTTCGTCGAGTAAACTTATTAATGTGCATTGTGTAAAGAACGCATGAGCCCAACCTAATTCAAGGCAACTCTAGACCAAACGCGTATTGTTCAACCAATATATGAGTTCAACTTACGAAAATTCTTCAAATAAAATTTAGGGATAGGCTAGCATGCTCACTCAAGTCAAACTCTACACCGCAGAAGGTCAACTGAAGTCATGCTCGAGTAAAACTTGCAGTCATTATTGTGTTTTGGAGTTTCGTTGTAGAATACTATTCTTTCACTCAGTGCCGTAACAGCTCAACTTGGGCCCCTCCAAAAAATTCTTTCAACGGCCCCTACCTACTAAGTTTTCGACATAAATTGTTTAAGATTTTTCGTGGTATAACAGCTCACTGAGCTCAGTGTCTCGATCACCACGATGCGAATACTGTTGTAAAACATATGCGTTGTCACTATCCAAAAATTAAAGGTGTTAAAACAAATCGAATTTTTAGCTGGACATAGCTTTCGCTGATGGCGCCTATTTCCGCAGAACACACACTTTCCTGATGTTGCAGCGTTGTAGCTGGGATCAGCGCACTCTGAAACGTCATCTTGTAAGTGGGGTTGTAGGTTTGCCACATTTTGCCCAGAAGTAGGCTGTAGGACAGGGTTACTCTGGTACGCTTCAGCATGTTTTTGAGCTATTTCGAGAGATCTAGCTTTGTCGAACGCAGCCTCTAACGTAAGAGTGTGATCTTCTAGTAGCCTCTGCCTGATTGCATTTGACGTCATTCCACCGATAAAGGCGTCCCCAACAGCTTCGTCTCTGTGAAGTTGCGCAGTCACGGCCGTGAAGTCACAATCTTTACTTAGACGTTTTAGTTTTTGTAAATAGATATCAAGAGTTTCGCCAACTTCCTGCTTACACGACTTGAGTGCATATCGAGCGAAAACAGGACTAGGTGCTTTTGCATAAATGTTGGCAAGGAGATCGATTGCCCCCGCAAACGTAGTTACTTCAGAAATCAGCTCGAAAACAGAGGCGTCTATGTGGTTGATCAGCAAATTCAGCTTATTTTCGTCGCTCACCTCACCCATCTGACCAATATATGTAGTGAACGATCTACGCCAATGCAACCACTGTTTCTTTGAATCGCTGCTTTCTGGATCTGCTGCAAACACTTTGGGTCGTAAATCTTTGACATCCGTATCTCAGTTATTGTAATTCCTTGGCAATGTTAGTGTATTAAATTGTTTTAGAGTATACCAAACTACAATTCCTCATATTAAGGTTTAATACAGTAAAAATTAAGGTTTTTAGTGTATTAAATGTATTTTTAGTGTATTATTTATAGTGTATTAAATGTATTTTTAGTGTATTAAATTAATCATATTAAGGTTTAATACACTAAAAAGTCAGGAAAACCTGAATAAAGTAAAATTGACAAAGTTTTAGCAAACTATCTGCATTGAGTAACAACTCTTAAAGCTTACACTACTGTGTGCAAGGCACGATGAACAATTTAACAGTGCGGTACAATACATGATCACACGGCAACGAAAGAACGCGCAAGCTCGAAGCAATTACACGTACGATTTAAGAAACGGATAGTATTAATGATTACAAGACAAACGCAAAGGTTCGATGCCATTTCAAGTCAGCATGGCTGTTTGTAAATTTCCCGTTTCCTGGGAAATTTATGTCGGTATCCCGGGAAATTTTTTTACATTGGTAAGGGTTTCAGTGGTACTGATATCTATCATTCCGACGTAAAACATGCGTTACTGCAAATATAATTTTTTTTTTGCTTACTAAATTTTTTTTTTTAAAGTTCGCAAATTTTTTTAGGACGAAATGCTTGGAAGATCAAAATGTTTTTCTCAATTTGTTGAAAAAATTGAAAAACTCAAACTAGGCCTAAGTTTGTCAAAACAACATAACAAAATGCTAAAAATTAAATCTGAAATGCTGAAAAACATAAAAAATGTCAAAATGATCAAGCTCGGAAAAATTTCGCGGAAAAATTTTCCGGGAATTTCCCGAATCCCGGAAATCCCGAGAATTTTTCCCGGAATTTCCGGGAACTTGAAAATCCGGGAAAAAGAGAAACCCTACTTCTAACACATTAGTTCAAAGCTATGCACTGTTACTGCAAGCAATGAGGAATAAGCTGAAATGCGAAGCAGTTCTTGCACTGAATTAGGCCTACAATTCTCTGTAAAAGAAGTATTGCGGTACCAATCTGGTGCCAAATAAAATTTATGATTAAACGAATCAGATTACTATAAATAAAACACCTAGTTAAATTGTCCCGATCAGTGTAATTGGGCACAGGCAGTCAAAATATGAGAAGTTGAAAAGAAAATGAAACAGCTTGTTAAACAAGCCTGAACAGCTTTTGGTACTGGTGGACTACCACTTTTACACTTGATATTGTAGTTTGTACTTTGTAGTAGATTAAAAAGTATGGCTATTCTGCAATCTGCATTGTTATTCAGCCTAGAACACCCAACTACAGTAAGTCATCTTAACTAACGGAAAAGTCCCAAACGGTAATAGTCGGAGTTCGGAACAACTAGGAATTTGCTAATTTGTTGGAGATTAATCTGTATGCGAGCGTGACAAATCAGTGTTGCCAATAATCCAGTGGTGTAAAAAGTAGGCCTAGCGCAGAAATCTAGTTTAGTAGAAGTATTATGGCGGAAGCTACTTGAAGTAGAGTAAAATGTAGGGGATGCAAAAAGTAACCAAGTAGAAGTAAAAAGTACCAGCAATTTGAAGCTACTTCAGCAAAAAGTAGCGTTTGCAAAATCAAGGCCATAAAGCTGAGCTTTGGCAAATGATAATTTGCTCACTTCCAAACTTGACATATATTTTGCCGATGCTTAAGTATATTTAGCATATTTATTTGACGAAAGTGAAGTGTGTCGTAATCTGCAAAATGCAACCTCAGTGTCCACGCCAAACACAAACAACGAAAGACCACTTAATATCATGAAATTGTAAACGTTATACAATAAAATATAACAATATACCAGTGATGAAGGTCTCGAGACCGGTCTCGGTCTCGAGACCGGTCTCGAGACCGATTTTTAGCGGTCTTGGTCTTGGTCTCAAACATATTTTCGTGGTCTTGGTCTCGAGGTGTTGTGGTCTTGGTCTCGTACGGTCAAAACTGGTCTCGAGACCGGCTTGTTTTTTGATACACCATGCAAACCTTTTGGCTGTTTTTTAAAACATGTACTATTGTTGCCCCTCTCGGACGCAATAGACTCTGGTTTAACTCGTGATTGTGAGGTGCGAAAGTTGTTTCGTGTCGCGACTTAAGCTAAATTCTCGAAATCCCACGCGCACAACTCATAGCTCAATACAGAATGCTCTAAATCCCAGCACGCTACCACGACACAACTCAAAAATTCAAAACAAAATTTTTAAATCTCACGCTCGCAACTCATAGCTCAATACAGAATGCTCTAAATCCCAGCACGCTCACTCGACATAACTCAAAAGTTCAAAACAGAATTTTTATATCCCACGCTCACGCCACATTAATTTGATTTCGTATACAGCGAAACTAATTAATAGCAGGAACGATTTATTTTAGGTTACAAAATAATGTAATGACAAACTTCCGATGCTTTCTTTTCTGACGGAAGGTAGGCATTCTACTTCTAGACAATTTATAGTGCAAACGTGAACATTTGTTAGCTGCATATAGTCAATGGCTTACGCGGTAGCTAGGTAGAATGGACCTCGGGTTACAGAATAGAAATTGAACTGCAGAGACCGTAAATCAAACTGCGAACCCAAGATCACAACTCACGAAGTATTTGAGCGAAGTGGCAACCATGACTGCAGGGCCTTCAAACATCTTTGACTTTTGGCAAAAAAAGAGCAATGAATTTCCTGCGTTGTTAAAACTTGCTAACCATGCATTTTGTGTACCCGCTTCATCAGCTCCCGTTGAGCGAATTTTTAGTGCGGGTGGGTTAATGATGCGGCCACACCGAGCAAGGCTCTCGTCGGACATGTTGGAGATGCTTGTTTATTTGAAGTGTAATTCGCAATTTTTAGAAAAATAAAAATTTGCTATACAGTTTATTGTTGGTGTTTTAGATCTGTTTTAGTAAGCCGGATAATTGCCGGTCTCGGTTCTTGCTGGTCTCGAACCATGGGTCTCGAAAAACACCCGGTCTTGGTCTCGAAAAAATTATCCGGTCTCGGTCTTGGTCTCGAAGCATGTGGTCTCGACTACAACACTGCAATATACCTAATACTATATTGCGAATTTTACTATCACGCATGATTATTTATCATTTGCGTGATACATTGCTTAATATTAACTACTTATCATCTACTTCGTTACTTTACACCACTGCTAATATCTTTTTTCGAGCTGGTTCGAAATAGATTCTGATCGGGATAGACCAAATTTTTTCAAGGACATTTTTGTGTTTTTCAAGGATACTGTCGTTTTTAGGAGCAAATTCAAGGACTGTCCTTGAGATTCAAGGACGTTTGGCAACCCTACCTTTAGGTTGAGAAACCCTGCTGCAGTTGATAGCATATATATGATGCATCTATTTTCAACAATGCTTTGGATAAATAAAATTTTTTCATAATTTCGAACCTTTTCATAACAATAAGCCTTAGTAACCTTAAGCACGCATATTCGAAACTGTGCATACAAAATGCATCATATTTGGTGAAGCACTTAATGTACGAAAAACCGCATCGTATTCTGTGTAAACACACAGTTAGGTGAGTGCAATTTACGAGAAAACGCTTGTGGATTTCCGGCAGGCATATAAATCTGGAGGGATAGTGAGCCACGGAAGAAGGAAGATTGACTGCCTCAACGTAGGCTATTATCCAGGTGATAATGTAAAACGAAATAGTTCGCGAGCGACTGGTCGCTGCTGAAACGTAGCAAACTGACAAGTACTTGGTCCGCTTCGATCAACACAAAATGTTCAAATGAGATTTATTAAAAAAAATGAAATCTTTATTATACTCGCGGTATTTAACAAAGCTCATCTCCGCGACTTAGCGCCTGGGCAACACAGCTCCGAAGAAACGTCGTAGTGGTGGCGAGCTGTTGGCGAACCCCAGACCTTCGCACCGCTTCCAATGCGCTTGTCAACTGAGCAAACTGGCCGGTGTTAAAAAAAAAAAAAGTAATTATTCGGATCCGGATTCAGCTTGATCCGAACTTGCAACTTCTTGTGCTGATCCCGATGCAGCGTTGCTCTCATCTAAATATAAATCCCGCTGGAATAAGTTCGAAATTGACCAACTAAACAAAACTTGAAAAATGAAGTTGCGATGACCGGGCGAATAAACAAAGACACGGTAACCTAGAGAATTCTATACATGCTTAAGGCGCGTTGAGCCGTTTACCGATACGCGACAAAAATTTTTCGCACCTTGTTTGTTTTATTTTACTGTTCGCCGATTACGCGAAATCCTTCTGCATTTCCTTACATTATAATAATTTTAGTCGGGTTATCACGTGCCGCGTATCGGTAAACGCGCCTGAAGATGCACAAATAGCAAGGCAACGTCGCACACCGACATTAGCAGAAATATTCTTACTGCTCAACCTCCCTACGTCAAAATTCGAGTAGGCTACACTAGAAATTTGCAAGTATGCCTACGAGTTTTCGTTTTCAATTTTCCGAGTTCAAGACGAGTAATTTTTAACGAGTTTATAAAGTTTTCATCGAGTTCAAAAAGTTTGGTTTATCGAGTTTAAGTTCGGGCCCTGCACTGCTTTGTAGCAACGGTTGAGAACATTCGTCAATGTATGGAGTTTTGTTTCTCATTAGCTTACTGTTATTACAAGGGCGATTTTTTTATGACCTATAAAACTGAAAAATATGACTTTATAGTTTGAACATACGACTTTATTTTTAGAACAGCAAATTCATTCTTGTTTTCCGTAATTAACATTTCATACGTAAGTCCAAACATGTATTTTGAACAAAAACATACTCAAAAGAACGAAGAATTCACTTGAAAATTAGCAAAAAAAAATTTAAATGCGCATCTTACAAGTAACACATTCAACTGTTGAATACAACTTTCTAATAGAATGCGACGTGCGCATCGGAAAAATTGGGGTTTTCATGAATCATGGATTTTAACATCGAAAATGGTCGTTCTACACAAGCTGATGTAGGCTGGTATGTTAACAACTTGGCATACAATGATGGAAATATCTGGTTCACTCGTTTGCACGATGGTTTTAGCACAACTTTTTTCTAAACTACTGATAAAAAAGTCCCTTTAAACGCTTCGTTAAAATCGGCATGAAAACTTGAAAATTCTTATTGCCCCTCTCAACATAAAACTATTTAGTTTAAAGCCCATAGGAACTGTATCTACGGTGGTACTAGGGTTTAATATTTGTATTTCATAACAAAAATCAATCGTCATATTTTATCACCTAGAAAAGAAAATGACTTTTTATGACTTTACAACTCCTTAAATAGACCTCGTATCAACGTAGTTTTTTCGCGATTATCGGTTTTATAAGTTTATGCGCTACCAAAAAATATAATTTTAATGACTTTTATCCCCCCTAGTTATTACCGTCTTGGTCGGATTGAGCGTCGGAAGACGAAGCAGCAGAAGAGTGATGATCGGCAGCATCAGATGGTTCGTCGCCGGAAGAAGCAGCTCCAACTTCGGCTTCATCATCTTCCGATGTCGACGACGATATGCGGGTTTGTACAGGCTGACTGCTCTCACTGAAAACAACGCTCAATTACTGAAATGTTTTGAACAAGTCTTGAAATAATGCAACCACGTGAAAGCAGAGTTACTCGTATGCTAAAGCCCCGAAAAAGATAGAAGCTTATCGCATAAAAATTTTAGGTCTACACTGAGAGACTTTATTGTAATGTGAAATAGAGCGCATTAAAATTTCCTGAACTTGGCTATTGGCTACACTCAGTTTTCGTTAAAAAATAAAAACTGCGAATTCGTACCAGGGAAACATCGCCAAAACACCTTAACACCCTCTCCTGCATTTAATCACATAAAAATTGATTTTCAGAGTAGGTCGTATTTATTGCGAACACTAGGTAATAACAAATGCAAAAAAAAAATGAACAGACAAACGCCATTTCAGTCCTTCATTCAATAATGGTAATTTTTGGCCATTTTTAAAAAACAATTTTGTAATTCGCAACACTTACGTTTTAAAAATGACGGTAATTGATAGCTTTCTCGCAGTTAGAAAACTTTTTGCTGTGAAAGTGCCGTCAAATTATGATTGATTTAAAATTTCAAACGATAAAAAACAGTAAAGTTTATATACACGTTACGGCAAAATATTTCGCATTTGTAAATCAATCACGAGGGCTTATGAAGTCTCGATTAACACAAGAGTTCCAGAATCTTCATATAGTCAAGTTGATAAAACATTGCTGCTCTTATTAAGACTAAGGTCTAAGTCGTGCTAAATTTTTAAAAATTTTACTTCAAGAATTTGAAATTGGTAAAAAGGTGGATAATATTTTACAAAAAATTTTAATAATATTAATGAATTGCTAACCCAGCAAGGTCTAAGGCTGAATCAAACGAAATCAGAAAAATCTGAACATTTAGCGAGTCAGATTCAAGTTCAATTTATATTGATTTATTAGTTAGAATGTTAGTTTGTTAGTTGCATATTTATCCTCCTATCACGAGAAAGCGATCAATGTGCTGTACGAGCTCGCTTAGGAGTTGCCAGCCATCTGTTTGCCACTTCAAGATGGGGGAATCCCGCTAAGTGCCTTTCCCAACGGCACAACAAGTAGACTTGCCGGTTTGTTCTCCACATTGTTCCTTCAATGCTGAGCGTCAAGCAGAGAAACTGTGAATACCAATTTTAAAGTCATTGGTTTGACCCGACTCGGAATCAAACCCGAGCCTACAGCTCAAGAGACAGACGCTCTATACCACTCGGCCATCTGAGCTGTATGAATCACCTTTCTTAGCCGCATAGCTGGACTTGCAGACTAGATAGACTTCGGTATATAAGCTTTCACTGCTTAGTGCTTAATCTCCAAAATAACGAGATCAAATCCTTCGGCATCAGATTAAGATTGCCGCGGGATTCAAGCCGAGTCTACGGTAGACTTGGGGCAATCGCTAGGCTGGTGAGTGGTGACACGTCACTAATCGGTGCGGGCGTGGATTCGAATCCCATGAGATTTTTCTTTGATTTGGCCAAAGATCTTGGTGGGTTAGATTTAAGATCAATCATTAATTGAAAGTCTCGAGGATAATGCTAGAACTTTCTTCCAAAACTGACTGGAGACCTAGAAAACGTATAAATATCGGTTTCCTAACAATAATAAACACTAGAGATCCGATGATTACCAACTCGAGGACGATCACAGAACTCACGTGTGCAACATTTCATTATCGGAAGACAGTGACGAGTTCGAATCGGAGATATAAGCACGTGACTTGATCTTCTGCCTTTGCTTCATTGTCAGCACTTCCTTCTTCGGCGCCATCTTCTTCTTTCTGGAAGAGTCATCTTCGGACTCGCTTTCCTCCTTAGTTAAAAATCCCATAACCAACAGCACTCGGGGGTGTTATTTATCACAACAAGACTTGCAATCAACTTATCAACTGGAGCAACAAAGAAAATAAAATCGAATTAAATTTGGATGGAAATAACATGAAACGTCGATGAGGAAATAAGTCAAGACGGAAATATAATTTTGGCTGACTGGCCTGTTTCGATGCTTGTTACAAATTTACAAATACTTTGTGAACTCGATTCTCCACAATCAGCTTTAACACTGCATTTACAGCACACACACAAAAAAATGAAACGAATCAAAAACCAAATTCAACTCTTCATTATACTCGCGGCAGTACGCCGAAGCGTGGAACGAGTGACGGGCCCATCTCCGCGGTTAGTGCCTGGGCAACACAGAAACATCGCAGCGGTTGCGAGCCGTTGCCGACAGTAAGCCAATTTACAAGCACGATTTAAGCGGGTTAACCCGGTAAATCCAACCCGCTTACGGCAATCGAAAACTTGGGTCGTTCTTGCTTGCGTAAGCATTGCGGGTAGGAAATTACTCGCTTGTAACAGGTAGGCTCAACCCGCTAAAAAGCGTGTTAAAGGAATAGCGGGTTAAGCAAAAAAATCTCCTAAACTGAAACTGAAGCGCGTAACCCGCTTAATCAAAACCGCTCATGTAAATTGGCCAACTATGTCAGATTAGACCGACTGGATATCGAAGCCCAAACCTCCCGCACCGATAGCGATGTGTTTAGCAAACGAGCTAACTGGCCGGTCACGCACGGAATCGCTACACGAAAAATCACATAAACCAGCTACAACTTTATACAGAATACGCAAAAAACGACATGTGACATAACGACAGGCAAAACAACTGGAATAAACTGATCATGTTACAATGAATCTCACATTACGAGTGTATAGAGATGAAAATATACGGAAGTGATTTCACCTGTTCAAGATATATAAGTTCGAAAAATCTTTTAGTATTTCACAATTTTATTATAGCAAACTCACATTGTTGAAATCTCCTCCTCTCTCTTTCTTGCTCTTCAGTTTCCTCTTCTTTTTATTGATAGAAGGATCACTTTTCTTCTTCTTCGACACAATCGCATCGCTGCTGCTCCCATCATTGACAAAATCATCTTGTGTTCGTATTTGCTTTCTCTGCAATCAACACACATCAGCAGATGCCAGTCAGCGGAGAACGCTACTTGGCTCGTCGGCAAAAAACTGAAATGACGGCTGGTCTTAAACCGCTACGACAGATCTGGTGACAAGTCACTGGTCAGGCGGGCGTGGGTTTGAATCCCACTCGTAATCAGTTTTTTCTAATTATGTTTGATGTAACCTAAAATTTTAATGGGTTAGAATTAGGTTCAAGTCTCTTTAAGAATAGAAACCACCGGCAACAAGGTCGATGATCGATTGAACTATGTGTGTGGCTCACAGAAGTTGAGAGGATCAGACGTGAAAACGTGTCGTGGCGTCAGGAAATAACGCTGAAACATGGAGACATCAGTCCTCGGAGCATTTATTTCACATTGGAAATAATTCACGAGTCTGAGTCTCTTCGAGGCCAATATTCCACATAAGGGAGTTACACTGTTTTGAAAATTGCTTTTCTCATCATAAAACAACTTATTCCTCGCCTTATTCTGCGATAAGCTGGATACTGTGTAGCCTATCACTACATCTACCACTCTTACTTTCTTGCCTCTCTTTCCACCTCTCTTCTCTTTCTTTCTTTTGCGATTCTGTCACACATAACTAATTACTTTAGCCTTAACCAACTTGATTTTGCCCAACTCCTTACCTTGCTGGCCCCCTTCTTTTTAGGCACGTCATCCACTTGCTCGGCCATCTGGATTAGAGCCTTGTTTTTATCTTGTGTTTGCGCACGCTGTTCCATCAGCGCCCTCATGCGCTCTTCTTGCGCACGAATTCGATTCCGCTAAAAATAAGAATAAGTTAATTGGAAATAGTCGTATTGGATCAAAACATTCACGCTGTGGATTTTCATTTTTATACAATACAAAAATATACACGAAGAACCACCAGGCTTGTAGCAAAAAAGGATTCCTCCCTGATCTAGAATCACAACACAACGTTCTTCCAAATCGGTTGGTTACTTGTTCTGACTTGGAATATGCCGCATGTGGAAACTAAAAGTTTCACTTTCTGGGAAAAATTTACCAGCAATAATCTAGGAGTTAAAAAAGAACAAAAAAGCCCACTTCTTCCTCAAGTTGTTTCTCACGGAGCACTGCTTTCTCTCTTTCTTGCTCCTCCTTCATCTTCCGCTCATCTTCATCCTGTCTCCGTGCACGAGCAACATGATATTGAGCTTGAGAGAGCAAATCCCTGCATCTGCTTGCCTCCTTACCAGCTTGTTTCAGATCAAAGCGCATGCGATCGCCATGTTTGCTCAAATAAGTGAAATAACTGAAACAAAATCGAGTGAAATAAGAGCAAACTGACCAGTTCAAGCAAACATCACAGACAGACATACACAATCACATTGGCGTCGATCAAGCAGGCAGGGGGCAGCGCCCTCGGGTTATAAAACTGAAGAAAGCGACAAAATATCTGACTTCCGTGGTGTTTTGATAACTATATCAAAAGTTAAGTGCATGCACAGTTGCCAAAACAGTTCCGCAGTACAACAGCGCAAAACTGTAGTTTTGTTTTGTCACAATTTCACGCTCACGCTATACATAAGCTGAAGAAAACCCTATCAGCGACGGTGCTACTGGTACCTTGAAAAATCGTTTCTAAACATAGAAAACAAATCTCTTAAAAAATTCTAGCCCCCTAGCTATTGGCCATTTTCAAAAAAAAAAAATCGACGCCTATGCAGTATGTACACAGACCCAACATGATTGTATCCATCACAACTAACCACAGTTGCTTACTAATCAAGGTTAAGTTTTAAGTGAAAAATTACAGTACGCCTACATCAATATGTATCACTGAACGCATTTTTCGAGAGCTAAATATGAATCGTATAACAACATACCACGACTGGCCTATTCACAGCATTCATATTGCTGGAATTTATAATCTCTCAATTATGAGGGAAAATAACTGCGCAAGAATCACATACTGTGATTTCAAGCAAGTGATTCAATATTATTTCGTCCAATACATTGCCACAGAAAATTGTCATAAAGCAAAAAGTCATTGAAAACAGCAATTAAAACAAAAAAGAAAATGCGAATGCACAAAACAGAAAATAAGACCAGGAAAAACTAACTAACCAACAAGCGTCAAACACGTCTGTAAGTGCTTCTTTCGAATTTTCACAACTTTTTTCTTCACACAAAGAGATTTAACATATTTTACGAACCACAAAACGGGCTTTAAATCCTTTTTTCCCACACTGTGATCGTACGCCTAAGGTACGGAATCAGGTAGCGCTTTTTGCTTTGTTGCCATTAAAATATTGATTTCTTTTTCGTTTAATGAGCTTTACCGCAACCTGATACTTTTCAAAACCGTTGCGTATTCTAGTTTGGTGTGTCTATGTATATACAAAAAAAAAAAAAAACACTCGAAACAATTTATTGGCTCTGCGCGTCATGGTCCGTAAAATACGGTAGATAACTGCAAACATCAAAAATAACTTGTGCAAATAGGAGATAATTTTGCACATGATAAGGCAGTAGGGTGTATCGCAATTTCACTACTTCCGATTTTTGTAATGTGCACCCAATTTTTCTGATGGGATTTTGAACGCTGATTACGAATTTCATATATTTTTTATTATGACGTCATTTTGACTTTGCACGACGGATTTATGACATCATTTTTTGCCAATTTTCTATATCTCGAAAACTATTTGCGTTAGAATTGTGGGTGTTGCACTAAACGACGCAGAACGTAGGATTTCCTATCTGTCTTAAAAGCGTTATGTAGTCGTATGTGCTTCAGAAAAAGATTAAATCCAGAAGAACGTCTTTATTGTATTTTCTGCTTGCTTGTGGGCAGTGTTAGGTAGTTGTACACAGAGGTGCCAATCATGGCACGCGACGTGGTTTTACACGGCACACGAAGTTGTGAAAATTTTCCAAAATATTTTATTTAAATCCTAAAACAGGGTTTTTCAATCTTTATTTCCTCATTTATGCTCCTCTAAAACAGGAGTGGGCAACTTTTCCAACTGCCCAGAGTAGGGCCGCACTGATTGAAAAAGCAAAAGAAAAGAAAAAGGTCAACACGTCTTCAGTTGTCCTGTATTCCCTTGAAAATACAAGGGAACAGCAAAAAAAGTCAACTCGTCTTTTACGCCGTTGATAAAAGCAATTTTTTATCGGCACGCAATACATTTTGACATTAAATTCTACAAATTGGCACACTGAAAAAAAAATAAAAGCGTAGCCGACCCCTGTTCTACAGACTTCCGAGACGAATTTGCGCTTCAAAGGCAAAGATGTAACAATACCCTATTGTTTGGTAAATAAACAACTGCATCTTAAGAATTAGAACCACAGTTAATAAAACTAGAAGACAAGTTTGCGTTCAGCGGGTCTGAAATTATCACATTTAACCCACACACACTGGTAGATATCTTCCTTTTGATTCACACCATCCTTTATCACTAAAATTAAGCATTCCTAGAACTTCATTCAAAAGAGCAGATAACGTCACATTGCACAAAACACCAAAACAAAGGGAATTTCGCACGACTGAAGCCACTTTGAAGACAAACGGATACCCCAGAAAGTTTTTCAACTGTAGGTTGATGTAGCAAAAGGAAATGGAAAATAATGAAAAGCCAAAAATCACTACCTCTTTTACCTCAAGTGCAAGGAGTCACGGAACCAATAAAACGTTTGCTACAACAAATTGGTGTGGAGGTAGCTATGAAGACAATTTTCCCTCCATCATCTAAATTTCCGCAACTCAAAGATTGTGTTTTCGATCGTGAAAAGTCAGGGTTAGTCTATCGAATCTCATGCTGTGATTGTGACGCAGTATGCATAGGAAAACAGGACGTAGCATAACCACTAGAAAGCGGGACCATGTTGGTGCAGTAAAAAATCTTGACGTCAAACAATCCGCTTTATGTCAACATGTATTGGACAAGGATCACTGAATTGACTGGGGGAACGTAGAAATTTTAAAAAGAGAATCACATTGGCATATGCGTCGTGTCGCACCAAGATTTTTGATCAACCAAAAAGCGTTGTCAATGAATGTTTTAAACAGAAATGATGGTATGATTGTACCTTCTGCATCATGATGTGCTTTAGTAACGTGTTATGAAAGACATAAGTATAGAAACGTACATGTTTTTTTGCGTGATAATACTTTTAATGTGATGTCATATATAAGTTGCATTTACGCTTCACTGTGATTTATTTTCGCATTTTCCAAAACGTTTTTAAGTGTGCGCTTGTTATTTCTGAAGAAGCCTTCCCAACGGAAGGCGAAACGTCAAAAATAAAGAAACTTGCATTGGCGAGACGTTTAAATGTGATAGTTAATGAAATGTTACTACTCTAGAATCAGCTTCATCATTTAGCCGAACTTCAAATCAAAGAGAGGAATGGCATCCTCAAGATCAAGCGAAATGGACTCTCTGCAGATTAGTAAAGAGTTAGTAGGCAATGTGTAGCCCACGAATAGGGAGGTAATAGAGCATTTTTTTCATGTCCGGCAGCTCTTCATGGTTACTGACTACAAATTTTCCAAGACAGTACCAGCTTTCAATCACGTAAAAGATGTAGTGATCAGTGATGTAGTTGACTTATGGAGAAAAAGCAGTTTTCCTGTGATTGAAACTAAGAGCATGCACAAGAAACTCAAGGAGTTGCATCAAAGGTTTTAAGCAGCAAAAAAGTTAGCAAAAAAAAAAAGCATTCGATCATCTCTGAAGTTTGGCTTAAGAACTTTTTTGAATTATCAAAATGCCGGTGCGATAATCAAAATTGCTTTAAAACCGACAAAGGCAACGTGCTTTGCAACTGCAAGTTTGATCACTGGGTTCCGGAAAAGGAAATCAGCTTTTTGAAAGATCAGAGATTGCCCAAAAGAATGGTATTAACTTCATTAAGAGATGGGGTGTTTAGCAAACGCAAGATTTAGCCTATTACCATACAACCAAAACTTAGCGAGGCATCTCTCGAACAGTATCCTACATGTAGCAAAAAGGTCAAAATGACGGTCATGTCTGGTGATGCTGTTCCGGCAACTCTTCCAAGACTTCGCAATCTTAATGATGGTTTAATAGCAATTTTACCGGTTTGGAAAATGTCCCCAGCTCTTCACCTACGCATGAATCAAGAGAATCCAGACTGGATGATTATTATCCTCCTACTGATTGTATCACTGGAGGCAAGTCGTACAAGAAGCTGCGTAGTTTTCGATTAGTACCACTGACCGCAAAAAAGCGGACCGACGTTAAATATCAATTTGTCAACAATCCGAATTGCAGCGATCAACTGTTGGAGAAAAAAGTATCCCAGCATCTCCAACAACTGTCTATCGAAAACGAGAACAATGCCGGATAGAAGCTTTAAATAATTGCGACGAAAAGCTACGAAATCCAATGTGTTATGATGGCAAAATCATAAACAAATTGGACCGATATGTGATGCTGGCGCAATATGTGAATGAAGGTAAGTGTAGAGGAGTTGCAGTTGCTGCTGTGAAAGCTTTTGCCAAGAACGTGTCAGTCACTTCTAAGGTTATGTTTTCTGCTACAACGGAGAATGTAAATGACGCAGTTTCACATTAAGTTTACTCGGAGATGTCAGATACCACATCCTTAAATACAGGAAAAGTATTTGGCGTAAACAAAACGGTTATCAGATTTTTACGAGAAATATCATGGCAGAAGCATCCATTCTTTGGAGTGTTTATTTCACGCAAATGGAATTTATGTCACACATCATTGCGAAAATTAAAGGCGAAAAGAAAGGGCCCGGGACCACGCAAAGGGGAGCTTTGATGAAGCAGCTTGCAGATACCCAAAAACTTGACATGGAGGCGAACGTGGATCGAGAAAAACTCGCGGCTCCCATCACAAACATGGCGTCCTTTCGTCTAAGGAAAAAAGCCGAATGGCTATTTGATAACAAAATTAACGCACACCAATTTAGAAAGGATCATATTATACGCTTGCTTGCATTATCATGCTATCTTTTGATGGAATTGCAAGAAAATATGAAACCTCTGTTGGTTTACAAGCAAGAAGCAACATGCTATGCAAGACGGCTCACGATAGCGAGCGGCTGTCGTCTTCTTCCATCCAGTTTCAATCCGGTTTTCTCTTCGTTCCCGAAGGTGCCCGGATACACCGCATCCCCTCCGCAATCGCTGTCACACCTTTCCTCCATTTCGTTCAATCTCCAGCTTCCTCGATTTTTAACCTGACTTTCTTCACACTCTCTTCCACCTGCCTCCTCCATGTCAGTTTGGGCCGTCCTCGCTTTCGCTTCCCATTTACTTCCATCATCATTGCCTTCTTCAGTATATTATCATTACCCCTTCTAATTACATGTCCATACCATCTTACTCCATTCGCCTTTGCCATTCTATCCAACGTTTCCTTTAAACCCAACATCTCCATCAGATCCTCCATTTTCTTTCTATCCACTAATTTCACTCCACACATCGACCTCACCATGGCTCTTTCAGTTCTTCTCAAAATTGCCATTTTAGTATCCCTCAAACACCATGTCTCACTTCCATACAACATTGCTGATCTTAAGCAACTGCGATAAACCATCCCTTTCTTTCTCAGAGAAAACCTTCTCCTACGTAACAACTCTCCGCCTTCTCTAAATTTCATCCATCCGATCCTAACTCTTGATGTCACTGCAGTTTCACATCCACCACTAGCATTCAGCCCGTCTCCTAAGACACAAAATCCCTTCCCAGTCTCCACTTCATAGCATAATACCTCCACTGGTTCTTCCGTGCCATCTCAGCATCTGTGCATCTTCTACAAACAAATGGTTTGCAGAACTGCTGGTTACCTTTTTCATTTTCGTGCATCTCCCATGTATCCACTTCGCACAATGTGTGCAACACACAGCGTTAGACCCAACCCTTTCCCACATATTCCACAAGGATCTATTTTGCTCAAAAAAATTTCTCCTTCCGTTCCGCTGACCATCATCTTAGTTTTTCCAACATTCCCTTTTAATTCCTTGCCTTCCAATGCACTTCTCCATCTTTGCAACCTCTCCCTTAAATCCTCCAAACTTTTACTCATCAGCACCAGATCATCCGCGTACAAAATTTCATTCAATAATCCTTCTCTTGCATGTTCTGTAACATCAACCACAATAGCAAATATTTGTGGTGATAGCACAGACCCTTGATGCACACCAACCCGTACCCAAAATTCTTCCGATTTCGAACTGATGCAACTCTACGTAACTTTCATCCTTGAACCCTCGTTTAAACTCATCACAGCTTGCACCAACACTTCTGCCAATCCTTTCTCTCTTAGTGCCTATTTCATCACTTTTCTCGGTAACCTATCAAATGCCCTTTTTAAGTCCACAAAACACATGTTCAGCTTTTTCTCTCCTTCTCAAAACATCTCTTGCATTCTCCTACGAATAAACAATGCACGAGTCGTGCCCTTCCCAGGCATAAAGCCAAATTGCAAGTCATTTATCGTTACCAATCCTCTTATTCTGTTCTCTAGCGCTCTCTCCACTATCTTCATTGCATGCTCCAGTACTCCTCTGTATGCCCCACAGATTATTTTTAGAGTATTGATACATTAGTTTTCCTGTTTCGTACTGATATAAATCACCAATTTTTAATATTCCTAATTTATAGAAAAGAATGTTTGCAGAAATCGACTAGTGTTACAAATAATCCGGATTGTTTTGTTTTGCAGAAGTTGAAGTTTTTGAAGGTAACTTGAGAAAGTGCAGCCCCAGAGGGGAAGGGCATATATTAAATGAGGATGGATAAGAGCATGGTAGAGAAGAAGTAGGGTGGATTTAGGAAGCAGAGAGCGTAGCTTGCTTAGAATACCCACAGCTTTAGCGATCTTCGATTCAACTTGTCGAATATGATGTAAAAAATTAAGTTTGAAATCTAAATAAACTCCTAGATATTTACATGTTTCTTGACACGATACTAAGGAATCAATGTAATATACATTTACATCTTTGGGGGAGGAATATAATTTGGAAAGGATGTGAAGTATGCAAGATTTTCGGGATTTATTTGCAGTTTGTTTGCGTTGCACCAATTGCAAAGGTTTGCAATTCCAGGTTGCATTGTAATTCAAAATTTAATGGAAACGAGTTGCTAATCACAAAGCAGGTATCGTCTGCGAAGAGTCGAGGCTTAGTGAGGGTTGCGTTGAAAAGGTCATTGACATAAAAGAGGAAAAGTAGGGGGCCAAGTATAGATCCTTGGGGTACGCCAATATTTATCATTTTCGATGAGGAATTAACATTATTTATTGATACATATTGTTTTCTGGAAGGTAGCAGGTAATTAAGCTTAGCGCAGGGCCTCGAATTCCGTAATGGTAAAGCTTATGGAGCAGAATTTTGTGTCAAACTGCATCAAAGGCTTTGCGTAAGTCCATGAACAGCATTGCTGTGTTTAGTTTAATTTGGATCGAGTCGTAACATAGCGATGAAACGTCAAGCAAGCATGTGAAACACTATCTTTCTCTCTAAAACCATACTGATATTCATACCAAATTTTGTGTTTACCAAAAAATTTAACTAGACCTTTAATTAATTTTTCTAATACTTTGGATAGGGTTGTAAGAAGATAGATAGGACGGTAGTTGCTTACTAGGTTTTTATTGCCAGATTTTAATATGGGAATTACTTTAGCATTTTTAAAATAGTTAGGGAAAACTCCTAGTTCAAAAGCACAGGAAAAGTAATATGATAGAACTGGCGCCAGCACTTCATTACCTAATTGCAAAAAAGCAGCAGAAATGCTATCAAAACCACAGGCTTTATGGAGATTTAAGGAGTTGATAACATTGAAGATTTCAGCAGGCTCAACAGAAATTGATCAGGCTCATTTCCTATATTGTTTCAGTTTATGTTCTTTCGTCCGTAATGAGTCATTTGAAGCCATCGGCTGCTGAAGGCCCAGGAATCACGCTTTTTCAACGCAATCTTTTGCTTGCATACAAGGAAATTGATTTGGAACTTGCAGAGGTCGCATTAAAATACTTCTACGACCACTCACAGCAGTGGGTGACACCAATAAACGTTGCTCTTAAGAGTTTACGCTGAAGTGCCACCGCGCAATTAGACTCTTGGTAACGTTTTTTTTTTTTTAACGCCAGACAATGATTATTAGCCCAATAGCGATTTTAAAATAAAATGTCATCCTGTGTGCCGACTCTGTAAATGCCCGAAAACTACTTAAAAAACAAAGAGTTGGTTTAAAAGACTTTTTACACTTGGTAGTAAAGCTGCTCCTTGTATCTTGTGTTATGAAGTAGAGCAGACTAAAGCACACTGGATAAATATCGACAACAACAATTGAACTTTGGAAAGATACTGTATATCGGGAAACTGAAATGAGTCGTTCAACACAAAATTCGTGATTCCTCATCACACCCATCCGACTCGTATCAGAGCATTTTTATGCAATATGGATAAACTATGGAATTATGTTTTTCAAACGTAGTAGATGTGCTTGGGACTTTCGTTTTTCATCATGCAATTGCGCGATATTTTTTTAGTATTTTTGTACAGAAAGTAATGCGAATTAACAAATCGTCAGCACACGAAAAACTACAACTGAAAAAAAAAAAAAGAATCAACCTCCTTCTCCCACCACACACTCGCCGAAATACACGTGCAAGTTGCTTTAATGTCCGAAATTGTTTCTCAATGCTGTAAGATTATTTGTGTTGGTCACTAAGATGTCTTAATTACGTGCATAATGGAGTATGAAGTGGTATTGATTTTTTTCTGAAGGAGATACGAGTATATATTTGCATTGAAGACAGATAGGAAATCCTACATTCTGCGTCGTTAGGTGTAACACTCACAATTCTAGCGCAAGTAGTTTTCGAGCTAGAGAGACGTAGCAAAAAATGACGTCATAACTGCGTCGTGCAAGATCAAAATGACGTCATAGTGAAAAAATAATATCAAATTCGTAATCAACGTCCCAAATTCCATTAGAAAATTGGGTACGCATCACAAAAATCAAAATTGGTGAAATTATGAAACACCCTAAAAAAACAGTCTTCCTGTGGTAATCAAATTCATTTTAAAGATATAATTAGTTAATTACACCGAAACTTTCCATCCTAATGTTCCAATAGAGATAATTCAACGTAGATAAATATTGTGTGTGGACAACACATAGCAACTTCTTACCCTTGAGCTAACTCGAGTTCAGCCACAGCACCAAGCACAGTACGAAGATCACTTTTTTCATCTTGAAGTGCGGATGTTGCGAGTTGCTGGAGGACAATCGATGTGTTGTAGAGGACAGCTGTGTCATGAGGAGCAACATGGCGAGCCTGAAAATAAATAAAAATGAGAATAGCTTTGAAAAAAGCTGTTTTCTTGAAGCCCAGCGCGAAAACAGCTTTTTTCAAAGCTATTCTCAAGTTCTGTACCGCCAACCAATAAATAAAAATGCAAGTAATGTGGAACACAAGATCACCAGGGATAGAACATGCAGATCTTCAACAGTAATCAACAACACCTTGCTTATGCCGTCCATTGCAGCGATGGCTTTCACCACTATGCCAACGGCTGGTTCATATTAAACCAGGAAAACTTGATTGAACTTTCAGAAAATTAGCGATGTAGCATTGTGTAGCAAGCTGTCAACGCCTACTAAATTAACACCCATCTTTGGCGACGCGCTTCGTGTGGAGAGGATAAAGTGATGAACATGCACGGTTTGCAGAGTCACAAACTACAAGAAAGTGAGCAATACTTTATGAACTACTACTTACTCACAACCGGCCACTTACCTCAGTTGCCAAGCATATCGCTACAGGTGCAGGAGGCCTGTGGTTCGATTCCCGGGCTGGTCAAATCGGATACAATGTCGCCAACGGCTTGTCACCGCTGCGATGTTTCTTCGGAGCTGTGTTGCCCAGGCGCTAAGCCGCGGAGATGGACCCCGCCTCTCGTTATGATGAAGATTTGATTTTTTGCTTTGACAACTTACTCGTAGCAATGTTTTCTTGCATTCTTGCAGCTTGCCGCATTTGAAGTGAGCGCGAGCCAGGTAGAGCAGTAGTTCGGGATCCCTCCTGCGTCTGAACTTGCGTGCACAGTTCTCATACATTTGCACAGCGCTGATGTATTGCCGTTGTTCGATGTAAACATGAGCCAAGTTAACCCACACATCTGCAACCTCGGCAGTCGCCTCACGAACCTGTCACACAGGAAGCGTTTGGTACACTACTCAGTTTGTTATTTTTGAAAAATCTTGGGTGCCCGACCAAGATTTTATTTTCAAGTTAACGCAAGACTCAGCTTCCTCTGGTAGAGAGCTCAATAATTGTCAATAGCTAGAACTTGTATTATAAAATAAAATCACTGATTCATGCAACCACTACAGCCTGTTTCGCCGTTGTCGGTTCCTCAGGTGGCTATCTTATTCCATAAAATTGATTTTCTTGTTTTCTTTTGCTGGTGACCAAATTTTTCATTTTAGAAACGCCTAATCGGATTACCATAACGAACATGGTTTAGGTTCAAAGAGTAAAACCATTACGTAGCAACAGCTACGTTTGAACGCGTACTCACCATTGCACATTGCAATGCAAATATCAAAACAACCCTTAAAAAATCCAATGGTTCATTTAATAACTTAATTCAGAAGTGCACAACTCATATGAGGATACTTGCCAAAGTTTTCAAAATCATCTCGCCGCATGCCGTGCCACTCTCAAAAAAATTAATAACTAAAAAAGAAGAGTTCTGAGGGCGGCTGATGAGGGCTAATAGTCCGAAACAGCGCTGTACCGCTCTACGGTCTCAAAAAAATTGTTAGTTTTATATTTGAACTACGTAAAACTCATACTAGCAACATCAAACTTCTGTCACCTAATGAATAAGATTTAACTTAAACAATTTAATGTCCATAAATATGTGCGCATAAACATAGTGATTTCGATATACGCTAAGCGTAAGTTATGAAAATTTACTACTAACTCAAAAAATTGCTTTTACCAAACTGATTGCGCGCCACGTTTCGGCTAAGGCGTGCCACACTGGGTACGAGGGCCCTGCGTTGTGCATCGCTGATCTAATTGGCCATCAACAACACGCCAATCTTAAAAATAGAGATGAAAAGGTTGCAACTGCGCTGGTAAGAACTTGTGAAACAATGTCCCAGAACAAGCGAGCAAACAGCATTGGTACATGGCCAAGAGGACAATCTAGAACTCACAGAAGATCTTGGGTGGTTGCGCTGTGAAATTCAACCAAAGCACTTACCAATTGTCACAGAAAAAAGAAAGTTTACACCCTCAGCAAACTGCATAATTTTTATGAATGAAAACTACAATCCTACTTGATGATGCTATTGCACTTGGAAATGCAACAAATATGGGACGAAGATAGCTCAACGAGGAAAAATAAAGTCATAGTGATTCTTACAACTGGACGTTTTCACAACATGGATCCAGCTGTCATCATCAGCAGAGTAAGCAAAGTCGCATAAAACTGAAATTTTTTGTACTTTTGTTCTTTCAGTTTCGAACTACCTCGCTCACACTGCTGATGATGATAGCTGAATCTAGGTCGTTAAAATGTCCAGCGTCAAGAATTACTGGAAATTATTTTTCCTCAATACTGAATTTGTTTTCTTCATGCAAATGATCACGTAACCAGACGGTTAGTAACAAGAAAGATTGATGATTACCTGTGCAAATATATCTCTAGCTTCTCGCACATAACCTTTATGAGCCAATACAGCCCCGATTCCGTTAGCAGCAAAAATATTGCGAGGATCGTTCCGCAATACTTGCTTGAACATGGCCAGTGCGCGATCTTGATGGCGTTTCTCCTAAACAGCAACATGATGATATTAAGAATTTCAACTAACGAATTGAAATTGAATCTAACCCACCAAGATCTTGCGCTAAATCAAACGCAATCAGTAAAATCTGGTTACAGCATTTTAGCGGAAAGAATGGAGATTATGCTTGAAACACGCAGTTATGAATGGAAACGCAACTTTGCAATGTTACTTGAACCGATTTTATATCTACCGTATTTTACCAACCATAAGGCACACTGTAAATCCTTTTTTTTTTTTTCAAAAATATTCATCTTACGCCTAACAAGACGTTGCGATTGATGTACGGATCAGGTAGTAATTGATGCTTTATTGCCATTAAAATATTGATATTTATTGTTTAATGAGCTTTAAACGTTGCGTCTTATAATCCGGTGCGCTTTATGCATGAAAAAAACAAAAAAAAACAGTCGAAGCAGTTTATTGAAAGCAGAGCTTCGGAGCAGGAGCCGGAGCAAGTGGTTTTAGGGAGGAGCCGGAGCTCTATTTAAAATTTAGAAGGAGCCGGAGCAACTTTTTTCAAAGCTAGCTCCAGCTCCATGTCAACATCTGAGATGCTACTGCTAGATTTAATTCTAGATTATCCAGTAAATTATAGCAAAGTGACATTCAGCCACTTCAACAAACTTCTTTTTTTGGCTGATTTTACAAACTTCAACATCAGCCCTTTTCAATAGTGAAGATTTTCTCTCCTGCGCCACCTTATATAACTTGTCCATGTGGTTGTTGAAGCTGTTTGTTCAGGCCCGTGCTTCCCAACCAGGGGTCCGCGAGTGCATTGCAATTTGACAAAATTATTCAACAATATTCAGTAAATGTCGTGTTAATGTAGGCACTAGGCAGCAACTTGTACTTACGAAAATAATGTAGCGCAGTAGGCTAATTTGTTTCTGTATTTGACTACATACACTAAGTAATCAGTAAATCACTACCAGCATCTTTTTGCTGGCTGTGACGTTTATCCAAACTTATGTATTTTGGATTTGTATTTTATTTCTTTTTTATGTGGTATTGCATTTGCATTCAGTTTTTATGAGCATTTTACTTAAGTCTGTTTTGCAATAAACACTTTCATTTCGTTGATTGTTCTGCGTTTCGTTTTGCAGAGGTAAATGTTAAAAAGTCATACATAGTTAAAACGCATGTAAACCTCTATTTTAAATGTGTAGTACTTCAACTGGAGTCGCAGTAGAAAAAGTTCCGGTACCGGAGCAACATTTTTATAAATGACAGCTCCGGAGTTGGAGCCGGAGCAGCATCAAATTTATGGCTGCTCCGAAGCCCTGATTGAAAGTGAACCTTATGGTCCGTAAGATATGGTAAAGCACGTAGATTCAACAATTTCTAAAAAATACGTTCGTAATTGTAAAAGAACAGCAACTTAAAGGAACAAACACGCTCAATTCAGTTCATCCACAGCGCGAAACTTAAAATGCTATGCAACTCAAGTCACACAGAAAGTACCTTGTCCTTGTCTCGGGTAGGATTATGCAGACTTTGCAACCAGATGTTTCCGAGTGCCAGCATGGAATAGGCATCGTTCTGTGTGCCTTCTTGCTTCAAAATTCGTTCGAATTTTTTCTGTCCAGGTCCCCACTCGTGTTTGGAGAGATGCAGATTACCGATGAGTGACCAGGCATCTGCGTGTTCCTGGTTAATTTGCAAAGCTTCTTTAAACCACTCGGATGCTTCGTATATCTGCCCTCGATCTCTTGCCATGCATCCCAATCGCAAATAACCTGAGCAACAAACAATAAGCCTTAGGAGAATAAAGAATAATAGAGAAAATGTTGAAGAAACAGAACAAGGAAATCGCCTGGTTGGAAAAGCAAAATTAACGAAACTAGAAGTAACATCGGAACACAAAAAAAAAAAAAAAATCAGATCTTCATCATATCCGCGGCATCACGTCGAAGTGTATAACGAGCGACATTTATGGAATTTTTGGATACTCTAATTACAAAAATAAGAGCCAATAATATTAGAAACATTCTGAATATCTTCGACACGTTTCGATTCAAACTCGAACCATAAATTAAAACTCTGCTATTTGAATAAGATTGAAAATGGTTTAGGAATAAATCGCAACGTCTCGAAAATTTCAAACGTTTTAAATATTATAGGTTCTTATTTTCCAGTTAAAGAGAAATTGTTTGCCCAACGGTTAACAGTAACATCTTGAAAGGTAAAGTAATTATAAAGCGTTTTTAGTTATTTTGGCTGCTTGTTTTTTTACTAACACTAGTGAGAAGTTGCAAAAATAATGCTCCGAACTACTGCGTTTTTTGCTGTTTTTGGCGGCGAGTTGTCGCGGCAGCCAGTTGACGGTGGTCGGAGTTAATTTGCTTTGTGGTTTTCTATGTTTGAGGTGCAATTGTGTAGCTACCGTATATTGACTTAACTTGTTATTGTTAGTGAGAACTCCTAAATACACGCAGATATTCTTACGTCATTCATATGCAGACCGTCTAGGTGTATGCCGAGTTGATTGTGTTTCAAACTTGAGTAAAGGTAGACGTATAATACAGGTGTAGGGAACCAGTAGAGCAAGTAGTACGAGCCACATTAACTACATCATTTTCAAGAGGGCCAAATCATCTTCAAATTTTCAAATACACATAAAATGCCACAGCTAAGCTGCAAATTGATGAAATATTAATGGCAACATTATATTGTACTGCGAAATCAAAGACTACCTGGTGCGTTTTACGTTGCAAATATTTGAATGTGTTGTAGTTTGAAAGAAAGTTTAACGTTTTAGACGTGTAGTATACTCATTACTCAACTAGTTCCAACGTGGGCTACAGTTTCCCCAGTTCTGATATAAGGTACAGCTATAAAGCGCGGCTGTGTTGTACTACTTGCAATCAATCTTGCGCTTACAATCAATGTAGTTGGGATGTTGTCTGAGGATATTCTTGTAATGGTCAACAGCGTCCTCAAACTGAAACATCTCTTCACACAACCGTCCCAAGTTGTATTGCATTGTGACTGTGATTGAACGATAATAAATTGCATCATGACTTGATTCATCATCACAGCGTTTCAACGCTACTTCGTAGTATTTCTGGAATAGCAAATCCTCCAATGTTTAATGCTATACTACAACAAATATTCCCATAGTTTAGATTCTCTAAGTTATCTATAATCTCGTATAGCGCATTGATCGCTCTCTCATGATAGGAGGATAACTAAATATGCAAAAAAACGCAAAAGCTTAACTTAACAACTGCTGGTGTCATCTTCTTATCTTAAATAATTTCAACTGAGTATTGAACCCAGTCTAAAAATCAAATCTTTATCATACTCGCGGTGTTACACCGAAGCGTGTAACGAGTGGCGGGCCCGTCTTTGCGGCTTAACGCCTGGGCTACACAGCTCCAAAGAAACGTCTCAGCGGTAACGAGTCGTTCGCGACACTGTGGCGATTTGACCGGCCCGGGAATAGAATTGTCAAAATTAAAAACCATGCCACAAGTATACAATATACGTGAACCTTAGGCAGTTATACTGTAGGTATTTACTTGTCACCGTTTTTCCCGGTGAAACGCCAGTTACAAACTGTATCCGGTATTAAAAAATATTTACGACCTGACCTTCGCTTCATTCAAGTTTCCCAGCCGGAAGTGAAGAGCAGCAATATTGTTGAGAATTTCCGGCGGCACGTCTGCCTGCACTCTATCCCTCACTAACGAGGTGGCAGTGCCGTATGCTGAAAGGGCACCTTGCACCCCATCTGTGGTACCACCAGAGCTTGAAGGTTGTCGCTCAAGTAACTGTGCCAGCTCTATCCACACTTCAACATCATCAGGGTATTGCTCAGTAACCTGTGGAAAATTATGTAAACTTGAAAGTTAGCAATGAAGACTCTGTCGAAGTCTAACCAGTCTAGGTATGTGGGTAAGAGAGTGATTCAAGCTTAGTCTCCGGTAAAGAATCGCCCAGCCACTGGGCCGGCGGCACGTCAGTGGTCGGTGCAGATGAGGGTTCCAATCCCATTTGTAATCAGATTTTTCCAATTACGTTTAAATCAGCCTAAAATCTGATGAGCCAGATTTAAATTCAATTCATTAATGGAAATTCTTCAAATTACGTAAACATGAAATGAAAGCAATAGATGATAAGATGCAGCAATATCGCACTTGCACGAGCTACATGTCGAGTACCCGTGAAAAAAATTAGGGAAGAGAACAGCGTTATCATCAACGAGCAATGGCGAAGAGTGTGACACGATGCAGCACAAAAGTTTACCGTAGAAATAAAACCTAACGATTGTGACTGGTCGCTTATTTCACCCTCAACATTACCTGCTACTTAGTTACATAATTATTGAAAACAAGTTAAATCAAGACCCAACTTCCTCTGACAGAGAGCTTGAGATTGTCAATAGCTAGATTCTGTCTGAAGAAAACAACGGAAGAGCCGGCAAGGGCGAAACAGGCTGTAGCGGTTTCATGATTAAGTGGTTTTACTTTATATCGAAAGCTGTAGAGGCCACATAAAACTCTGCAACTTGACCAAGTATCGAACCCAGCCCTCTACATGCAAGCTGACCTTAAATTATGCATGGGCAACATACGGCCCGCGGGCCGCATCCGGCCCGCGAGACCATTTTATGCGGCCCGCTGGCACTTACAGAAATATGACCTCATATCGCGAATCAAGCCGAACACCTTTTATTTTTTTATAGGACATTTGAAAAAAAGTAGACCGTTTTTGCTTTTCACCACAGGAGCATATTTAGGGGGAGAGCATTGTGCCATGCCCCCCTCCCCCGTTTGACTCTGCCTTTCAGTAAAAAAGAACAAAATTAATGGTGCTAAGTGACTGAAATATGCCAGACTCTTTTGATGGTTTTTGTGGCTTATGGCCAGGGGCGGATCAGGAGGACTAGGATAAGGGGTATGCATCCTCCCACCAGTCATTTTCAAAAATGTTTTTGATGCATTTAATTTTTCCACAATTTCTAATATTCTTCAATAGCAATTACGCCTTAGACAGGCATAATCGAAAATGCGCGAACAAAATGCATCATATTTGGCGAAGCACTCAAAATTAAGGTCAAAAAATTTAAAAATTTGCGCGAAAATTATTTAATAAGCACTAAAATAGCCATTACAGCATGTAAATTTTCAAATTTTTTTCGAAGAGCATGCCCCCGGACCCCCCTAAAGTCTTTCTTCTTTCTCAATCACCTTTAAAGTAGTTCTGCTGAATAAAAAGACGATCAACTAAATGTGGAAGCTATGGCCCCCATTTTGAAGCTTTTCGCTACGCCACTGCTTCACCGATATTTTCGGTAAAAAATAGGACATCCGAGGAGTGTGTACACCTTTTTTTTTGCTTTCCAATCAGAGCGACCCCGACAATAGTAGTTGTTGAACATATTGAACTCGATCCATCTAATAATCCGGCCCGAGAAGGACTTCGTCTTCCCACATATGGCCCGCTGACTAAAAAAGTTGCCTACCCCTGCCTTAAATCAATCGAGAATTTGCACTCCATCACATTGAAAAGACTCGACAACCTCCAACAAGTGGTGGTAATCTAACCACAAAACCGAAAAAATGACCCAGTGAGTGGCTTACCTTCTTGAGATGCTTTTTTGCTAGTTCTTGCTTATCAGGATGATCAGATTGCGCGTAAAGTGATCCCAAAATCTTCATCGTCTCATAGTTGTTCGGATAAGCTTTTAAAACTTTCTCAAAACATTCTGCAGCCTACATACACAATAGTCAAGCACTGGTAGTATCTGCAACGAAGTGGATTTAAACAAAGTCTACACCGTGGGTTGGAAATACATAAATTCCAATCACCATACCAAGCGATTATACAAGATAAGATCTCAGCCATCCTGTTTCAGGGTTGCGCCCCTCATCATTGGTAACAATCATAGAGAACCATTTCGAAAACCACACAACAAAACTACGCAACCTGGCGGTAAGACATTCAATACAGTGAAAAGAATAGCAGATGCAGAGCCAAAAAGTTAAGTACAGACAAATTAAGTTACTTTGGAGTAATTCAAAGAGAAACAAGATAATACTGGACACAATGTTGCTGCGTACAGAAGCAGCAATCCACGACCGGTTTCGCTCTCATTATGGGCTCGTCAGGTGATAGAGTGTTGTACAAGAAGACACAGAAACATAGTGTAGAAAAACAAAAGAAATAGATAAATAGCACAAGGTAGGGAATATTGTTGTTGCGGTTTTTTACAAGCTCGGCGGTGAGCAAAAACGAAGAAAAAATCATCTCAAAATTCTATCACGTCGATCCAGCAGCATTAGTAAGAAAAATCAGCAAATATTTTCTAAAACTGTTTTAAGTGAAGAAATTGCTTCACTAGCAGCAATCAAGCCAGGAATCGAACTGGATTCTATGCACAACGCCGCAATTATCTACATCACTCACTCTTTCTTTGTCTTGTTCATCTCCCTTGTATATATACATTTGTCCGAGGCCGTAGTAAGGCAGGACAAAGGTAGGAGAAGCGAATTGCGTGGCTTGATAGTAATATTGAAACGCTTGATCGTAATCTCCCTGCCACAATAATATCCCGGCTGGTAAATTGAAAGTTCAAACCAGGTGCGAATCACGTAAAATCAACTTCACAAAAATGCCATCGGTGCGGGAGGTCTGGGGTTCGATTCCCGGGGACGGTCAAATCGGACACAGTATTGCCAACGGCTCGCCATCGCTGTGACGTTTCTTCGAAGCTGTGTTGCTCAGTCGCTAAATCGCGGAGAGGGGCCCCGCCACTCGCTACACACTTGGGCGCACTACTACGAGTATAATGAAGATCTGACTTGTACCACGGGCTAGCGACACCAAAGAGGTTTACACTGCATCACCGCAGACCAAACATAAGCTCTCATTATCGACTATACTGATCGATATGCACCTGACTACTTCACACCACCTTTGCAATGACAAGCCGCCCATTATATAAAGATGAAACATAGGATGGACCTCACTAGATAGAAACTAACTGCAATTCCCAAATAATTTCTTTATCAGCCAATGTGCGCACTGAGCGATGATGAGGATAACAAGGGTGGTGGAACCAATAACATAAAAATTCACACCACTGCAACAACTTGCTACAACTACAAAATAATGGCCGGTTAGCTGAGTCTGTTGAAAACATCGCTATCGGTGCGAGAGGTTTGGGGTTAGATTCCCGGGTCGGTTAAATTGAATACAGTGTTGCTAAAGACTTATTACCGCTGTGCACTCAGTCAATCGCTACGCCGCGGAGATGGGCCCCGTCACTCGTTACTCGCTTCAGCGTTGCACTGCAAGTATAATCAAGCGTTTAAACAATGCATCGCTATCACATACCTGTATGTGGAAGCTTCTAGCAAGTTGGTAACAACTTTCAGCTTGAATCGCTTCATTTTCAGTATTATGGAATGCGTGGAGTGCCAGATGCTGCACTTTCTCATAATCCTGATCAATACTCAACGAGTTAATTACACGCGGATGTTCCTCGCCCAATTATATTGAAGTGAGAGTTACGTATTATCAAAACATATCGTTCAGAACCAAATGCAAATCAATATCGTTTTTTTTTTTGTATTTAATTACACACTTATCCTCCTATCACGAGATAACGATCAAATCGCTGCAACGAACTCGCATAGGAGTTACCGGCCATCCGTCTACCACTCTACGATGGGGGAATACCGCTAAGTGCCTTTCCAAATGGTTCAACAAAAGAATTTGCCAGCTTGTTCTCCGACCTGTCCCTTAAATGCTGAGCGTCAAAGCAAGGAAGCCGTGAATACCAAGTTTAAAATCATTGGTTTGGCCCGACTCGAAATTAAAGCTGAGTTTACAGCTGCTGCAGAGGTAGACACCGTACCCACCCGGTTATCTGAGCTGCAAAATAAATAACTTTGATAATAATACAAAACCAGGGTTGAGACCAACAAGAAGATTAGTTCATGTCACATGAACAAAACTGGTAAGAAATTGTGTGGCCCACCACAGTCTCACTACAGTCTTGCCATGCAGTCATTATCAACCCGCACCACACTCACTAGTTCTAAACGAGAGTGATGTAACCTAACTAACTATCCTAAACCCGCTAATCCTTGTTGGGTCGGGCCGGAGGGCAGCTGCTCGAGTTGGAGCCTCCAAGTATCTCGATCCTCTACGACAAAGAGTGGATGCTCCGGTGGAAGGTTAAGGTAAGACCAAGTTTATTCATATTAGCTCGTAGAAGCGAGTTAGTAGAACAAACCTTCTTAAAGAAGAAATGATTGGCCAAGTGATTGAGAACCATTGGATTGCTCGGATCTATTTGATAGCCTTTCGAAAGAAGTTTGATGCCATTTCGAATCGAATCAACCTGATGAAACGTCACAGGAACAGATAAACGAAATGCAAAGACGTCGTTGACACGCACGCGCTTTTCTGATCGATTAGCTCGCAAAATGACATCACAACAACTTTGATAGTAGTGCAAGATATCGAGAACTAGGTTAAACTTTTAGCCTAGACTTGAGAGTTGTACAATTTGAAAGAGTGAGGCTAACTTCAAAATCAAATCTTTATTATATTTGCGGTACTATTACGTCGAAGCATGTAACCAGTGGCAGAACCCATCTCCGCAGCTCAGCGCCTGGGTAACACAGCTCCGAAGAAACGTCGCAACGGTGGCGAGCCGTTAACAACACTGTGTTAGACTTGACCGAAAGCACATGGCTATAGGTGCGAGAGGTCTGGGGTTCGATTGCATTAAATGAGCACTGATTAATTCGCTATGAAGAATTTAAGTTTAATGAAAAGTAATTACACAGTAAAGGTACGGGACAGCGGGCACAAGCACTCATTGTTTAGGCCATTTTCAATTGTCGGCCCATTACAATTTTCAATCACGAATGATTGAACGCTGTTAAGGGACATACATGACGAACAACACATACACAAAACCCTTCGCACTTCCGCTTGTGCCGAGCGCCTGGCGCGAAAGCTGCGAATACTATTTTTAAAGTCTTTAGTATGACCCGACTGGGAATAAAACCCCAGTCTACCGGCTACCAAGTACGTAGCGCAAATAACCACTACGTGCGGAAGTCTGGGGTTTGATTCCCGGGCCGGATAAATCGGACACAGTGTCGCCAACGGCTCGCCATCACTGCAACGTTTCTTCGCAAGTGTGTTGCCCAGACGCTAAATCGTGTAGATGAGCCCCACCTCTCGCTTCAGCGTATCAGGGCGAGTATAATGAAGATTTTTGATTTTGTACAGCGCTTTCGTTTCGTGTTACTGAGCACTAACACACAAATAAATAACTGAGGTTATTTTCAAATTATATTGAACTGAAAATTCAACAGTAATTGAGGGAGACTGCGAAGTGAGCTTGCGCTCTTCGAGTCAGCAGCCACCCGATAAATACGTCAAATGCGATCGGCTCCAGCCGCGAATCGAACCCGTCACGTAGGATCTGTCACCTACGCGCGGTACCGCTAGGCCATGTCGCTGACAAGCCTCTACAAAATGAAACTGAAGGAAATGAAGCAATATACTTCCTGGCGTTAATTACTAACGTTAAGCGAACTTACATCTTTATTATTGAGATCAAGAAGTGCAATGCCCACCAGAGCGCCAACTGATGACGGATCAAGATCAAGTGTTCGTTGAAACGCCTGCCGAGCTTTCTCCGGTTTGTTCAATTTGTAGAAGCAGTGAGCCATCCCCAAACGCACGTCAGCTACAACGACAAAAACTCTACATTCACATTTTGATGCTAAAACTAATCCGCAGATAACGATTGACCACATTTAACAACAGCTGCTCAGTTGGCGCAGTGGTTAACTACATCACTATCAGCGCGGGAGGTTTTGGGTTCGATTCTCGAGCCGATCAAATCGGACACTGTCGCCAGCAGCCCGCGACCGCTGCGCCGTTTCTGTGTTGCCCAGAAGCAAAGTCGCATAGATGGGCCCGGCACTGGTTACATGCTTCGGCGTAATTTCGCGTGTAATAAAGATTGGATTTTTTTATTGTAGCCAAACATTTAAAGACGCTTGGTGGCGAGAAAAGTGTGTGATGCTCACTGTTCCGAAAAACACCACTGCAGCAATATCCTCACGCTAGTAGCTCTGCTGTACGTGAGCTAAGTTGCGCAGATGGGCAGGGTAAATAGTGGCACTTATTAGTGTACAGAAATGTACAGTTAGTTGAAAGTTTATTAACGTAATACTTGAAAGCTTTGACGCAGTTAAAAATACAACTTTTAATATTTGGAATAATTTTTATTCACACATTACTATATTTTTATTCGCTATTTGAAATTTAAATCAAAACATATCAACAATGGCTACATTTGCATTATATATTTGCATTGTGTTTAGTTACACATTTATCTTCCTATCACGAGAAAGCAATTAAAGCGCTGTATCGAGTACGCTTAGGAGTTGCCGGCCACCTGTCTACCATTGTGTACCACGCCAAGATGGGGAAACAGCTAAGCGCCTTTCCCAGTAGCTAGCGCAACTTGTGAACATGCCGGCTTGTTCTCCACACTCTCCTTTTAATGCTGAGCATCAAGCGGGGAAGTTGTGAATACCAATTTTAAAAGTCAGTGGCTAGACCAAACCAAAATGTACAGCTCCAGAGGCTGATTATCTATCCACTCATCCATCTGAGCTCCTTATCAACACACACCTGGACAGTCTGGATTACTACGGAGTGCTTTCTTGTAATAAGCCAAGCTCCCTTTGTAATCCTTTTTATTGAAAGAAATGCAAGCTTTGCCGAGCAGAGAAGGAATATTGTCAGGTGATTGATTCATGACGAAATTGAACTGAGCATCAGCTTGGTCCATTTTATCTCCTTCCAGCAAACAGAAGCAAGCTCGTCCAAGCAAATGGTTCTGCAAACACAAACTTTTTATTTATGTCGACAACAAGCGCACTTGATGACAAGAGATTAACTTATTCACAAACTTCGCCTCTTGACATTACCACATATACAGGATGGTTCGAAAGTTACAACCTATTCTAAAGTAACTACAACTTATTCCAATTCACTGATAACTTTCTCAATTTTTGTGTGTATGTTACTTAATGGGCAGCAAATAAATCTATGCTTTTGTTTTCTATAGTTTAAAAATATTAATTTATACTTGAAATAAATTTAATCATGTTTTTGTAAATTAATATACTAATTGTCATGAATAATAATTTGAGATAAATTCAACCACATTCAAATAAATAAATACCGAATTTGAAATGAAAGTCCATGCACAACACTTTTTTTCTCATGTTTATGACAGAAATTACACTTCAAAATAAACTATTTTTATTTTAGAATTTTTATTTAATGTTTACTACACGAGAAATTACACTTGAAAATTTTAGAATGCGAAGTTAGTTTCGAACCACCCAGTACATTACAACACGTAACCAAGATGAAAGAAACGATCCAGATATTGAAAAAAAGAACAGGGAAACATCAACTGCGCAGAATAAAAACTTACCTTTGGTGCAAAACAATATTAAACATAGCAAACAAGTTTGTATGCTAAGTTTGCTATCGCCAAGGGAGGAAAAAATCAGTTCGTGGTTTCGGAATGTTTAACGTTTAGTAAATAGCCTAAACATCATTCAAAAACTAGCAGGTCAACGATAAAAGTGTTTCATAAGAGCAATGATAAATCATAAGTCAGTGTGCAACTTCACAGTTCGATGCACTGAACAATACCTGGTCATACATGATGATTTTATCAGCCATGGTATACAGTTGCGTCGCCTGCATAAAGAGTTCAGTCCGTCTGTCTTTGTTTTTTTCAGAGCGAGCTTGCTGGACATAATACGCAGCGAGAGTGTCCAGACAAGTCATCTGCAAAAAAATTACCGATCAGACGGCCGAGTGGATAAAACGTCAGCCGCGGAGCAGTAGACTCGGGTTTGATCGAACAAACAAAATCATTTTTTCATGCTCAGTTGTTAAGCAGATCCCTATTGGAACAGAAAGCCCGAGGTTCGATTCCCAAGCCGGTCAAATTGGACACTGTGTCGCCAACTACTCGCCACCGTTGCGACGTTTCTTCAGAGCTGCGCTTCCCAGGCGCTAAGCAGCGGAAATGGCTCTCAGTCTCACCACTCGCTATACACTTCGGCATAACAGCGCGAGTTCAATGAAGATTTGATTTTTATTGATGAAAATAATTTAAAACCTGGTCCTTTTCATGCAGAGGATATTCCAAGTTGGCAGCTGTTCGAGCATTTTCTAAAATTTGAACAAAATCTTGGATTTTTCCTTGTTTGTAATATTCCAGCTGGAAAACAATAAATTTAGATGTTACTGATTTTCAGTGATGCAAACGGTTGGAAATGAAATATCAACGCCTGGGAGGTTTCGTACACCAGCCCCCAGAAAATTTCTTTAAAGTGTGTGTGTAGGGGGAGGGGGGACCAGTGACGTACGGTGAGCATTTTTTAAGGTGTGCTCCACTTCGTTATATGCTGCTGCCTGTAGGGATGTATTAAACCAAAGTGTGAAAGAGCTCAAAAGTTCTATGTGATCCGACATCTAACGCCTTTTCAATCAGCCAAATTCGCATTTTAGGCACATAATCTTGAGACGTGAGTTCACAAAAAATATACATATAAATTAACTTGACGGTCACAAGCTACGAACTTCGAAATAGCAATCATTGAGCAACTATATATATTTTTAAAAAATACACGCAGTAGCCTAAAGCAAAAATTTAAAAGCGTCAAGTCCTTGAGTACAAAAACATAACAATACCGGTACCGACAAGGCAAATTTTCTAACTCAAGGGTATGGACCTTCTAACTAGCTGTTGATATTATTTCCAGTTTTCCATCACAATTTCTGCCAGAAAATGACTTTTTAATTATATTGTCAACTCTTAATTCCACTCCTTTCACTAAATTTGACAACACCTAATGCATACTTCGATCGCCAAACTTTGGAATATGGCCAAGCAACTACCGACAACCAGATTGATACAATTGCAACCACCGTACTATTTTCCAATTTTTCAATACAATTCCTGCTAGAAAATGACTTTTTACCATATAACTCCATTCCAGTAAATAAATTTGACCTGCAACGTTAAAATGCCAGTATATATATCCACCGCCAAACTTTCGAAACCGACTAGCAGTTACCCACAACCTCATTGCTACAACCATGGTGCAACTCTCGTGTGATTGGACATGCATTGTGACGTTGCGTCTGGGTTCAATTTTAAAATAGGACACTTCTTGCATTTGAATCAGAATACAATGAAAAAGGTCTGGCTCGCTTGTGATCAACGATATTCTGTGAACTTATCATACAAGAGAATGTTGCGTCATCGATCGGCGTTTAAAAAAAGCAATTTGTTGTTCAATAAAAAAATGAACTCCGACTGCGCTGCTCTGTTTTCTGCTCTGTGAGCAAGTACTGATTTTATGTCATACGATAATTTCCTTAAAAAATAAAAAAGCAAATTATTTGTAACGTTTGCACCTTTAATACGTTTCTATTTGCTCTAACCCACTAAAATAATTGTAAATATCAAGCTTTGCTCAGTATAATTATGCAGATTGTGACTTCTTTTTCAAGAAAACAGAAGCATCCGACATAATCAAAGCTATCTGTCAGTTCAACATGACGTTATTGTAACATTTTTGCAGCAAACTGGTAGTGCACATATGGCGACAGTTTTACAAGCCAGGCGCCTGCTCCTTTTACGCCACTGGCGGGCGATCACTATAAATAGCAACCAATTTAACAAACAACAGTTCATCTTTAAATCAATCTCCATGCTTTACCGCAATTTATTTGTATGAGTAGTACACAAAGGCCTACAACTGCGTAGGCCTACTATGCTATGTTTTGACGATTGCAGGGATTGGCCTGTCTTTGTTCTAACTTATAAAAATATTTGGGGGGGTTTAAACCCCCCTCATCCCCTCCTAAATACGGCCTTGGGCATGAGATTTAAATTTTTTTCAATAGTTATAAGAATCTCAGCGTTGCAGTGTTTTGATTATAAAACATCTCTTGAAACTTTGAGCTAAAAAATTGCAAGCAAATAACTTTTGCAAATATGCATATTTCAGCATGTAATTTGCATAGAATTTTTAAAAAAATTGAAAATTAAAAAATCTTGATCCAAGTTTTTTAATTCCTTTAAATGATGGTGCTCATTATGCTGATAAAAATGAACCTTAACAACCACAAGTTTGCATAAATTTTGGAATTACAGCTAATTCAAGTTTTTAGGTTTTCGTCAAAAACATCAAAATTTTAGGGGGCTTGGGGAACCCCCAATTACCAATAATTTTCAAAAATATTTTACACATGGTGTTTTTATACTAAATAGAATGTTTTGGAAGGACAGCCCTTGAAAATTTCAAAACTTGATTTTTTTGAAGCACCCTAGGCTGCAACCATTATTAGTTTGAGAAATTATTGGGAAAGTGAGGTTTTAGCACCTTACTACAAGGCCAAGGGGGGGGAGGGGCATGGGACTGTGCCCCACCTGCGTGCGCCTATGATCACTTCTACTTAAACCGAACTTACTAATCACTTCCACTTAAATCAAACCGAATCTGAATTTCGACAATCATTTTCACAAGCCCTATCTTCATACCTTCAAAATAGGCGCTTTTTAGCGCGTAAGTGCAATAACCTAAAGCTACACACAATGTTACACACGATGCTGCTTGTCTGTCAACATGGTTTATGCCGTCAATAATCTTACAATTGTGAGGTTAGTTTCACTGCAGCATGATGAGACTTTACAACACTGCAGATAATTATGTCAATTTTCTTACTCGTATAAAAATGCATGCATAGGAGAGAAAAGTCAAGTACCTAACGCGAAAAATGCCGGTAGATGGCACGCGAGGGGGGATAGGTGCTTTTAGAAAAAAAGTATTTTTGGAATAATATCGGTAAGAGCCGATTTGAAGTGCAAAATGCCGGAAATCCGGCAAAATCCGAAACTCTGGAAACCCTTACCAAACTGCCAGACCTTCAATATTCAAACATCAACCATGAGAACAAGAGCTATGCTTACAAATTCATAAGCCTTTGATTAAACCAGACTTAAAATTAAATCATAAGTCCACATTTTACCCATTCGGCCAAGTGAATGGTAACTTTACCAGTTTCTTCCATCTTAGAAAGGTAGACCAGCGACCAGTGAAAAATAACTTCAAAGCAAGCTTTATTACAGCGCCTTGACCTCTTTTTTTGCGATAGGAAGATAAAAACGTAAATATATTATACAAACACTTGTGATAAAATACCAACACTTCACACAAACAGCAAATCATACTTAAAAAAAGAGTCAACACAAAAATCTTACAGCAAGAGTGATCCATATATTAAGCGTGGTATTTTCCTGTTTCAGAATTCCCAGAACCTCTTCACCATCAGGAAGTTGAGCAAGATCCAATTCAATCACCTGAAACGTAAACTCCACAATTTACTGAAGTAGACGATATGAAAAGAATTACATTGAATTAGTACCACATCCTTAAGTGATGTGAATCGGGGTTGATTCAAACATTATTGCAAGCAAGGTGTGTGGCAATTGTACTGAATTGGTAATGCCCTCATGTGTAGGTACTGATATACTTAAAAATAGAGGCTAATATGGTAGACCCAACTCGAACCAAGCAACATATCGTCACGTTAGTGCAAAAACTGCGTAAGTCATTTCTTGGCGAAATTGAGTTTTTTGCACCAAGTTATTCCTCTGGGTCAGCGCTGATGCCTGACGCACTTTTTGAAAAAATATATCAATGCGTTCGCGAGTTATGCCCCAATTTCTAAATTGCCTAAGTCAGCACAATTATTTAATCATAATAACACATTGTATACCATGAAACCATTTATTCTTTGTTCTATTGTTATTTTGCTTGTGACGCAATAGTAAATACATTCAATCACATGTTTTTTGCGTTTTTCTCAAAACACAAAAAAATGACTTACGCAGTTTTTGCACTAACATGACGATATATAACCCAGCAGTACCGCACGCAGGTTACAGAGCCTATGTCACAAGTTTGATTGATGGCTGGAGCTGATTGCATTTGACATACACACCAGGTGACTGCTGACTTGAAGAGCACAAGATCACTTTGGAGTCTTTTTCTACCAATGTTGAAGTTTCAGTTCAATATAATTGAAAATAACCTCAGTTATAAATTTATTATTTACATCAGGGGTTCTCAACCTTTTTTGTCTCTTTTACCCCTAGCCAAAAGATAAGGAATAGTTCACCCCCAATGTACCTTCACTGCTTTTTCAATACTGAGAATTGATTTTTTTTTAGTCATTAATTCAAAAAATTTACCCTCGGTAGGTAAAATTTATCCATACTACCTGTTAAGAATTCCTGATTTACATTGTATATACTAATCAAATCCTGAAAATAACAATCAAGCATCTCTGGTGTATTAATTACTGTACCGATACTTATTTTTCATGAAATAGCCTTGACACTAATTATAAAATAAACCGTTAAATGACTAATACGTAAACTTTCAAGTCATACACAAATATCATTCACAGTTTACAAACTCTACCTCATCAGTATCACGAAGTGGAATTTCTACAGATGTCGCCATTACTCCGTCTTATACTTCAGATCTTGATAAACAAAGAATTTTAGCAAACCACAAACTTTCTCAAACGCAAAAGCAAAATATGAGCAGAAAACTTTGACGTGAAGCCAACTTATTCCCACTTCGATATTTTTTTCACTTTTTTGGTGGGATCATAAAGAAATCTTCTTTCGTTGTACAAATGCAGCAGAAGAATAGACACTACTAATGTGCTGAATACACCGTAACCCAATTTCTTTGAACCTGATAAACTTTTCCACCAATCTCGAATTTCTCCCATATCATTCCATAAAACTAGTTTTGAAATAGGCCTGTAATGAAAAGGAAAAACAACTTAAACTGTAAAAGATATTAACAGTGGCTGCCTTACATTGTACACATTGACTCGTTATCACTGTTTTCGCTAGGATTTTGGCAAGTGCAAATTTGCCAAAATATACATTTTAATAAAAATTATGGCCGAAGATTTAGGGGATTTAAAGAAAGTTTGGACTAATTTTTGCCTCGACCTTGAGTTTCCAGAGTAAGAAACTTTTGCTTTCCAGAAAATATTAAACTCTTTGATTTTAATTTGACCAAAAATCACCATTTTAGTTGGCAAGCTAAAAAAATTGGAAAATTTCTCCAAAATTTCTCATTTTACTTGAAACCTTAGATCGAACAGTGCACATTAACTTATTTTTATGTCATTCATGGAACTGAACTATTTGTTTTAAAGATTACAAAACCACTTCTCAAATTGGTGCTCAGAAATTGCCAATAGATCTACTACCAGTCTACAGGCCTAGATTAAGGTAGTAAACCCTGTTGAAAAGCCAGCAAGTCCATGGCCAACCATCAAAAATGTGACGATTAAGGCAAAAACATTCTATTATAATAATTAAGCTTTCTCAATCAGAAACAAAGTTGCAAAAGATGCTTTAAGCTTTGGCTTCATGAATTGAAAGTTTAGTTTTGCCTAAAGAACGAGCAGACACGCTTGGTTCTTCTTCCATAATATTATCAAATTGTATGGCAATTACCAGTTACAAGCACTGAAACATCTGAACATGGAGCATGTCAGCAGCCTCAGACCGGGTAGGCCTAGATATTATACAGTGAAAAAAAGTGAGTTTTGATTCATTCTTGTTTTATGTTTTTGCATGGGTTTTCTCTGTAAGAATACAAGTACCAGTACACTGTGACATACGGTACTGTACTGGTACACTCTGCACCATACATTTCTCTCCTCTTTCTTGATCTGTGGTAGAGCTATCGTATTGTACAGATAATCCTAGGAATTACTGGCCATATAAGCTAGCACCTGCCAAGTCTACCACTCTAGCTCAGAGCCTAGTCTTGATAGTCTCATATAAAGAAATCCCATTAAGTGACTTTCCCAACAAGAAACCCTGGGGGCTCATATGAATTACTACCGGTAACAAAGCTGCTTCATACTACAGATACTAGGCCACAATGCAGAATGGATGGTTCACTTTCTGCTTCAAAGCTGACAAGAATTCTCCAAAACGTCATGCGCAATGCAGACATTATATTTTTATTTTATTTGGTTGCATATTTATCCTCCTATCACGAGAAAGCGATCAATGCGCTATACGAGCTCGCTTAGGAGTTGCCGGCCATCTGTCTACCACACCAAGATGGGGGAATCCCGTTAAGTGCCTTTCCCAACGGCACAACAAGTAAACTTGCCGGCTTGTTCTCCACACTGTCCCTTCAATGCTGAACGTCAAGCAGGGAAGCTGTGAATACCAATGTTAAAGTCATTGGTTTGACCCGACTCGGAATCAAACCCGAGTCTACAGCTCAAGAGACAGACGCTCTATAGCCTACCACTTGGCCATCTGAGCTGTTAATTGGCCATCTGAGCTCTATACCACATGCTCTTTAGGGTGCACCACTTGCCCCCAAGATTGGATTTAAAAGCCTACCTTTTTTTTTGGAAGTGAGGTTAGCTATAAAAATAACATCTGCAAAATTTCTAATCAATCGAACAAAGTTTAAACCCCCCACCCGGGGCCTAAACTTTATGACTTTTTGCGGTTTTTTGATAAATTTGTCACTAGGTGGCGCTGTTCAAAAAATGACGTTTTTTGATTTGCCTAATCAACAACAACCAGTTTATTTTCATGCATCTGAAAGCCCACGATGTTAAACAATCACAAACAATAACATCAACGTTAAATAAATCACGGCACAAAGACTTACAGATGTACATAGGAAGGTCGCGAATGGACCTAAACGTCTTCGAGTCAAGCGACCACCAGTGAAAATATCTAGTACATATGACATAATCAAATTTCATACTATCAAAGAAGAAAAGGAAAAAAGACAGAAAAAATAAAATAAATGTGTTGCCGAATTACGGAATACAGTGCCAAAACTACATCATTAATCTAATCCAAGTAGACAAAAATTTAAAGTGTAAGTAATAACTTTTTGTATTTATTTTTAAACTGTTTATGATTATGTTGTTTAAGTTTATCGGGTATGCTGTTCCAGATTTTTGAGCCTCGAAACTTGATGTGACGTTGAAGTAAATTAGTAGCAAACTGAGGAATAAAGTATTGTTGATATTTGGAAGAGTTTCTAGTTGATCGGGAGTAAATTGATGATACCAAAGTAAATATATTGTCAAAAATTTTCGGTAATTTTTTAAGATGGTATTTATGCATAAAACTTGCTAAGACAAGTAAAACTAGTTTATCCAAGGACAAAATATTAAGTTGTGCATAGAGAGGAGAAGCATGATCTCGCCAAGCCGCTCCTGCAAGTAAACGAATTGCTTTGTTTTGAATTCTTTGCAATTTTGATAAATTAGATTTAGGAGTTGCACTCCAAACTAGTAATCCAAAAGTCAAATGAGAGTGGATAAACGCATAATATAATTTTTTAAGTATATGGTTGGGTAAAAACGATTTGGTTTTGTAAAGAACTCCAAGAAGACGAGAAAGTTTGGTTTCCAGCATTTTAATATGTTGTTTGAATTGCAATTTATTATCTAAATGTATTCCAAGGTATTTGACACAGTCAACTACCTCAATTTTGCATTGTTGGTGAGATAGATTCATAGTAATAGAATTGTTTTTAGATTTAGGAGAAACAATTAAGGCAAAAGATTTTGCAGGATTAAGAGTAAGCTTGTTGGCTGATATCCAACTTGCTATATTGTTCAGTTCCAGGTTTAAATGCTGTTCTAGTTCTAAAATAGAAGATGAGTTGGCAATTACTGTATACATGTATCATCTGCGAAAAGTCTAGGTGTATTATTCATTGTATTTTCCAAGTCATTTATGTAGAGCAAAAATAAAAGAGGTCCTAATATCGATCCTTGCGGAACGCCATAGTTAATAGATTGTGTGTCAGAGTTGACATTGTTAATGTTCACATATTGTCGTCTATTGCATAAATAGGATGAAAGTAATTTATGTGCATTACCCCGTATGCCATAGTGATGCAGCTTACTCAGTAATATTGTATGAGTTACGGAATCAAATGCTTTCTTCAAATCGAGCATGATAAGACCTGTGTACTGTTTATTAGAGATATTGTTGTAGTATGTAGAAACTACATCTAGAACCGCATGTTCTGGAGAGTAATTCGCCCTGAAACCATATTGAGTAAATGAAAGAACAGAATGCTTTTCGACAAAGATGGTAATTCTTTTGTGTAATACTTTTTCAAATACCTTAGACAACACAGGAAGGAGTGAAATAGGACGATAATTATTTACCTCAGATTTAGCACCAGATTTATAGATAGGTATAACTTTTGAAATTTTAAGCGATTCTGGAAAGATGCCGTTCTCAATACAGAAATTGAAAATAAAGGATAATGGAGAAGCAAGAACAGTCGAAGCAGTTTTTATAAAGAAAGAAGAAAAGCCTTCGGGACCAGAAGAAGAACTATAACGCAGAGATGATATATACGCTCTATTTCTTGAGGGTATGTAGGAGCAATGAAAATGGATTCTGGTATTCTGTTTCGAAGAAAGTGTGACGGGTCTTTGTTGCATGAATCATTGATTTGATCTGCAAGTGATTTTCCTGTTTCACAGAAATAGTTGTTGAAATGATTAGCAATGTCCGCAGGATGATTTACGTCAGAATTATTTATTTCAAGAACTTTTGGAACAGAACAGGACATTTTGGGGGGAAGTAGGTTACGTAAAGTCTTCCACATTTTACGTGGGTTGTCTGAGTTATTGAATTCTTTTTCAAAGTAAAGTTTTTTTGATAATTGCTTGACTTTGGTAAGTTTGTTTGCATATCTTTTATAAAACAGTTTTTGCTGATCGCTGCCTAAAAGATAAAAGGATTTGTGGATGAATTGTTTATGTCGGATAGACTTGATAATTCCTTTTGTAAGCCAAGGTTTGCTTAATATTTTCTGTTTTTTTCTAGACGCTAGCTTTAAGGGGGCATGAGTATTAATGGTCGAAGAGATTATTTCAAGTATTTTATCAAAAACAGTATTTACATTGCTTATGTTTAAATCTGGTAGGTCGTAATTATGCAATTTGGAGGCAAGATCTATAAGGAATTTTTCAGAATCAAAATTCTTCATTACTCTATAATAGTATTTATTATGACGTTTGCTAGTAATTGTGTTTTGAATGATGCAGAAAATAGGATAGTGGTCAATCAGATCACTTTCTATTATTCCGGGAGAAATATGATGGGAGTTACAATTAGTAATGATGTGGTCAATTACAGTGAAAGAGTTGGGAGTTATCCGAGTAGGTCTAGTGATAGTCGGATAAAGAGCATGACTTGCAAGCATATCGAGATAATTTTGTGCAGTAGGTGAGCGGCAGGATCGCGAAATATTGATATTGAAGTCACCTAGGAGAAAAATAGTTGAATTTAGAATTTTTGGTTCGAGTAATGTGGAATTTAATGCTTCTATAAAGGGTTGCCCTCTTTGTTTTACATCTTTAAAAAAAGAAGTTGTCCAAATTCCTTTTCAGAATTTGGAGATATAAGCATTTTTGTGGTGGAACAACACTGCACTGCCTCTAGTGCTGAAATTGTAATATCTGCATCATTTCATGAATTACTTCACCAATTTGACCCAAACTGGTATCTATCCCCCATTTTCAAGGATGACGAATTCGTGCATGCTATTGATTTTGTGCTCATTTGGCACTGGAAGGTGTAATGCTGGCTTTTACTGCCTCTAGTGCTGACATTTTTATACCTGCATTATTTCATGAATTACTTAACCAATTTGACCAAAACTGATATCTATCCCCCCAATTTCAAGGATGACGAATTCGTTCATGATATTGATTTTGTGCTTTATTGGCACTGGAAGGTGTTAACCCTTGCCTGTACTTGAAAAACTTTGATTGTATGAACTTTGCTCATCATAATATAATTGCTACGGTTAGTGAGTTTGTGAACTGCAGAAATCTAGATTGGCAATAAAATAGAATAGAATAAAATGGAATAAAATGAAAACTTATGCAAATAATGCATAAAAAAAATATGTAACATTGGTTTGAGAGATCACTGGTAGACACCAGGCCAATAGCTGATAATAAAACATTCAAAAGTAGTCGATTGTCTCCAGAACACGCAGTACTTTTGTGCTTCTTGGTCCATCGTCTGAGCTGTGGTCTGAGTACGAACTCGACTTCAAAACGAGAAGCTGCAAACAACACTGTTGAAACTGTGCTTTCGTTTCAGAATAAAGCTGCTATTCCAGCAATCCAAAGCACAAAATGGTAAATGCAGTTAAGAAATTGGAAACTAAAATGTAAAATCTATTATAATATAAGCAGGAAAAATGGAACTCCTGTAAAAGGAAAGAAAAAATTTATAGTTTTAAAAAGAAAATCGGTCACCGAATGAAATTAAATATAAAACCCCCAATAGGCTGTTTCGCCGTGAGGCTCTTCAGGGGGGACGCTAAAAACTTCAAATGGTAAAATCTTAAACAATAAAACATCAAAGATTAAAACGACAAAATGATAAAAAATAGAGATTTTCAGGACGAAACTTAAGGTTGATTCACGCGATAGCGTATAAGAACACTGCAACTGAGTGCATCAAACTTTGCAGGGCTGCAGAATGCAAAGCAGCGATGGTGAGCGGCAGAAAAAACAACAGTTCTAAGCGCTTGAGTACGATTGCAAGACGAGGAAACCAGACGAAGACGATGTAAGCGGGCTGGATCGACTCTTTGAAAAAGCAAACTCATTACTTTACTAACTTAACGCAATGCGCTTGGTAAATTCCGTTAGGTTTCGTTAAAAAGCAAATCTCTCGTTAATTTTATCATTTGCCCCTAAAAAGCGTCATCTCGCTCGTTCAGATACGCTTTTAACCGCGAAGTCGAAATCGATTCGTAACTTTACTTGGTTTCATGCTGAGTTTTGAGGAGTTGCTTATCTGAATCATCTTCAAGAACAAAAACAATTGCGAAGTTTGTTTAAAAGTGGAGTCACAAGTCTGTGATTGTGGCCGGCTTAGACACTAACGCCACACATCAAAAAACATCCTCTCACCACCAGGCTCTAAGTGAAACAAAGAGTTGAATAAAAAGTTAATTTTTGACACCTTTTCGACTGTTAACAAACAAACAGATTTACTTAACTTCCGTTAATTAGATATGAAATTAGCGAAATAACTTTGACGGAAATACGAAGTTTCTTAACGGAGCATATGCATTAACAAAGTTAAGGTTTTTGATTAACTTGCCCATCTATGGATATCCGCATCGGAAAAGCAAGTACGGCAATGTGCCAGCTCCACCGATCTGTGATACAGTAACGGGAGCTTTAGACCAGGGCAAAGCTATCCATCTTTAGATCAGTCTATGTTCCTATTTTGATTATGGCCATGAGTGTTGGATCATGAATGAGAAAGTGAGGTCTCGAGTTCAAGCAGCCGAAATGGGATTCTTGCGAAGAATTAGCGGTTTAACCTTGTTGGACAAGTTTAAAAGTGCAGAACATCGAATCGCTGCTTTTCCGACTAGAAAGATCGCAGCTGCGTTGGTATGGACATGTGACACGAATATCCCACGAAAGAACAGCCGAAAACCTGCTCTCTTCAACACCGATTGGTTGAAGGCCTAGAGGCCGTCCCATAACTCGATGGCGAGATTACGTAGAAGATCTTAGTTGGTAACGCCTTGGCATCCCAGCAGAGCATCTATCCTTTGCTGCAGAGGATCGAGATGCTTGAAGACTCCAACTCGAGCAGCTGCCCCCGCAACCCCCCAAGGTTAAGCGGATCTAGAAAAGAAGTAAGGCATTTTTTATGTCGGAATGATACTGTAGATCACTGAAACACTTACTAATGTAAAAAATTTTCCGGGATCCCGACATAAATTTCCCGGGAAACGGGAAATTTTTCGTCCCGACTTCCCGGTAGGAAACATTACAGTATTTGCGATCACAAGGGTGTCGTAAAAACGACGCTCCGAACCACTCGGCCACGCTGCCGACATGTGAGGACGTGTAGACAAGGGCATTGAAAGGTGGGGGCTAAAGCCCCTTCTATATTTTCTCAGCTCCCCATAGAAATTTTGAGCCCCCCTCAGCCCCCCTTTCAAAAATTTATAAGTACAATACACCCTAGGTCCATAGCACTTCAACGATGGCTTATGGCGTCACTTGTCATTCGTTTCTTTTCTTCATTGATACCATCAAACCAATGTACTAACTTTTGCAACTTTGTGACAAAGGTCAACAAAATCGCAACAATTGTTGAATTTTCTGGTAATTTCGTGTACAAAGCTCTGAGAGCTTTGTTACGATGTCACAGTTAAATTTTCTCCAATTTTAGAAGAAACTTTTGGGCAAATAACAGCGAAACAACAAAATATCAAATTACAATTAGCTAGCTTATACTAGGACAGGGATGGGCAACCCCTGGCACGCGAGCTCGTTTCCGTGGCACGCGAGCGAGGCCACGGAAACGAGTCAATGGAAAAGCAGCAGAAGTCTCACTGACCAACGTATGGCCCTTTTTTTTGTAGGTCATATGAGGGCGTAAAGATGATATTTTCAGGGAAGCACAGGACATCTGAGCATGTGTAGACCTCTTTTTTTTTCTTCACCGACATTTTCAGGGGAGAACAGGACATCTAAAGACGTGAAGACCTTTCTTTTTTGCTCTTTACTGACATTTTCAGAGAGAACCAGACATCTAAGGACGTGAAGACCTTTTTTTTTGCTCTTCGCCGGTATTTTTAAGGGAAAACACGAACTGTCGGTTGGCACGCGTAAAAATTTGGCCACTGATTTTAGTCGATTTTGGCACGCGTACCGAAAAAGGTTGCCCATCCCTGTCCTAGGAGCAGCAGCGTAGCGAGAATAATTTCCACATTTTTTCAAGCGTGTTTTTTTCGGCAGAATTAATTTGAAGCTGATTGAGAAAAAGGAAAAGCTCTGAGGGGGTCCGAGGGCATGCTTTCCCGGAAAATTTTTGAAAATTATACATGCTGAAATGGCCATTTTAGTGCTTTTTGAGTAAATTTTGTATTGTTTAAAATTTTTGACCCTAATTTTGAGTATTTAGCCAAATACGATGCGTTTTGTTCGCACATTTTCGATTATGCGTGGTTGATGCGTAAGGCTTACTGCTATCGAAAACGTTTGAAATTATGGAAAAAATGTATTCATCAAAAACATGTTTTAAAATGGCTGATGGGTTGATGCGTACCCTCGCTCTACCCCCTGGATCCGCCCCTGACCATAAGCTACACAAACCATCAAAAGAGTTTGGCGTATTTCAGTCACTTGGCACCTTTAGTTTTGCTTTCTTTTTACTAGAAGACAGAGTCAAAAGGGGGGGGGGACACGGTATAATGCCCCCCCTGCCTAGAAGCTTGTGAAGGGATAATAAGTTCATTTAAATGAGGTTAACACGTTTACAAACGTCGATCTGGCTACTGTGTGTTATGCTAGCCAGAGGAAAGCTTGAGCTCATCAAGCACTATCTAAGTGACTTTTATTGAAGCAAAGTGTATGATACGCATCATGTATGTTGCGATAATATGAATGGGGGTCTGGGGGTGAAGCCCCCGACGTTGGTGTAGTAACACAGATTTTAGCCCCCCTACTTAAAAGTACTTCCGACGCCACTGCGTGTAGACCTTTTTTTTGCTCTTCCAAATCCAATCAGTGAGGTCAAACAGTCTAGGGCAGGGTTTCTTAACCTTTTTTGTCTCGTTAGAGCAGGCCATGACGTATTACACAAAATAAAATACTTATTATTGCTAACCGGCGTTTAGAATTTGAGCTAATTGTGTCTATTTTGTAGTCGGGCGACAGGAGTTATATCAGTTTGGGTCGTGAAATTAAGGGCCTAATCGCTACTTCGAAGGCGCATTTAATAATTTCTTATTGGGAGGCAAAATTTTGAGACAACAGTTTTAAATGCAGTGTCTTCAGGAAAAGGAGAGAAGCAAAATTTGTTAAGCTAAATAAGGAGCTGCATGAATTAAGCGGTTAATTACGGTATAGGTCCTGTTATTTTTCCTATTGTTTTTACAAATATTACAGCAAGTGCAGAGTGCTGTATAACCTCTGGCCAAAATTTTAACTGCACAAATTTCTCATCGTCATTACCGTCAAAGCATTCCATATTCTATTCGTTTAAACATTAAAGATTGATTTTGTTTTTCGTTGTTTCCTTTCTTATTCAATCTCTAGGAAAAAACATTATGTTACCTCATTTAGGATTTCTTAATAATTGACGAGGAACATTTTTATTTGAATACACCCAGCAAAGTGGCCTACATTACCACAAGCTAAAATATCTATGAGCATTCAAAGACCTAAATTTTCTTAAGATTAGGCATATTAAGGCCTTTGGATACACATATATATTTCAGCTTGAGGTAACGTGCTTTGCTGGCCGTATTCCAATAAAAATGTTCCTGGTCAAAAACTATTAGTGACGATGTTTGGGAATTCCTAAGCCTTTTATCCCATTGCTAGAAACCGCTCATAATGTCGAAAATATCAAAAAAACGCAAAGTTAAAGTATCACTTTTTTCTAGGAAAACTGTGAGATAAAAGCTTCTTAAAAACAAGAGAACAAACACTTTAGGGGTTACTTTTATGTTTACTTAGCAACGACTTTTAAAGTTACTTTCAAAAAAATGTCGCCTAAACATCAAAACACCCCTGATTTTTCCACCAAGCAAAATAAAAAAAATTGATTGTATCGTAACTTCTTGCTTTGCTGATGAAATCTGAAAAAAATGAATGAATTAAACAGCCACTGAATAAGATCAAAGTCGCTTGCGGGTTGAGGGACGGTTACGTGAAATCGGGGCTTGAGTGGAGCGATGGTAACAGAATAAAGACAGACATAACAGCTCAGACGCCCGAGTGGTAAGAGCGTCTGCCTCTGGAGCTGTAGACTCTGGTTTGATTCCGAGTCGGGTCAAACCAGTGGGTGACTTTAAAATTGGTATTCACAGCTTTCCTGTTTGGACACTTGTCACTAGAGAAACTGTGTGAAGAACAAGCCGGTAAGTTTGCTCGTTGTGCCGTTGGGTAAGGGACTTAGCGGAATTCCCCCATCTTGGAGTGGTAAATAGATGGCCAGCAACTCCTAAGCGAGCTCGTTACAGCGTTTTGATCGCTTTCTCGAGATAGGAGAATAAATATGCAATTACATACAATAAATAAAAAAAATATTCATGCATTTTAAATGTGATTTCGAGACAAAACATCAGCGGTGTATTTCGCAAGAACTTCTGATTCAAACTAATTTGGGATAAGGTTAAAAGTCGATTAATTATCGGCTCCAATTTGTTCATCTTAACTTGTTTCTGCAAAAGATCTTAACACAAGAAGCAAAAGAGCATGATTTTTTGGTAAGAAGCTGCGTAGATTACAGATTTGCCTGTTTCAGGTGTAGAACCAAAAAAGCAAACTTCGTGGTACGACAGAAGAAGCACCTCTACATTTCGAATTATCAGCTGTTTATCAATATTTAGTCTTCTAAAGTTTTCTACATCAGAAACTTTCAGTGACGAGAGGTTATCCCCCAGCACAAATCCGTGAAATGTCTGAAGAGTCAAGTAAAACGCTTTGCAATTAGTTGTGGTTGCTGACCATGTGCATTGTCTTTAATTCCTGCAGGTGTGCACAACTCAAATTAGGATACGTGCCAAAGTATTCCATATAATCTTGTCGCGTGCCACTTCACTTTCGAATAAGTGCTGGTATTGTATACGAACTTCCGGGAAATACATACAAATGACATTAAATTTTGAAACTACAAAACAAAATAATGAAGAAGTACTTACTGACACAGTTCATTGTGATTTGAGTTTATTTCGATATAAACCTGAGTTATTACAATTCATTACAAATACAAGAATCACTTTTTATCAAACTGTTCGCGTGCCAAGTTAGAGCTTATGGCGTGGGGCACGAGTGCCTTGTGTTGAGCACCCCTGGTTTAGAGCAAACCCCGGCAGCTAATTTTTTTACCGTATCAAGCATTCATTCTCCAGTTTTTACGTCACAGTTCATCATTCTGTTGATTTGCTTCACATCCTCATTTGAAAAACCATTTCTTTGACCAAGTACCGGCTCTCCTGTCGCCCTGCATCGCAAAAACAAGCTAAGTTTTAAGTTTAGCTTTCATCGTGCTCACTGCTAAGGTTTTACGTTAACATCAAATGTATCCATTGTTAGCTACTTTCAACAAACTGAATTACAAAAAGTTGGAAAACTTGAATCAGAGAAAGAGTCCCGAGCCGCTTAAATGAAAGGAATTAAAATCAGAGACACGGCGTGATTTGTGATCGATGCCAATAACATAAACTTACTTTAGATCGAATAAAAAAACCATATAATGCGAAATGTATCAAAAATGCATAATAAGTCAAAAAACCAAAAGCTGATACATCAGATCGCCTGGTTAGCATGGATAGAGCTTCAGCCGGTGTAATGCTAGACCAGTGGTTCTCAACCTTTTCTGAGTCGTGGCCCCTTTACTATGACGTTGATATACCGTGGTCCCTCGAGTGTAATTTTAAAAGTACTGGTCTTGAAAGAAAAAAGTATTTTGTCCTAAGTTCGTGGTCTCCCTGGGGGGTCGAGGGCGTGTGCTAGACTATGATTGAATAACGAACCGATTTCTAACAATCACTTTAAAATGTGATACTCACAGCTTCCAAACTAGACGTTCAGCATCAAAAGGGCAGAGAGGAAAAACCGACTAGTTAACTTGCTGAGCCTTGAGAGACACGTAACGGAATTTCCCTATCTAACAGTAAAGTATCGTACTGGACTGGTAGCCGGCAACTGCTAAGCAAACTCGTTATATCGCCGCTCAGAGTTGGACGCGGGCGAGTTTTCTCGGCCCGAACGCGACATCCACTGTCCAAACCCGACGAAAGAATCGAAAGCCCGATTTCGGCCCAAAATAATGTTACCAAAACGCAGTGCTCTTTAGTTACGTCACTATCATGCCATAATTGCAAAATAAGAATGAAAAATAATCCAAACCATTGCTTGCTACAGAATACAGATTCAGACGAAGATACAGCAAAAATATTCAAAAAAAAGATAAAAATATATTTTGTGTTGACATGCTGAATATCAGCCCGAAATAATTTGAAAATCACCGCCCAAACCCGACACGAAAAGTACGGACTGAGTCCAACTCTGTCGCCGCTGTTGCATGCAATCATATCCCATTTTTTATTAATTTCTTTCTCAAATACAAACTTTCGGAGAAAAATATCTTAATAATGAAATAAAAGCCAAACTACTCCGTCAAATATTTCAAGTTTTAGAAATCTCAGAATTTTACTTGTTTATTATGGTTGGTTTAAAATTTTTGGAAAACGAATATCCGCCATATTGCATGATGGAACCGATGTCATAAGATGAACCGAATGAATTGACCAGTCTTTCTGGCATTTTCTTGAAGTTGTATCTAAATCCTAAAAAATAAAATTTTCATTAGGCCATACTTGTTGAATTAGGCCTAAGCCGAAGCGTGTAACGAGTTGCGGGACCCATTATTGCAGCCTAGCGCCTGGGCAACACAGCTTCGAAGACACGTCGCAACGGTGGCGAGCCGAACCAGCCCGGGAATCGAATCCCAGACCTCCCGCACCGATACAATGTTTTGAACACCTGAACTAACCAGCTGGCAGCTAATGGAATGCGAATGCTTTGTTTAAATAAGTCTCCAGAAAAAAAACCGGATATGCTATTGGTCTGGGTTTTGCTCAAGCTGCATGAGTTAATTTAGGCTTAGATTGAAATCTTAAAAAATATTTGTAATTTTACACCACTGTATAACCTTAAACCTGATACATTTTAAACCCTTGATTGCATCATTGAAATTTTCCTTGCAGGCTAGTCTACTATACAGAAACACCTGTCATTTTCTTGTATTTTTCAATCTTCGAAATTATTAAATATCACCATCTTCAACTTTTATGGCTTGCTGTTCAAAAGAAAGTAATTGCTTTTATTAGTTCATAACAACATAAGATTAAAAAAAACATAAATTCATGTTCGGATATCTAAAGCTAAATAATTAAACAAAACTTTTACTCTGGTTAACGTTTTCAAATTGTATTCGCACGGCTTCATCTCGATCCGGTCTGGAATGCTCGTGCCAGAATCCCAGTGCGTGCATCAACTCATGCATCACGATACCCTTGTATTCACATCCACGTCCGATGGACACCTGTCAAAGGTTGAGGAGAGAAGGTTCACTCACACGAAAAAACTCACTAGTCCATAGTTAAAAGCTCAAATGGCTATGTGGTAAGCCTGTAAGAGCATCTGTCTTTGTAGTTGTAGCCTCAGGTTGATTCCACGTCGGGTCAAACAAATGACTTTAAAACTGGCATTCACAGCTTTCCTGCTTGACGCTCAGCATCAAAGGGACAGTGTGGAGAACAAGCCAGCAAGTATACTTGTGGAACCGTTGGAAAAGACACTTAGCGGGATTCCTCCATCTTGATGAGGTAGACAGATGGCCGGCAACTCCTAAACGAGTTCGTTATAGCGCATTGATCGCTTTCTCGTAATAGGAGGATAATCATGCGAATAACTACCAAAAAGTGCAAAATATCTGAGCAAAGCTCTCGTGCGTACTGACGTAGACTATAAATAACTTCTTCATTTTTATTTGATGTAAAAATACTTTCTTGTGTAGTTTTGATAAACAATTTTAGGTCAAGATTTAAAACGGATTGCAGTTGATTCTTAAAATCTTGGCTTAATGTAAGTGATGACATCTTTACTAAAACTAAATTTAAAAAAGTAACTGTATAAACTCAAAGGAAATAAACTACGTGGCTACTAACTGCATCATATGACATATACATTTGGTTAAAATATTATTTTACTTAATCCAACATCTAAGACCCAAACTGAACAAAGGTTGAACCGTTCCAAACCCAACTACAAAACTATTACGACTTTAACCTTTAAATGGACTTAACCGAAATCTCGACTCGTGATTCTAGGTTGAGACCTGATTAACACCGAAACTGCATACCATAAAATTAGATAGGAGTCGATAAAAAAATTAAATTGCTTTTTTGAGCCGCGAAATGTAATGTGGAATTTGCTCGAGCACCAAGGCACTGATAATAAACCCATAAGCTAGTAACTGACGAAGTGATCATTACTAATTTTTTGTGCGTATCTAAATGTATGTGCCTATTTGTGTATTCTATTATCGCTCCCCTCACAGCGAACGCTATTATCTCCACTTAAATGTCTATTTTTTAAGGGGGAAGAATATTGATCTCTTTTACTTTTAAACGAAAATTCAGTAATGTATTGAGGGAGGCTGCGAAGTAAGCTAACGCTCCTTGAGTCAGCAACTACTCCAATATACATTGATTGCGATCATAAGGAAACTAACTAAAGCGTGGTACTTCCACGACACAATCCAATCCCTACCTTTTGCTTTCCCAATCCCAATCTGCCAATATAGGACCAGCATCCAAAACCAGCCGCAAATTCAAGGTAATCGCTCTCGTTGGTTCTAGGTCGGAAGCGAACGCAAGTGTGCGTCGCGTATTCTTCCATTGCTGCTGCGATTGCAGCGCAAGCTCGAGGGTTTGCAGCTAAACACCATGTTGTTCAAAATAAAACTTCTACGTTTAAAAACAAAAATTAAACACTTTCAAAATAACGAAATAGGCGAAAATTAGGCCTACTAGTTAAGTCATAGTGCTGAGGAGCATTTGCCTGCTGAGTCCCATAAGGTCAAAACGCGTCGCAAGTTGGAGTGTTTCAGCTGTGTCATATTGTGTTGTTGATTTACAAGGAGTATGTATAAGTTGTGTTTACTTGCGTTGCATTTTCGCAATTTTCGCTTATTTCATCATGACGTTTCCACCTATCTTATAACTGACTATATAAAAGTAAAGAACAAATTAGGGAGCGCCCAAGTTCCCAAGTTTGGTAGGCTATTAGTCAAGATAGACTCTTCCTCATCGATTCCGTGATAATGATACGTCACTTAAATTCTCGAAGCGAGAATATCTTGCCTTCCCACGATGCACAATTAGAGTTACAGTCAGTGCATGAACCAACGCAGTTTCGAAAGTAAGGGGACATAAGATATACAGAAGAGAGGGTAGATGACTAGAGTATGTTAGCATCACAAAAAATAGCGATGCAAGGAATAGAGTAGCAATCCACGACCGGTTTCGCTCTTATTTTGAGCCCATCAGGTGAATATAGCTGGAAAGTAGTGCAAAAATGGCACCGAAGTGAAGGGATGTGAGAAAACGTCTAAGATCAAGAAGAACAAGTAATGTAGCTCACCGTTTCCAGCGAACCACATTAGTTGTTCCTTCGGAAAGTAAAAAGTGGAAACAGAAGATTTCATAGAGATAGAAGAAAGAGTTGTTAAATATATCAGATGCCAACGTAAGCGAAATGATGCCCATCAGTTAACTGGATCTGGTGATTGTCATCGAAATTGAATCCATTGTTTCGTCATCATCGAAAATAACAAACTAAGATTTAAATCAGAACCAAGAGAATTAATCCAGAATGACGGTAACCTCTTTTAAATATTCGGGTAAAACGAGAGAAAACTTCCGAGAAAGATCATTGCACCAGTGCTGTCAGATTGGAACTGTTTGTTCTAGACCTAGAACTAAAATCATGCGCTTAGAACCAAAATTTTCGATTTGGAACCTGGTACTATATTTAGAACCAAAGTGATGCTTTTGTAACGTTCCAGAATTTTGGACAACGCACATGCGAAATCTATGGTTTCTGGCATGCGCAGGATAAAATCTACTTCTTCTTCCAACTTTTGGAAAAGAAAACCTTTTTTTGGCTCATCAAGCTATTTTGGTCGAGAAATCATTTTCAAGCATAAAATGTTTTCCAGAAAGCAGTGATGGAGTACTCGAGTACTGTTCTCGTACTCGAGTACCACTTTTGGGGTACTCGTACTCGCAACCCCTGGTACGCGGTTAGTACTCATACTCGAAGGTCAATGTACTCGGTACTCGGTCAAAAAAAGCGCCGAGTGGAGTGCATTTGGCTTTCGCTAGAAGTAACAAACTCACAAACAAGATGAACTTTCGATAGCAAACTACAGCCAATAAACCCCGTAAATAAATTGATGCGCCTTCTCAACATCCCAAACACTGAAAAAACGTATTCGTTTATGTTCTTGCGACAAGCTTTGAGCTGTTACAACTTAAAAATTGTTCTTTTGCTGAATTTGTGAAAGTACTCGCACTTTTTTACGGTAGGCTACTCGTACTCGAGTACATTTTTCAATATCAGTACTTGTACTCGTACTCGAAGTTTTTTGCGGTACTCGTACTTGACTCCATCATTGCCGGAAAGAGAGAAAAGAGCGCTCTTTCTTCTGATGAAACTGTGAAAAGTGCGCTGCCGCGACATAGGAATTTTGATCAACAGCTGGCGCGCGCCATCGAAAGGAAAGGATGTTCCAAACTTATGTTGTATTAAATAAAAAAAAAAAAAAAAAACTTTTATTTTATCATAGTCCAGAAGTTTGTCAAGCAAGTCGTGGGCTGATCTTCACGATGTTGATTTTTCTTAGTTTATAAACTGTTTTGAATTTTTGGAAATACTTGATACGGTAGAGAATAGGGCCTGATTAAGTCAGACAGCCTAGTGGAACTCATGATACCGGTAATTCAGACGTCAGAACTGTAGTGACTACTTGACTAGTGATGGTGGTAATGCGATACCCAGGTAGTCAACTTACTGAAACAGGCGAACTCGACAGGTTGCCTAGATTAAAGCTGAATGTTTAGCTGCCCTATACCCAGGTAATGAGTTTACTAAAAACAGACCTACCCGTACACTTGTCAGCACTAGACTGCTAGACAGGTTTCTTTAGGTAGACTAAATTTTTTTTTTAGTTGCAGTAAGTTGATGTGATCATTAGGGTTATGACAAAAAAAATGTTCTGACCCGCTATGGCAAAAGATGAACTATTTAATTTTAATATGTATCATAATATTGATAAAGATTGTTGAAAATTTTGAAAAAACCTCCCCCACCAACAAATATTTCTGACCCCACCTACCCCCATTTTTGAAGTTTTTTTAGATTCGATGCTTCATTTTTTTATTATGGCATCTTTTTTCAAAAAGGTTTAATAAGCAATGCTAAAAGGTATCTGTCTATGTTGTTTACTTTAAAAAACTTCAAAAATGGGGGTAGGTGGGGTCAGAAATATTTGTCGGTGCGGAAGATTTTTAAAAAACTTTTACAAATCGTTATCAATATCATGATACATATTAAAAAATTCACCTTTTGCCATAACACGCATGTTAAAATTCTAAAAAAACTGTTTTTGTCATAACCCTAGTGGTCATACGCTAACCTGCTGTTATCAGTTACCGGTACGGACTATATATAGCCTATTTCAGAGTTTCAAGTTAGCCTAAAGGGTGAAGCATAGACAAGAGGCTTAAATTCTAATATTTGGAACTATTTGGAACCTTTTTGAGGTCCAATCTGGAACCTCTTGCAGAAAGCAATCTGGCATCCCTGCATTGCACACTTTTCGCTGGAATTATGGAATAATGAGAAGGGTTCCCAAATAATTAAAACATCAGGGTGTGGACTGCCCAATGACCACTATGGTAGGCTAACTTACCCGAATATTTAAAAGAGGTTACCGTCATTCTGGATTAATTCTCTTGGTTCTGATTTAAATCTTAGTTTGTTATTTTCGATGATGACGAAACAATGGATTCAATTTCGATGACAATCACCAGATCCAGTTAACTGATGGGCATCATTTCACTTACGTTGGCATCTGATATATTTAACAACTCTTTCTTCTATCTCTATGAAATCTTCTGTTTCCACTTTTTACTTTCCGAAGGAACAACTAATGTGGTTCGCTGGAAACGGTGAGCTACATTACTTGTTCTTCTTGATCTTAGACGTTTTCTCACATCCCTTCACTTCGGTGCCATTTTTGCACTACTTTCCAGCTATATTCACCTGATGGGCTCAAAATAAGAGCGAAACCGGTCGTGGATTGCTACTCTATTCCTTGCATCGCTATTTTTTGTGATGCTAACATACTCCAGTCATCTACCCTTTCTTCTGTATATCTTATGCCCCCTTACTTTCGAAACTGCGTTGGTTCATGCACTGACTGTAACTCTAATTGTGCATCGTGGGAAGGCAAGATATTCTCGCTTCGAGAATTTAAGTGACGTATCATTATCACGGAATCGATGCAGAAGAGTCTATCTTGGCTAATAGCCTACCAAACTTGGGAACTTGGGCGCTCCCTAATTTGTTATTTATAATTGACACTAGGGAAACCGAAGTTAGCCTACCATAGTGGTCATTGGGCAGTCCACACCCTGATATATAAAAGTAGTTAAATAACCAGTTCTGTTAAACTTTTTTGTTCGTTAAACTCGGAAGTCTTGGATACTTATGTTTCTCAGTAGCTGAGGTTCAGTAAACTCAAACAGACATTCAGGTTATCAGCTGTGTCACCTCACAGATTTAACGACCAGCTTTCGTGCGTGATTATGAAACTTGGTGAGTTCGCACTAAACAAATAATATGCATCTACTTCTTGTGTTCTCTTAGATCAGGGGAGGGCAACTTTTCGGCTGGCCATAATGTGGGAGAATGAAGTCCTTGGCAGGCCGGATTATTAGATGAATCGTATTCAATATCTTACTGTAAACGACTGGTAATGTTAGGGCCGCCCTGATGGGAAGAGCACAGAAAAAGTCTACACGTCTTCAGATGTCCTATTTTCCATTGAAAGTCACTGAAGAGCAAAAAAGGTCTTCAGCTTGATTCACGGTAGGAGTTATATTTTTGTAGGAGTCGGCGGGCCGCATGAAATGGTCTCGCGGGCCGTATGTTGCCCATGCCTGTCTTAAATGATAACTCAAATTCAATCCTGCGTAGCTTGAGGTTTTGCTTCTGGACATATTTCATTGCTTGCTGCTTGTATTGTTTATACTTACGAAGTAGCTTCAAACAAGCTCAAATCAGAAGAAGAACACTCTGGTTTTATAAAATACCTCCAGATTTTTTTTAGGCAGTGGTGTGGCAAAAAATTTTTAAATGTAAGGACATAAGTTACAAAAGCCATCAAAAGAGTGTGCTTATATTTTATTCACTTTGCAACATTTGTTCATTTTTACCGAAAGGCAAAGTCAAAGAAAGGGGATGGCACAATGCCCCCCCCCCCACACACACACATGACACACCTAAATACGCCCCTGATTTCAGGAGTTTATTTCTTTTTCGTAAAAACCTTCACGTGTGAACGCACCGTATTTGGAGGAGCTTGAAAATCTCTTTTGAGAAGAAATTATTTGTTATTTCAAGTTGTTTCAACTCACCAAGCTGTTCATTGATAGAATAAGGAATGATAAACGTATTCTTTAACGGAATGTTATTCCATCGACGTAAGAACCTAGATCCCGCGTGATATACTCCATCCTTTTCCTCTTCATCTTGCCCCGTTTCTATGATGGCAATATCCTCTTCTTCACGCAAAAAAAAATTTTAGTGGTATATTATAAGCCTGTAGTAACTGTTCTGAAACGCTATACTTTTAAAAACGTTTCCCCTATTTTAGCTCTAGTCACTAGACCAGGGGTTCCCAACCTTTTGCTTTCTGCGTACCACTTCTGAACCTTTTTTGTTGCTGCGTACCAGCTACTTTTGATGAATGCTTTTTGACCATAACAACATATAAGAGCTGTGCTGAAAGGTTTATTTTACATACACAAACGAATACGTAATTAAATCCAATGTCCGTTATACTCGCAGTATTACGCTGAAGCACAGAGCAAGTAAAACTGCGGCTTAGCACCTGGAAAATTTCACATGTGCAAGTCATTATTGTGAATCGAGGTTTTGGATGAAGGTAGTCTAAGGGTGGACAAAATTTTCATTGAAAAAGCCACTTGCGGAAAAGGAGAACAACCGAAGCGTTGCCACCAATGAGTCAAAAAGCAAAAAAAAGTCTTCAACCCCAGAGGAGATGCAATCGGGGGATGAAAGAGCAAAAAAAAAAGTTTTCCACCACGCAAGAGTTGGAAATGGGGGTGTAAGTGCAATTGCAAAACAAAAATAGGTCTTCGGTGTTCCTCACTAAGAGCTAAAGAGCCACGTCTTGAGGGTCAAAAAACCGCATGTGGCTTACGAGCCGTCCTTTGCCCTCCCCTGATGTCAATTTGATTGTAAAATCAACGATGTTGCTGCCGGGCCCCTGAAGATAATAATTACAGTGATTCATTGCTCCCAAAATATCTGACAAATAGAAAAGGTGAAGAATGAATTCTAAAACCTTCTGAATTTTGTAATCTTTTGTTTGGAAGAATTGAAGCAGCTTCTGTTGCAACACAAAAAGACGCATCCATAAGGATATTTCCTCGATACCTCACTTCAGTATGAAGCAGCAGTGACGTGTATTCTGATGTATATGGTGCAGCTTCGTATAAAGCTCTGCGAGGTCGTTGCTTCTGAGATATCCAGGCCCCAGGGGTGTAAAAGTTTAAAAAAGTAGGGTGGCAACTTACAACGCACAATTTTAAAGCGAAAAATTCTCGCCAAAATGGGCGCTAAAATGCAAAATTTTGGGGAGGTTTTGGCTTTAGCCTGAATGGTAAATCAATAGACGCATAAATGCACAAGTTTGCGAAAAATTTTCACACCCGGTTTACGTTTATTCCTACTTTTGTTTGAACTGTAGAACGTCTTGCAAAACTAGTGCATTACCCAGTTTGTGTACGTTCCTGCTTCACTACATCCACTACAGCGCTCTATGGTACCCAGGCATGTCCGCTAAAATTGTGAATCTTGAGCAATGAATAATTTTGTACCCTGAGTTCAACTATTTCGATACGCGTACGCGTACCACAGGTTGGGAACCCCTGCACTAGACTATGTGATGTCATTGTATTACCCACCTGAGAGCATGATGTCTCCCTCCATCAACCCCTTCTCTCGACATGAGCATGATTGGATGCACCCTTGCTCATCAACATCCAATCCAAATAAGCACAAATCACTGTTGCATTGTGATGTCATCAAGCCGTTATTTACGCAATCAAGCTGTGAACGAATGAGCTTCTGGTCTGCTCAAAACATGCTTCAATCAAACTTAATCATTTAAATTAAATTGACCGGAAAGATTTTCATTGGAATACACCCAGCAAGGTACATTACCACAAGCTGAAATATCTATGCGCATTCAAAGACCTATGACGTAACATATTCAAATTGAAGTTGACTAAGAGGAATCCCACCTGCGCATTCATTCACTTTCCAAGATTCAGGTTCGCTTCCGCCCCAAACACGAAGATCAGATCGATCAGGTTGAGAACATTGATAAAGTTCTAATAAAATATTCTGCAATGAAACTGTCAAACTAAGCAGCCCATCAAGTGATTGTTTAATTTAGTTTTAGATTTATGTCGTTCATAACTTAATGCTGCATTGCATGCTCTACCCATATTAGAATATAATGCCTACCTGAGAGATTTTCTTTGCGTGAATTTAATTTTTTGTTTGCTTGACGAGCTTACTCCTTGTTAAAAGTTGTCCAGCAGAAACAGTAGCCAGGATGAATGTATTGAGTGACGAGAATTTGCAACTTAAGCGGGATTTAACCTAATTTCACATTTATAGCCTCATTAATAAACACTCCGCTCCACTGTGGTTAGCATCTTGCCAGAGTAGCACGCACTAGATGCGAGATGCCACTAAAAATTTGGAAGATATTCCACTTATTCCTCGGGCATATTGCTAGGCGGTTTAGTCGCAGCACCCAAAAAAAACCTCTGCGATGCAAAATTATAAAATGGGCAATAAGAGGCATGTCCAATGGGTCTCTGCAATATTGATTAGGATTAAAGGAGCTTTATACAGCCGAGGCGGTTTATCCTTAAATCGTTGTCCCCTGATTTCAGAGTAAAATAAACGAAAGAAATAAAATATGTGCATAGGAAAGCAGTCAAAACAGCAACAGAGCCGTAAAACTACGGAATGACCCCCCAAAATGCGACCAACGAAACATCATTAAATTACACAATCTTTGTTGCATTTCATCCTCACAGTAGAATTCGTTTACTACGACAACGGCTGTGACCAGGGTTGCAAATCGATACTTATAAAGGTACAGAAGTAAACGATTTCAATGGTAGTTTAAAGAAGAAAAGAATAAAGAAAATTGTGATATTTGATATTACACTGAGCACTCAGCGCCAAGCATTTTTGTGATGAGCTCACATTCATGCGGTAACGTACTGCTAAACGACAGACATTTCAAGCGACCATATAGATGCGAAGCAGCTTTGCTATTGCAACTCTGTTTCTTTTCTTCATAGCTAGGTTTTTAACGCAAAAAAAATTTATCAGCAAAAACAAGGTAATGACATACCGACGATTATTTTGAATTTACCAAAGTGAGATAAAGCGAGACAAAAGAATCGAATAGGGAATATCGAATTCAGTCGAAAAAAGTAAAGACACGGCCATATTCGATGCTCATTCAAAAAAGCAAAAGCTCCAGGGCATTTGATGAACAAAAAGTCAAGAATATCGCTATCGAATATCCATTACAATCGATTTTTTGCATCCTTGGCTATGACGACGCTTTTACAAACAACAACAACAACAAGTTCATTTTTGGTCGATGAGTTAGGCTACATGAAAAATGACGATTGACACAAAAACAAAACAAATTAACTAGCACAAACTGGGAAGCTGCGAATAGATCTTTCGGTCATTAAGTCGAGCAGCCATCCAATGTCAGAAAAGTGAAATCACTAACAGTGTGTCAACTGTAGGTCATATCTTCTTTAATTGGCGACAAGTTAATTTAATAGTTCAATACAGGAGTGCGACATGAGTTTTTTTTTTTATATTGCTTTTTGAATTGTTACAATGAGAAATTTTTTATGTTTTATGTTTTTGTTGGTCTCGGATTGAGACTGGGTAAACAATAAACATCCCAGGCAAAGCATTAATTTTGTGTGTGCCACATGGCTAAAATGCGACGAAGAGTGCGAATTTAATTGATGTTTTTGGATGGCATGTCTTAGGGCCACCCTTGTATATAAAAATAAAAAATAACATCACTCACATTAGGTTTAAACAAAATATGCTACTTGATAAATCACGTGGATAAGCCTTGAAGCTGTTGCAAGTTTTAAATCTTTAGGATTTAATGTAACCATAAATCAAAAATCAAATCTTCATTATACTCACGGTATTACGCCGAAGCGCGTAACGAGTGGCGGGGCCCATCTCCGCGTTTTGGCGCCTGGACAATATAGCTCCGAAGAAACATCGCAGCGGTGGCAAATCGTTGGCAACACTGTGTAGATTTGACCGACCCGGGATTCGAACCACAGGCCTCTTGCACCGATAACGATGTTTTAACAACTGAGCTAATTGGCCGGTTCACAAACTAAGTTGCTGTTGTGATATTCATGATTGGATCATAACACTGGTCGACATACAAATTTTTGCCGAAGATATTTCAACGGTTTTAGGGTATATCAGGTGCGCTGATTCCGAAAATGGCCTTATTTTTGCTGAATTGGCTCTAGTTTTTGAGATAAATGCATTTTTTATGAAAATATTGCTTACGTAAGAAAATAGCATTGCTATCCGTTTATGCCTATTTTAAGCAATGTTGTTGGCTTCAATCCTCTTTGCTTAATGCAGTGAGAAAAAGAATACACTCATTGATAAAACTGGTGGCAAATAATGTCTAATCTTGACAAGAATTTTCTCCTATTTTTGAAGATTTGAAATTACAAAACGTCGATATACGATTACAACACTAGCCATATGACGTTTTGTTGTTTCCCGTTCTGGCTTTTCAGCTTTGTCTATTGCATTTTTAAAGCATCCGTTTATGCCATTTTCCACGCAATAGCAAAATCATGTTACGTGCTGTCAATAAATGCTGAGTATGATATAAGTCTACAAAGTAGTGAAGGCAGAAATGAAAATTTTTATGACATACACATCTTAACTACATACCATTTGCGAGAAACAGATTGCTAAACAATGCAAGGCTCAAACTTCGCCTTATCAAGCTTCAGTAATTCATAATACCACACTGCGCCCCAATGACTGATCCAGGAGGGCAGTGGGGGCGACAGCACCCTAAAAGAACAGCATTTCTTTGAATTTCTGGAAAATTCGATGAATCTCAAACAATGGATCATTTTTTTGGCATCGCCCTTTTAAAACGAGTTTTTAGATTCACCCTGCTGCGCAATCCTAAGAAACTTGACAAATCTTTGCAGGTGACAAGCATGCCAGGTTTTTTTAAGGGCGGGAATTAGGAGAAAAGGACATGCATGGTGGAGGTGGCATGAAGGACAAAGATGGGAGAATTGTAGTTAATGAGAAAGATCGAGGGAAATTAGGGAAGGAACACATAGAAAAAATCTTAAATGTGAAAAATGAATGGGATGAGACGGCAGAAGCAGATATGGTTGAAGGACCAGTAGAAGGAGTAACTTATGAGGAGGTGATGAAGGCTATGAATAGGATGAAATTGGGAAAAGCTGCTGGACCTTCAGAGGTAAATATGAATATGATAATGGCGAGTGGAAAGTTCGGTTTTATAATAAAGAAGCTTTGTGAGAGAATACTGGACGGTGAAGATTTGCCAGAGGAATGGAAAACGAGTGTTGTTGTTCCAATCTTTGAAGGAAAGGGGGTGTGATGGATTGTCGAGCATATAGAGAAGTAAAGTTGCTGGAGCACGCAATAGAGACAGTGGAGAGAGTGCTGGAGAACAGAATAAGAGGATTGGTAGCGATAGATGATATGCAATTTGGATTTATGCCTGGAAAAGGCACAACTATTGCGTTGTCTATTTTGGGAAGGATACGAGAGGAATTCTGTGGAAAAGAGAAAAAGCTGTGCATGTGTTTTGTAGATTTGGAAAAAGCATTTGATAGGGTCCCTATAAAAGTGGTGGAATGGGCACTAAGAAAGAAAAGATTGCCAGAAGTGTTGGTGCAAGCAGTGATGAGTTTATATGAGGGTTTAAGAACGAATGTCAGAGTTGGATCAGGGTTGTTGGAGGAATTTGGGTTGAGTGTTGGTGTGCATCAAGGGTCTGTGCTATCACCACAAATATTTGCTATTGTGGTTGGTGTTGAGACGAAAGATGCTGGAGAAGGATTATAATTATTAAATTACATTTTTGTACACTGATGAGCGAAAATTTGGAGGATTTAAGGGCGAGGTTCCAAAGGTGGAGAAGTGCAATGAAAGGCAAGGGATCAAAAGCAAATATCGGAAAGACTAAGATGATGGTGAGCGGTACAGAAAATGCTATTGCACTCGGCGAAATCGAGCCTTGTGGAATATGAGGTAAAGGGTTGTGTCTAACGCAGTGTGTTGCACCCTGTATAATAAATGAATGTATGAGAGATGCACCAAAATGAAGAAGGTAACCTGTAGTTTGGCAGGGTACATGACAATTTGACGCAAACAAACTTGACGCGGACGATTTGTCGCGAAATGTGTGATGGTGGAGGGGGGATCGAAAACGGGTTTCCACCCTCCAATTTTCATCGTTTTCCAACCCCTCTAACTCCCTGACCCCTACCGCTGTCCATCCCCACCCCACCCTCACATATTTCGCGTCAAACCGTCCACGTCAAATTGTCTTGCTGCGAGTTTTGCTCGCCATTTTATTTATAGAAGGTCCAAAGATCTTGGAGAAGATAAGGAAGAACCAGTGGAGGTATTATGCAATGAAATAGCTTTCTAAAGCTTGTGACCATTGGCTTTTTATCACGAAACAAAATCTTTTTGTCAGCACAAACGGCTCTTATCGGTAACATATTTTGTCGTTATTTATAAAGTAGTTTTAAAGTTATATCTCAAAACCTAGAGCCAATTCAGCATAAATAAGGCCATTTTTGGAATCAGCGCACCTGATATACCCCAAAACCGTTAAAATATCAATGGCAAAAAGAAAAAAATATTTTTGTATTGGGCTGTGTAATAGACCAATTTTTTTAATTGAAGGTATCCAAAGTTTAAATAAAAAATAACAACAATAACCTGGTGTATGACTCGTTGCGTAACCTACTACTGTCAGGGACTTGCCCTTTCTTTCTTTCGAATTTCGTTTCTGGAGAAGTAAATCCAACAATTTTCTTTCAATCGAAATCACAGCATCGTAAGCCGGTGCATCGACATTATCGCTCTGCAATTTACCTAAAAATTCATCAGCTGTATTTTGATAAATTAAAGAAATACAGTAATACGAGTTAATAGAGCAAGGAGACATTTCAAATTTATCGAAGTAAATTTAAACTTCTGATTTCTATGGTTTTTAAATTTGAGAAAACATGGTGCCAAGCATGCTCCGGTAATAATGGGGAGCGCTTGGAACACCGCCTCCTCCCGTCCCGAAAGTTTTCAGAAACTTGATATGTTAGTATAACATTCTTAAGTCGAACAAGAATCAACAGTAACTTAAGAGTTGAATGATTTTGAACCGCTTAGTCAGCTGGCAAGTAAAACCGGTTTTACGTTCCCCGGCCTAAAATAAATATATCAAAACATAGTACCTTAATACAAAAGTAAAAGTATTTTCGATTTATGCCTATTAAATTAATCATGAATTTTGTCTAAGCAAGGTATGAGCAACTTTGTGTCTGTAACAGAGCTGTAGTGTCTCGAGACTCGATTTTTTAAAGTCTCGGTCTCGAAGATGTGAAGTCTCGGTCTCGTCTCGAGACGTTGAAGTCTCGGAAAATGAGCGTGTCTCGAGGCCGTTTTTGAAAGTTCGTTTCAAAATTGAAAGAGGCAATTTAAATTGAATAAAAACCGACTGCCACTGGTATTTTGAACATTTGCTATATGCCTACCTACAGTAGAATGAATACCTACATTATCTGCTCCCATTGAGAGAGTGTTTTGCCAAAGAGGCATTATTATTCGGCCTCGTCGGTCACCATGACAGAAATGCGATTAAAACCTTTCGTAAACATTGTTCACCATGGACTTTTATAGCATTTTGGAAATGTCGGCATGCTCTTGAATCTGTGAGCTATGTGCAGCGAACAGGCGTGCGACTACAAGCAAATATATTAGGGTAGGCACAAAATATTTATCCCCGGGCACAAATTAATAGGCTATACTGGTATACATGTACTAATAACTGACTTTTTTCTGGGTTGGGCAAATGTTTTTTCGGGGGGAGGGTTGATTGCAGGTCTGGCAGTGACCATGCGTTTTATTGTGACGTTTTCTATTTTTAGCTTTTGTCGGAGTACATCATTTTGTACTGCTGCTGCCGTTTCTTCGACTGCACTATTCTTGCTTTGTGTTGCTGTTCGTTTGTGTTTTTGGTCTTGCAACTAAACAAACTTCAAGTTAGATTGCTTTCTCAGATAATAAGCGGTTTTCATTTTCCTTGTTTTGGTTTAAGTGGTCGTTCTAAAACAGTGGTTTCAGCTTTTTCCACGCAAGAACCCATTTTGCTACGCATGATAGTCACGCCATTCCCTATGGAAATTTTGTGATTCTGAAAACAAAATTTTAAAGTTAGTATTACCGGTATTCAAAAATAAGCAGGGCGTCGAACCGAACTGGAACGTGAACCGAAAACCCGTGTTAACCACTGCCTTTCATTGAACCTGAACCAAACCGCAACCTTTATAATTTAATAGACGTAAACGGATCCTGAACCTGAACCCAAGGTTATCAAAATTCTTGAACCTTAACCGGATTTGAACCGTTAAAATAATTTTTGTCGAGCCTAAACCTTGTCTTTCTTAACATCCGTAGAAATTTTGTTGCTTTACTCTAAGTTTGCACTAAAAAAACATTCGTTTCGCTAAATCGTGTTGTTCTTACGAAGATTTTTCATAAGAATGTCTGTTATGGTGGCTATATCAGCGGCTAAGGACATCTGAAGTTAATCTGAGGTTATTTCTGCCGCTAAGGACATCCTTAATGAACTACAGTAGCATCTTAAAAAGTACAATCAGGCTAAATGCAACAAGTATTTTTGAAAAAAAATGCACATGTGGCTGTGTGCCAGAGCATAAGTAGAATTGACAATTTCAAATTCTTGAATCCAAACCGAATTTGATCCTTTAAAGCTAGGTTTACACTTGCACGATTTTGTGGCACGCACTGTCACAAATTGAGTCGTGCCAGTGCGCAAACTGTTCGTGAACTAGCGTGAAGTATGCGTGAACCAGTCGTGACTGCGTGCCATGTCGGAAAGAGAATTTTGAAATGTTCAAAATTTTGGTCACGACAAAATTTTGCGTCCGAGTCGTGAACTATGCGCAAACTGTTCGTGAACTCGTCGTGAAGTCATCGGAAAGATGCGTGCCAGTGCGTGCCATTTCACGACCCTCACGAATAGTTCGCGAATAGTTCACGAACGAGTCAAGATAAGTTCACGACTACTGCGCGACAGTAACGCTAGCGTCGGTGCTAGGATATATATATAGGGCTTCCTGGACGTTGCTTGTCATTCTACCGTTTGCCAGCGAAGATGAAATGGAAAGAGCAAAGCAGATAAGGCCGGAAACTAATAGGCTAGAGGCAGAAACCGCTGAGAGAGATAATCTCCCCGAGTCATCTCTACTAAAAGATGATGTTATCCCAAAGACCCTGTAGGATCCACTCCAATGCCTAAGTCAGCAATCGAGTGAGGACGAGGCTACCAGGCAGCAGAAGAAGCCGGACAGGATGTCTAAGAAAGAGATCCCTGAGTACCGCTGGATGGAAGAGACCGAGTTGAGGTTGGCCGAGCTTGTAAAAGAGAATCCCCAGCTGTACGATAAGAAGCATAAGGAGTGGATCAACGTGACGGCCAAGAATAGCCGCTGGGACAGAGTCGGAGAACAGCTTGAGCCCCCTGCCTCTGGTTCTCAATGCAAAAAGTATTATGAGAACATGAGAACCAGGTTGGGGAAAATTCTGAAGAAGGAGAGGAAGAGTGGGGCTGGCCAGCCACAGTGGACTGCCCGCGACGACCAGATCATGGAGACCTGGAGTTTCCTGATGCAACACATCGTCCGTGGAGAGACAGTTCCCAGTGAGCGGTTTGCTGTCCCGGAGTCAGCTGCAGTCCAGGAGCGGTCCAGGTCACCAACAACAAACACAATCACCACAACAGCCGACACCGGGGTGACCCATAGCGACTTCAGTGATGCAATGCAGCAGGTGAGAATCTCAATGTTCACATGCAGATTGAAATCTAGTTTGATTTATTAATTGCTCTTAACATGACTTGCATTGAAATGCTGTACTAAATTCTTTAAACTTTTGCATGTTTCAGATCCTCTCCAAAGCAGATTCTTTGGGGGTCAACCTCTCCTACGTTGGCCAACAGAAGATCGTACGTGATTTTGCGTGCCTGCTGGAAGGGCACATGCAGGGCATCTCAGAAGATTCCTGGCATGAATTTCAGATCGACTGCCTCAACCTTGTTCACCGCTACAGACAGCAGAATCAGCTATCCCAGCAGCCACAGCAAACACCACCCATGACTTAACCAGCTCCACAGCAGCAGCAACCTTGGCAGCCCCCTCAGCAGCAGACGTTCTGGCATCAACCTCAACTAGCTACCTGGCATGCACTGCCTCAGCAGCAGCAGCAGCCTCCGGCTAGTCAGCCATCACCTCTAACCGGGATTCCGCCCCAGTCACTGCAGTCTTCAGGCCAGTCCTCCTGGACCCGTACCACAGAGTGGGAATCGGGGATGCAACCTGCACCGTCAGTCGCCCTTGTCCAGACTCCTTCACCTTCAGTGTCGTCGTTGTCAGCCACCTTCAAGACACCTGTGGCACCACTCAGCTTCGCAGCCCCGACCCCATGCTCTGTCAACAACAAGCTACAGGATATCGACACACCACCAGATCAAAGGGTATACATAGGCAGCGGTACCAGCACCAGCAAGGACATTAAGTAAGACACTTCACATAATGAGAGACTTTTAGCAGTCAGAGACTTTGAGAATCTAGCAGTAGTAGCTTTTATTTTTAATCCAAGATTAAGGACAATGAAAAACACCCAACATAACAAATCGACTAAAAATAACGAAACAGTGACGAAGCGACATACGTCATGATGTGCTTACCCTAACACCAAGTAAAACTGGTACCGGTATAGAAGTTGATCTTATAGTATCAAGGCCTAAATATTTGTAAATAGTTGGACTGTGTTTGCTATTTTCATGTTACTAAATTGTTGTATCTTCATTGAAAATACCGGTACTCCCCCAATCACAAAAACGAGATGGAAAGTATTTCTTTGATGTCTTCGTTTTTGCTATTTTCATGCTAATAAATTGCTGTCATATTTCAAAACTCCTCCCCATTCACCCTAACAAAAGGTAAATAAAGGGGGGGGTCGTTTTGTTTTATTGTAAATTAGAATAGTGGAACAACTATGGATGCAATTCATGGAGCTATTACTAACTTTTCTTGCCAAGGGACAGCACCAGCAGGGGAGACGTAGTAATGTGAAAGGTAGTCTCGCTGATCTTTTGCATCTTTCTGGGTATGATGGCCGGTGAGAGGTAGCAGACCCTGCAGGTGTCGATCAGTCTTCCATCCACCAGGGATCAGGTCATGTGTGTCTGGGTCTTCGCTGACCACGTATAAATTCGCGTGTGGGTATCTGATGAGGATGAGGTTGTGCAGGACATCAGGGTGATGTTGTCTGGGTGCTGATGCATCGTCGTCAAGAAGCAAAGGAATCTTTGACACGAAATCCCGAAGGCATTCTCCACGACACGCCGGGCACGAGACAACCTGTAGCTGTAAATGCGTTCTCGTGAGATCTGTGACCGATGGGAGAATGGTTTCATCATCCAGGTCCGTAGAGCGAAAGCGTCATCCCCTACAAAGTGATAGGGGACTGGCTGGTCATCATTAGGGAGTGGTACCGGTTGAGGCAATCCAGCTATGTTCTCTTCTACAGCGTCATGCAGGGAACAGTTACTCCATGTTCCTCCATCCGATGCACCACCCTCTGCCCCAACATCCACATACAGGAACTTGTACGTAGCATCTGCCACTGTCATCAGCACAATGCTGTGGAAACCTTTATGGTTATGGTAGTAAGAGCCAGCATTGGGCGGCTTCTTCATGGCGATGTGCTTGCCATCCACAGCCCCCAGACAGTTGTGGTAGTTCCATCTGGAGCTAAAGGTGGCAGCAACTTCCTTCCATTCTTCTTCAGTTTTGGGGCAGCGCAGCACTTCGTCTTTGTAGACAGCGATGATGGCTTTACACACCTCGGGTATGAACTTACAGATGGTACTTACATGAACCCTGAAGCTGTACTGCAGACTTGGATAGGAATTGCCAGTGGCTAGGAACCGGAGGGTGGCAGCTAGTTTGAGACCAACTTGAAGCGGTTCCCTCATGGAAGTACACTGCTTCTGGAGGCGAGGGGTTAACTTCTCAACTATTTCTTGAAACAGATCAGGTGTGATTCTGAGGAAGTTTTTGTAGCCTCTTTCATCTTCCTTGTGCATTTCAGTCAGTAGACTGTCATACTGTCCAAACTCGTGCCTTCTGGTCAACCATTCCCTGACCCACACTTTCCTCTGTGTCTTTCTTCGAGGTGGGGTTGCCTTTTCTTGCTCTCCTGCCTCTTCAATCTTTTTCTGCTGCTCTTCAACAATAGCTGAGAAGCTGCCAGATAGAGGCATCTTCTCTTCTCTGTAATGATTGTGTCTCTAGCATTCAGCATGTTGTCTTTTCCTCAGTCAATCCAAAAACAACCAGAATTTGGGGTGCCCCATTTTATATGGCGCGTCCAAGTTCGCACGACACCACATCAAAATTGCGCGAACTCGTCGTGCCACTGCGCGAAGTGCGTAAACTATACGCGAACTATGCGTGAACTCGTCGTGTAGTGATGAGCACGCATTCTTGAACTACTCTTGAACTGGTCGTGAACTATGCGTGAACTAGTTGTGAACAGTGCGGAAGCCTTCCAGTTCGTGCCCCAAAAATGGCACGTCTTGCCACGACGAAATCGTGGCCAAAAGTCGTGCAAGTGTAAACCTGGCTTAAGTTTTTGCTTCTGCAAACCTGAACCGAACCTGAACCCGATAATTCAAAGTGCGACTATACCTGAACCGGAGGTAAACCGCTAAAAATAAATTTTGCGGAACTTGAACCTAAACCGGAGCGATATTTCGAGCCGTTTGATGCCCTGAAAATAAGTTTCAAAAAAATATTTTATGTCTGCAAAAAAATCAAATTTTTATTATACTCGCACTATTACGCCAAGACGTGTAACGAGTGCGGGGCTTATCTCCGCGGCTTAGCGCCTGGGCTAATCTTAATTAATCTGGGCTGCTAATCTAGGCTGCTTACATCTTAATGCTCATAGTCATTTTGATTTGGGTGAAAATATTCTCAGTACCGTACATCAATTTTATGATGCGAGAGTTTGCTTTGAGCTCGTTAAATATAATCAGATCGAAAGAAATAGCAAAAGTAAATTGACTCTTTGACTCTGTTTCGGGATTACGTCCCTCATCAGTGATAACAATCAGGGAGGACCATATCGAAAACCACGCAACAAAATTAGTCAATCTGGCGTTTGGGCATTCAAAACACTGAAAAGGATTAGGGATGTGCCGAGTGGAGTCCGAGTACTCGGCCGAGTAATAAGGCATTACTCGGACTCAGCCGAGTATTAAACCATTATCATTTTGACCTTTTTTTGCTTTTTATCCGAATTTGAGTCGAAATTAGGACTTCTACGGACGTGATGACCTTGTTTTTTTTTTGCTCTTCACCTAATTTTGAGTTCATATTTTGACGTCGTAGATACTCGGATTCGGACTCGGCCGAGTAATGTCGTGAATACTCGTTACTCGGCGAGTCCGAGTAATTTTCCTTGAGGCATATCCCTAAAAAAGATAGCAGTTATAAAAGAGAAGTTAAGAAGAGACAAATGGAGTTTGCTAGATTAATTCCAAGAAAAACAAAGATAACATTATGAATAATGATGCTGCGAATAGCAACAGCAATCCACGACCGGCTTCGCTCTCATTGTGAGCTCATCAGGTGAATATAGCTAATGGAAAGTTGAGCAAAAAGATAAAGAAACATAGTGAAAAATAACAAAAGAAATAGATGAATAGTACCAAATAGGAGATATCAGATTGCTGCGACAGCAATTAGTGGCATTTTGGATGCAATCAAAGCGACGTCCATATGAACTGAATAAGATAAAACAAATCTTTTCCAGAATCAGTGTGCTGCCTGCTGAAAATGAATGAAATTATCCTCAGATGTCCATAGAATCCAACTAATTCACACCATGGAAAAAAGTATACATTCAAAAGAGCGAGATGAAGAGATTGAAATTCCTAAACAGAATATAACATCGCAAATCTCAACACAGTAACGAGATACCGTACAAACAACTTTTCACAATGCAATGTTGGTGGAAATCACGCGATCATCATTTCAAAAAAAGATGTCAGCGCTAGTGTACCAAAGAGCTCAAACCGTCTATACAACTCAAACCAATAACACAAACCATTAAGAGCTCAAAGAACTCATTAAAAACCTAAACGAATAAGATTAGAGCTCAAACCATTAAGACAAAAAATGTTATTTGCTGATGATATTTTTTGTCTTAAGACAAAAAGAATTTGTTTATCTAGTAGAACAATAGGCTATCAACTTAGGGATCATTTGCCTTTTTTTCCAGGGTCTGGAAAACTTTCGATGTATCGGCCTACAAAAAAACGGCCTACATCTTAATGCTCATATATTAGGTTTGTGAGTATGATTGCAAATATACTGGCTATTATCTTTTTATTGAAGTTGAGTTCAAAATGACTGTCTTGGGGTACTTTAAGACACACAATCGGGGGTAAGTACACAAAGTAAAATCAATTTGCGCCTCCTTGAAATTTTCTCCTGGTTACGCCACTGATTTGTTATGAATCAGTTTAAATAATAATTATCCATCGCACTTAACTTTACTAGGCCTACCTGTAGTTATGCCATACTGTCTTTACCACTTTTGGCATAAAATAAACAACCATTTTTCTACTACTTTAGTAGTTTTGAATTTGTTCAAAATCTCGAGCTAAACTGAGTTTCGTATTTTTGTACCGGTATATCATTTTTAGTCTACCACCGCAAAGACTGATTAGTGATTTTTTCACATTAAATGTCTCATCGAACGGACAATATTTTCGCTTTTTTTTCCGAACGGGTCGTAGTGGTAATGAGGGAAAACGATCCAAGATACTCGAATCAAAGAAGTGAAAAGTCAAACCAGCGGGAGGCATTACTGAAACGTTGATTTCTGACGGCGAGATGCAGCTGTGTTTATCAGAGCCGTAGCAGCCGCCCCCGAAACTCCCCAATTGGGGGGGGGGCACATTGCCCAAAGGGGCCCCAAATTGTCTTAAAAGACCCAAAGTTGCATCAATTCAAAAACAAATTTTTGCTTTGCGAATCGCGTTGAACGAGATTTTTTTACGCTTAGATTCTATATTTCAGTTTTGAAATTCTTCGCTATCGTTTCCTTTCAAATAACGTCCTAAACTGCGTAGTGATGTCACAAAGAATATAGTCTATACTGTGTGTAAGAGTGCGCGTAGGACTTGGAAAAGGAGGCCGGTGCAGAGTTGCATCCAATCATTTTTTAATTTCAAGTTCATTACTTTCGAAAAAATTAAATTCAAATTCATTAACACCTTTACGCGGATTTAAAACTTTATTTGTTTTTTATTTATTCGCATTTTTATTCTCCTATCACGAAAAAGCGACGGGGCGCTATACGAGCTCACGTTGGAGTTGCCGGCCATCTGTCTACCACACTTAAATGAGGTAATCCCGTTCAGTGTCTTTCCCAACGGCACAACAAGCGAACTTGGCGGCTTGCTTCACACTATCCCTTTAATGCTGAACGTCAAGCAAGAAAGCTGTGAATACCAATTTTTAAGTCATTGGTTTGATTGGACTCAGAATCGAATCCCTGAGTCTACCAATCCAGAAGCAGGCGCATTGTCCACTCGGCCATCCGATCGGTAAATTAAATTCAATCCTACCCTAGTTCTGTGTAAGTAACTATAATCTGACACTGAATGCAAAAGTCCGTTAAAAGAGGTTTTGCCAGTTCGACATACGTCTGCTTTTGATATAGCGCAGGAATTGGACATTGGTCCTGTCTTCCTCAATCAAGAAGTAAAAAGAAAAAAAGAATGTTTAATTACGATGCAAACGTTAAACATGTAGCTTCTGAGGAAGAGATTCAATGCAAACTTTTCTAAACAACTCCTGGACCAGGCTATATGTCGATATTAAAAAGTTTTAAGCTGGCGTGTGATGTCGCTTCTGCTTTGTTCTGTCTTTTCATCTGCTTACACCCAGCAGCTTCGTGCATTGTCATTGCATTGTCATTGCCAGCAGCTTCGTTAACAGTCATTGTCAGCGACAAGGTCTGGCGGTTCCGCACGCAGGTTCAGATTCTTTGCGGCGGGTTCGATTCACGGCTGGAGCCTCTTAGATTTTGATATATAACTGAGTGGCTGCTGATTTGAACCGCACAAGCTCATTTGGCAGTCTCCCTTCAATACCGTTGAACTTTTAATTCAATGGTAACAAGCGCTCGCTTGTCTTGCTCCTCGAATTTACGAAATGCGTCGTTGCTGTTACCATTGCTGAACAAAGCTTCCGAAAACTGAAACTTATTACAATAAAACGTTCAATAGATCTAATGTGGCAAACAGCAGACTATCTTTTTACTTGTATTTATTGGCATTTTTATCGACCTATCACAGAAAGCGATGAGGCGCTTCACGAGCTCGCTGAAGAGTTGCCGGCCATCTGTCCACCACACTCAGACGGGGGAATCCCGTTAAGTGTCTTTCCCATCGGGGGAATCCCGTTATGTGTCTTTCCCAACGGCACAACAAGCGAACTTGACGGCTTGTTTAACACTATCCCTTTAGGCCTAATGCTGAAAGTCCAAAAGGGAAGCTGTGAATACCAGTTTTTTAAGTCATTGGTTTGACTCGACTCGGAACCAAACCCTCAGTCTACCGATCCAAAGCACACGCTCTATCCACTCGGCAATCCTATAGACAAACAGTCAAATAAGTTGAGACTGCTCTGTGTCATAAGAGCATCTGCGTACGAAAATGTGCGCTCCAGATGATTTTAATGGTAATGGATAAATGTATGTAACAAACTTGTCTTAAAATTACACCTTTTAGTTTTTCACAGCGACAACGCGTATGTTTTACTACTGCATTCGCAATGTGGTGAAACACTGAGCTGTTACCCTTGGAAAAACCAAAAAAAAAAAACAATTTTTATCGAAAGCTTAGTATAAGAGCCTTTGAAAGGATTTTGGGGGGGGGCAAAGTTGAGCTGCTACGGCAGTGGTGTTTATGAAGAAGCAACCGTCAATCAGGATTAGTGTCTGGCGATGAGAACGATGAAAATGGTGTTAAGGAATTGATGGAACATCGCTTACGATCTCACGCTATCACTTCGCTTAACGTTTTCATTTATTTGTTTCATGGTATTAATTTCAAGCTGAGCGAGTCTAGATTTAAGTAGCGATTGTATTATTAAATTGCTGCATAATACACTGTTTTCAAAATCAAAAATTTTTTTGCTGTAGCGGCAGCGGCTAGTTAATTATCTTCACAGAAGCGCTGCTGCGCTGGTCGCTACTTCGCCTCAAAAAAAGCGGCGATGCCGCTTTTCGCTGTTGATAGAAAAAAACAGCCGCGCTTCGGCTACCGCTGCTAAAAAAACAGTGGCGTCGCTGTGCCCAGCTCTGCAAATGAACAACGCTTTTTCAGGTATAGATTCACGGAAATTCTTTCATTTTAATTATTATTTACTTGATTGCGGTAGATGAGTTTATAAACTATAGAAGATCTTCTGGCCTGCAAATTCATTACGTTAATACAACAAAGTTTACTTAAATGTAGGGGCCTATCGGTGTATGGAAAATTACTCAAGGAGGTATGAAACATTGCCCCGAATCCCCCTACCGGGCTGCGCCGCTATTTTTAGCGATTTGAAAAGGGATCTGCCATTGCTGCCGAAAGGTGGAGAATCACTAATCTAAAATATAAAATTTTTTGCTACCCCGAAATAATCTTCTTAATTCATGAGTAGTACCAAGTCTTTCTTCGACCATTACCTGCAACAAAGGGTATCGCCCACTGTAGCACAAAGGTGGTCTTCTGGTAGAACTCGACGTAATTTTGCCTAGAAGTTATAGGTCAGCTGTTCCCAATTGGGAGTGCGACGAGAACTTGCCAATTTTACCGCTGATGAACGGTATCGTTGATTCTCCCTAGCTGTGTGTTTGTGACGTCTGAGATGTGTCTGTGTGCGATTGGGCCATGCCCCGTCCCTTTTGACTCTGCCTTTTAGTAAAAAGAACAAAATTAAAGGTGCCAAGAGACTGAAATATGCCAGACTCTTTTGTTGTTTGTAGTTAATGGCCAGGGGCGGATCCAGGGGGTAGGATGAGGAGCATGCATCCTCCCACCAGCCATTTTCAAAAATGCTTTTGATATGTACAATTTTTCAATAATTTCAAACCTTTTTGATAGCAACAAGCCTTACTCCTTAACTCTTAAACGCCTATGTGGGTCTCTAGCGACCCGAGCAAACTTTTCTTCTTTCGTTTCTGTTCGACTGTTTATCTTTACAGCGTGTGACTAGCAGTATTCTCTTAGTGTCTAATCTTCTCCCACTTTACATTCCAATGTTTAAAATTTTTCTAACCTTAAAAAAGTTATTAATGTTTTAGAGCAAAAAATCAATAGGGTCGTTGGCGACCCATGTTAGGTAATAGTGTAAGTTTTTTTAATGGCGGGCTATTTTCTCAGTAGTAAGTTTTTGAAGTGCCACAAATATAATGTTTATATGCAATGATGAATGTAACAGGAGAATTCGCGTGCTTTTAGAGTAATATTGCAAGTTTTTTTTTGAAGCTAAATAATATTGAATGCAGTAAGAGCCGCAGTTCAATATTAGGTCCAGACATGGGGTAATCGTAATGTAATTAGTAATCGATTACAATTAATTACATTTTTTGCAGTAATCGTAATCGATTACTAACCCAAAATCAGCTGTGTAATTGTAATCGTAATCGATTGCATTGCAGCTGATTACATCATTCAGTGAATCACGCTTTCGATTCTGGTTGAAGCGGTGAGAATTTTTGTTTTGCGTACTTGCACTGCGTTGTGCCAATTTACAAGTCTATCCGCTGTGTTGTTTTGAACCACATCACGCAGTTGGAAGCAAAAATGTAATTAGAGCATTGCCACCTTTATCTCTTAGATCTGAATAGCAGCTGCCGTGGTGCTAAAACTTCTATTGTGCTGTTTTATAGCACCTATGCTCTCTACTAAAACAAACAAGCAACACATTCGTCACTGAAAATTTAATTAGCACATTATTCATTTATTTGATCAGAGTGTGAAGCAAAAAAATTTCTTCGCAAGCTTTGCAGTCTGTGATTAGTTTTTAGTATGAGTTGTCAGTCGAGCCTTAGTTTCGCTAAAAAGTAAAACCAAAAAAATCTACCAACAATTCCGCAAGCTGACTAAAAGTAATCGAAATTGTAATCGCGATTACAATTGATGTAATTGTAATTTTAATCAATTACAATAATTTTTTTTAGTAATCGTAATTGTAATCAAATGATTAGGAGTAATTGTAATCGTAATCGATTACATGAGTTCTGTAATTGCCCCAAGTCTGATTAGGTCCGCAGGTTAGTCAGATTTGTGGGAGAGTGTTTCAGATGATCAAACCACCGTTGAAAACGAGTATTCTAAAGATGACATTGACCAACCATCATTATAAAAACGTTAGCATAGCTCACACAAGTATGGATGATGACTCATCTGCTGTCGACGATCGTAATGCAATTTAAGTCATTGTCAGATTATGAGAACTGACAAGTGACTACTGCAACAAATGATTTAACTAAAAGCAGTAGGGTCGAAAGTGATGGTAAAGACCCCACTGTTGGTAGGACGAACGATCTTTCAGCAAAAAGCTCAATTCAATATAGAAATGGTTGTGTGTGGATTACCACACGTCCTCATCATCCAGAATTCATAGAAAACATCTTGGACGAATCACTGTAAGGCTATATTCGGGGCTGGAAAAGACATCCATAATGGAGATATCTTTTTTCGTGTTTCTGATGAAGATTTGCTAAGGCAGGTTGCAGCTGTCCATCGTTTGAAAATTGTGCAAGAAGGGACTGCAGGGCAGTGAATGCCATTTGATTTGTTGGTTGTGTGTATGTGATTGATGTGCATTAATTTCAACACGAATCTCTTTGTTGGATATCTGTGCTTATATGGCGCGTCAGACAGAGCTTCTTCTTTCAGCTTTTTTTGCCATAATCAGTTTGAGTAAACCATAGTAAACCAACGCTTTGATGGTGATGAAGATTATAAAACGACAGATACGTTTGCCGCATTTCTACAAATCAAAGCATCCAGAGCAAATGAAACAACTTCCAAAAGCTGCTAACAAAATTATAGCAGCAGAAATGTGCCGGTTACAAAATTATCACTGACTATTTTTAGTTAGCTACAAATCAAAGTGGGAACGCAAAAGACGGCGGAGCCACATTTGCACGTCTTCTCTGGATTGCCAAACAGCTGGTTTGCACACGCGATGCAATGGGTAATGTGATATCAACCATAAACAAGTCACAGCTTTATGCTCCTTCACTGCCGCGTCACTCTTGTGCCTAAGCATTATCATTGCCATTGCATAGGCATTCCTAAAAACTGCATTTGTTTCAAATTTCTTGTTTTTTCTTTCTTTTGTTACAACGACACATTAATTTAATTCTTTGGTCTTATACTAGTTAGCAGAGTATTATTGTATGTCTTAAATTCGAGAACATTCGCACAATCGACGAAATATTTTATTGAAATTGCTAAAAATTCAGTTTGTTTATGGTGAAACCTGATCGTGGAGGGTCAATAACAACGAACATGCAACTTCTTTACTTTACTTATTTCGTACGCATATTGGAAAAAAAAAGTACGAATTGCAACCTACAGCTATGGTTTTTAACCACTGGGTCGCTAGCGACCCACATAGGTAATAGTGCTTGGCGAAACACCTGGGCGTTTAAGGGTTAAGCACGCATAATCGAAAATGTGCGAACAAAATGCATCATTTTCGGCGAAGCACTCAGAATTAGGGTCAAGAATTTTAACCAAAATTTACCTGAAAATTATTATTCAAAAAGCACTAAAATAGCCGTTACAGCAAGTAAATTTTCAAAAATTTTCCGGGGGAGCATGTCCCCGGGCCCCCCAAGAGCATTTCTTGTTTCTCAATCAGCTTTAAATTTGTACTGCCAAAAAAATTACGCCTAAAAAAATGTGGAAATTATTGCTCCCTCCCCTCTTTTAAAAATTTCTCGCTACGCCACTGTCTGTACAGAAACAGCGCGTGAGTGAAGTACTGTGCAAGGGGTGTGAGAATAATTTTTCCTTGCCGAAGGGGTGCGGGCTTTAAAACGAATTGGGAACCACTGTTCTAGGTCTTCATTACGCAAAATAGACTTTAAAATATTATTGTGATGGGGGGTACTAATTTTGAGGTTACCGTTACTGCTAACTATGCAAGCTTACCTGTAGTAAATTTCCAGAATATTAACGTAGTCACTAGAAGCAGCGGGTTCATACTAGGAAAGTTTCGGTAATATGGTTTCCTTTAACTGGACTATACCCAACTATGCGAACGTTCGATTCAAAAAGACAAATGATGTCGAATCGATTGAAAGACCATGCACTTATTCACTAAGTAAAGGTTGCACTTCCATAATTACCGCTGTATTAAAGCTGCGCATTCATTTCCTCTTTTGAAATGTCGCTTGAAGTGCTGTCAATAATACTTTCCTTATAACCTACTTCCCAATAATGGTGCGTGATTTGACCGTTACACCAAATAGAAAGCTAGATGAAAGGACTCGTGGAACAAGTACAACACAATTCACGAAGTGATACCTTGATGTAGATCATTTGGTACAAACCAATGATGCCACAATGAATCAAAATTAAATAAAAATCCAGAGCGTGGCTCGATTGTTAATAAACGAATCAATGACGTGTTGGAATGATTTGTGCCAAGAATCAATATTAGCCTAGTTTCTATGAACCAAAATCAAATCTTCGTCATACGAGTTTTGAACTTGTGCTAAAACGCGGAAGAGTGTAACCAGTGGCGGGGCCCATCTTCGCGACTTAGCGTCTGGGCAACACATTTCGGAAAAGACGTGGCAGCGGTGGCAAGCCGTTAATGAGACTATGTCCGATTTAACCGGATCGGGAATCGAAATTGAGACCTTCCGCGCCGATAGCGGTCTTTTTTGTCAACGTGAACTTTTCTGTGACATGTGTGGGTGTTAATTGGGGGAGGTTCGGGGTCGTTGAAACACTCCATTAAAGTTTTTAGCTTCAAAAGCAGGTTTAGAGGCTGATTCATTAAGAAAGACACAGAGCAGTCGCAACTTCTTTCCAAATGTTCAGCTGGGCTCATACTGATGTCGCTATTGTAACTTGCATTAATACCAAGTAATGTTAAACCCCAGTGGTCAAACCAGACGTCACTGTTCTTGTGGCATCAAAGAGCTGTCAGCAGAAAGCGGTTACAACGTTCAACCATTCCATTTGATTGACTGTGATAAGGCGTAATAAATTTATGGTTGACGTTGAGGAACGTCATGAACTTTGACCAGCTGTAGCAAGTAAAATAAGCAGCATTACCAGTAACTATACTATACAATTCTCGGTACACCAATTATACTCACATATGGATTCATGAAAATTGCACTAGTGTCGCTTTTGGTGTTGGGTAAAGCTATCGCAAAACAGCCTTTGGTAAAAGGGTCAGTGATGGTCAAAAGATGTCGATCACCTTTTCAAGGGGGTAAGGGACCGATCAAGCTTAAGTTTAATTCTTCAAAGGCCTGCGTCGGTGGTGAATAATGTTTGATAGCAGTTTGGGTGAGCTGCTTGGTTTAACGCTTTGGCATTGTTTTGCGCTGTTGAACCCATATTTTTATATCTTCGTGCATGTTCGGTTAAAGAAAATTTTGTTTCATCTTGTAATTTGTAGATTTGATACGTGCATGATGGAGAAAATAAACAATTTCAAATGCCTTTTATCCAAATTCACGGGTTAGGAGATTGAACTCGCGGGTCGCTTTGGCTCACGTCACAAAAAAATTTTTATTTTTGGATAATGAAGGCAGGTGTTGTAATTGCAAGAAGGAGATTTGTTGAGTCATTGCTTTGATTTCTCCGTCATTGTTTTGAGCGTCGACGAAACATCGTAGGAAGGTCATTGACAAGCGCGACGCCAGCTTGGGTTAACGCGTCGGCCATGAAATTTTCTTTGCTAGAAATATATTCGCAGTCCGTGGAAAATTGTCAGATATACTGTAAGTGACGTAGAACTCGGGGCCGTAGCCACTGGCTAAGCCCTCCCAGAATTTGCTTTAGCCCCCCAAAAACTATTTACCGATATGTCAAAATGATGACGTAATATAAACCTAATGGTCTATAATTTTTTTGAGATAGCAGCTTCAATCGATGTTAAGTTTAAATCTCGAGACTAATTTCTGATTTGCATCCTAGTACTAAATGCGGAATGGGTTTCAATTTTCACTGTTAGACAGACTGATGTTTGAGTGTTGTGCAATTGTACATAAACGCAGTTAACGAAATTTGCGCTAAGAAAGCTCAACAGCAGGTTATAAGCAACCGCAATTGAATGCTACGCTATTTAACTTAGCTGTAAGACACGTTATGTTTTTGTTGTTGTTTTTTGCCCTTATCTGATTAACACACAGGGTCGGATTAAGGTGGGGGCTGATGGGGCTGCAGCCCCAGGTCCACCGAAAAAAATAAGCCTTTCGATTACAACGCATTAGAAACATTACTGACCAATCTTTTTATCAATTAACTATATTATTTTAAAAATGACTTACAGCTGTTTCTCTTTATTGTATAATCTATCCAGTCAAGGCGAAGGAAGTGATTGAAGATTGTATCAACTCTAAAGTTTTGAATGAATTCACACTTGAATTTGAATCACAAAATCTACGGTTTAAACGAGTAAATCACATGATTAGTAAAATTAAATCGGCCGTTTAGCTCAGTTGTAATGAGACATAGCTATCGGTGCGGAAGGTCTGGGGTTCCAATGCCGGACCGGTCAAATTGGACACAGTGTCGCCAATGGCTTGCCACTGTTGCAACGTTTCTTCGGAGCTTAGTTGACCAGGCGCTAAGCTGCGGAGATGGGCCCCGCCACTCAATACACGCGGCGGTGTCATGCAACGTTCTCTTATACGAGTGGCGAGGATAAGCGCCTGAGCGCGACACAGCTCCGAAGGAACGTAGCGGTGGTGGCGAGTCATTGAAAATTGTAATTAGCGTATTTTGTTGCAATAATTCGTAAACAGTGGCGCAAATTTAAGATAGTTTCACCCAAAATGCCGTACAATTTTTTGTACCGCTAGGTAAAGGCACGCAGGATGAGCTACAAAGTAGAGGCTATGAAGGACGATAACGTAAACTCTTAAACAGTTTTGTTGGAAAAATCGTAGGATCTTTTACAAAACAATAGATAGAAAGCATTTATTTGCAGGACCTCGGGCAACTTCGAACGTTCAAAATAGGACGTATTTCTGTCTAAATTCAAAAAATATGTTTTTTGAATATGATTAGAACCATTATGTAGACTAAATATTTCAGCAACTGTTCAATTAACGGGAATAATATAGGCCCCTGACTACCGTATAGCCCCAGGCCTCGAAACCGTTAATCTGGCCCTGTTAACACATTTCACCTCTCTGTTGACACATTTTACTTATTCCCATTATTATATTTCTTATGTGAGCTTTATGCGTCAAACAAAAAAATAAACTTTATCGTTTTATTTCCGCTTAGGATTGTTGTAAGTTTTGAGAGTATTGCCAGTTGCCTACATCAACGCAAATTTATTAGGCCTACTTGCGTTTTTCGTTTCCGCGTGCAAGTTCTTTCTTTCTGTATAAACTTTGTACTTGACTGAAATTAATCTGCTCAGGTTTGAGAAGTAGTAAAAATAAAAAATCAAAAAATATTTGGTTGATTTTTCAGCCCCTCCGAAAACATATTCAGCCCCCCCCCAAAGTGTATCGGCTGGCTACGGCCCCGCTTAGAACTCTTGCTGAAAAGTTAGTCAAGTCTTTTTTTGTTAAGCTTTAAAGTTAGTCGAGTCTTTTTTTGTTAAGCTTTGAACTACAGTTTGTTGTCACAAAATATTCTAAAGGAGCGCCTTTCCGGCATACAGCGAAAATGTTTGATGCTCGAATAAATTGCAAGGATTTCTTGGTCGAAAATTGAATAGCTAAGTTGGGTATGTCGCAAACTTTTACAAAAGAAAGCTATTGGGACGCGTGAGTCCAGTGGCGCGGGAACGTTTTTTGGACAGGGGGGGCTCAAAATAGTAAGATCGTGTCAACGTCTGGGGGGCTTCGCCCCCCTTTTCTCCAATGTGCGTTTTTAATAGCAGGACGCACAGCTGACCTGTCTTGATAGACATCAATTGCATGCTCGCTCAAGTGACCGGAATTTTTTCAAGATAATTTTTTATCATGGAAAACAAGATTGTTTAGGGCCTACTTCCATTAAGCTTTTCTAACTATGCACGAATTATTACGAAGCATTTTGTGAGTGCAAGCATTTGTAAAATGCAAATACCTCAATGACAAAACCGAAAAGTATAGGCAAACAAAATTTGTTCTATCTAACTTTTGCTTAACTGATCAGTAGGGCAATTTTTTATTGATCTAAAAAACTCAAAAAATTGACTTTATTTTATCAAAAAATTGATATTCAAGTGTTTCGCTTATCGCTGTATTGCAATCTTTGTAACATCAAAGTATGTTCGAATAACTAATGCATTGTCTTTTCAATTCTAGTGTTTTTGACTACCGATACGTAGCGACAAAAATATGCAACAAATGAAAACACGACGAAAAGCATATTTTATCACACACGAATTTTGCCAAAATTGCGATCTTGCAAAGCTGTCTGAACGGATCTTCACAATCGAATCAATGAAATTCCATCAAACATTATATTAATAAATTAAGCATGTGTAAAACTGTAATACCGATAACAGTCTGACGACAGCATACACCTCCCTGGTACCACCGACAGTTACGAACCTCCATATCTCAATTATCTGAGTTATCTCTTTTTGAGTATAAAGTAGAATCGCGCAAAAAAAGCAAGATGGCAAAAATTGACCTAATGAAAAAAAATTGATCTAAAAAACAAAAAATTGATATTTATTGACTTTATAACTTCATCAATACTGATCCTACGACCGTGAAATTTTGTTTCCACATTGTTAGAATTATTTTCTACTTCCAAAAAATAATTGATTTTATTGACCGTGAATCGCCCTACTGATCAGAGTTACATGTAACAAACAATGCCCCACCAAGGTTAAAAATTACAAAAAACACACGATCAAAATAAAGCACTGAACCATTTTTTAACATAATGAAATGTGTAGATATAGGTATTTAGGTAGGCGTATTAGCTTAATTTTAGTAAAAATCATCGGTATCGGTACCAGATCAGTAGTGATTTAGCCGCTTCATTAGGTAGAAAAATTTCAAAACCATTAAAAAACTCAACCAGAAAAGAGAACTTGCACAAGCTCATAAAAGCTTGATCAGGAGTGCCCAACCAGTCGATCGCAATCTACCGGTCGATCTGTGGATGCTTGGCTGTCGATCGCGAGCCGATTTGGCATGTACACACATTAGGTTGGTCACCAACATTTACAGTTCATGTAACGCGTCCGGGCAGTGAAAATCTGTTTGTAGCTCTTTACATAAATTTTGGTGGAATTCGGAACGTGTGAAGGATTAAGGACCGTTTTTTTGCACCTCACCGCATTTTCGTCTACGATTTGTGTGATTCCCATGATCAGTAACGACTTTCATGAGCATTCAGAGTAGTTTGGCCTAAAGTGTTTGGCAGCTGCAAGAATTGGCAGCCATTATACTTCTACTGGTCCATCGTCCATGACTGCTGTAAAGGTTTGCGAACGCGGATATATAAAATACTGTTAAAAATGAACTTCAAACATTGAAAATTTTACCAGATTTCACGTTGACCTAGTGAATAATAGCTGAGTGATTTATAAAAGAATAGTGATTCTTTGTTGGTTAAAAGCGCCATAAAAATTATTTGCTTCGTTAAGTATGTACGTTGTGAGCATTAATCACGTCGCACTCAGTGCATAATTTGTTCGATGGTCAGGGGGGGCTCAAATGATTCAGGGGGGGCCAAAAAAAGTCCAGGGGGGGCTTGAGCCCCCCCTGGCACCCTACTTCCCGCGCCTATGCGTGAGTCTTTAGCAGAGTCAAACTGATACAGAATGGCGGCGATGCAATTATCACTAGCGTCTGTGGCTAGAAAAGTAAGAGCATACGGTTGTAGCCAGGGCCGGTGCTAGGAACTGGGGGGCCCAATTAAAAATCTAATCGCGGGGCCCCTCTTTTCATAATAAAATATGTAGACGTTTGTGTCTCATGAAGAAAACATGTAAACGAACCAAAAAAATAGACATTTAATACCTGCTAAAAAAACAAATCTAAGAGCCGGCGCCAGAACAGTCGTCTTAGGGGGGCCAATCCTTTATCAAGAGGGGTCAAACATTTAATCAATTCTGTAAACTACAAAAAAGCTTTCACGCCACAGTCTTCTTTATCAACGAGAACTTTGCAGCGAGCTGACATTGATTTGAACTTTAAGATGCCGTTTCTGTTTAAGTGTTATATATCACAGCTATCTCATGTTTTTTGCGAGTTCGAAGACAAGAGAAAAGCAGTTGAACACGCTTATAGTTGCTTGTTGTGTTGTTAACAAACGCAATTTCCATATTTGATATTCTTAATTCGAACGAAGCGCAAAACAGTTCCGGCGAAGCTGTTTTAACAATAGGCCTACATAAAATGTTTAAAATTATGCTTAAAAGCCGCTGTCTTCAAAAAAGTAAGATTTTCGATTGGAGGTTAAGGGTGGGGGGCAAGCTTGCTGTATGTGGGGGCCAGGCCATTCTTTTGCGCCGACTCTGCTTTTATTGATTACTGTACTTTAAACATCAAGAAAGCCGGCCAATTAGTTAAATAATTTTAAATTTCAGACAAGCATTATTTTATGGTAATATCTTGAAAATTATGCCACAACGCAATATGTTGCGAATACATTTTTCTGAATTTGGAACTCTTTCAGATAAGCTTAAATATGCCAACAAACAATAAACAAAAACTACCGGAAAGATTTTTCAAAATGCACTAAAATTGTACTTGTCGTACGAAAATTTTAATAAATTTCCGAGAACGCATGGCCCTGGATTTCCTGAAGATAGTTTTGTCCATAAATTGCTTCAAATGAACTCGACCTGATGTTGCCACTGTGCTATTGACTTTAAAATATTGGGAGATTAGCTGCCGGATTATTGGAGGGGATACATCTCTCCAGGATTTTCACACATGTTTATATGGATACGCACGAAATGCAATACTGTATGATTGAGCATCAGCTAGCGCTCGAAACTACAAACCATGTTTAGCTGTTCAGCAGGCTTTTTATACATATCGATATATATTGAATGCATGCATGGGAAACTGCCTCTAAATGGGTACAGCTCCTCATCAACAGTCCCGAGTTGTTGTTTTCACTGGTGGTAGGCCCATCATTTTCAATCTGTCCTGGCTCAATATTATATAATAGTCTAACCGATTTGGCCCTTTTTCTACATAGAATACAGAGAAAGCTTACTTATGGCAATCGTTCCTAATTGCCCTGTTTGTATTATTTGAAACTGTTTCTCGTGGGGTGTTTCAGAATATTTGAATAACGCAATTAGACATTGTTATGACCAGAGCCGGCGCCAGAACAGTCGACTTAGGGGGGTCAAGCGTTTATCAAGGAGGGCCCAAGTTTGAAATTAAGCACAAAAGCCACTATTTTCAAAAGAGTAATCTTGTTGATTGGGAGGGCCGGGCCAGGTCCCCCTGCCCCCCCTCTTAGCGCCGGCCCTGGTTGTGACAATGGCTATTCTTTTTCATGAATAAACATGGAAATCCAACAAGTTTCGCAGAAGCAGGCGCAGTTTTTTCATAAGAAATGCGTAGGGGTCTGAGAGACCCTCGTCATGCGCAGTACCGGTATAATAAGTGTAATTTTTTTTATTTCTAGAAATTGCTTTGTTTCGAGATTTTATAGTCAAAAAATTCAGCCCAAAAAAATAAAAGTCAGAAAATTTGGGATTAATTGAGTGAAAACTGTAGGAGCTGCGCAAGGCGAAACACCGTAAAAAGTCTCACAGACCCCTTCATGCACTCTAGGGTTAAACTCATAATTTGTTTAAAATTGAAGTTTGAAATAGGCCTTACCGGTACTATAAAAAAACTCTCTTTCTAATATGTCATAAATTTACGATTCGTTTGACGAACCAATTTTGATCCACTTTGCTTGCGGAGTCGCACACCCCTAATGCTTTAGTGCAAAAACCATAGTAAACCTACAATTTTCTAAACACCTATTATATTGTTGCTATAATAGGCCTATATATTTCATAAAATGTGTATTTTTGACAGAAAAAAATTATGCTTTCGTTCATTCAGCAGATAAAAAAAATAAAGCTTTCGTTCATTTAGCAAACATACAAACGATTTTGCCTACAGTAGCCTACATTTCAAACAAAATCGGCGCAATGGGAGTCCAACATGTTCACCCTCCCCCCTTCCCCCGTCCGCATCTTTCTACACACACGCACACAAACAAATTAATGTTGCATCGTAACACGTATTAAAATCATTTCCAAGTAGAAAAAATGCCGCGTTGTTCAGGACGGGGCCCCTGACCAGGCCTGCCCCCCCCGGCCGGGGGTTTGGGGGCGGTTACGCCGGCCCTGGAATAGCTTATCCACCGGACCACCTAAAACAGCCAATACCGACTCTTCAAGCCGGACAACTAATGACAGCGAAGTGGGCAGCGAAAAATTTAGAGGGGTGCTGTACCCGGATTTAGGCTAATCATCATGGAAAAAAGCCTTTATTTTTAAAGAATATCTTCACAAGAAAAAAAAAGGGGGCCCCCTTTCCCCGACTACGCCACTGAGTAATGGTCAAAAAAACTATGAAAAAGTATACCGGTACAGTACGTGAAGCAGAACTGGTGTAGAGAATACAAGAATAGGCCTAACCCTTCTTAAAATGCTTCGCCGAAATGCTATATAAAAACTTTTGCAGTGCTGCCACCTACTGGTATTAATTGCTAAAATCTCAAAAAGTCATCATGACGTAGACCTACAGAAGTGATTCAACAGCCATCCAAAGTTTTCACAGCCTACTTAATTTGATAAAATTTAAAACCGAAGGGGTCTTTTTTTGAGGACGCCATTAACAAGCTTTTTATCATTGATCGGGGGCCCTCCTATCTCTGGGGCCTCCAGGGCTATAGCCCCCCCCCCTAATCCGGCTCTGGGTTCAAATGCACTCGAACGGTTTCTATGCCGTCTTAGGTCCGACATCTCACTTGGCAGTCTTCCTCAATCCATTGTTATTTTTTGTTATTCTTTGAAAATAATCTTAGTAATGTATTCATGTTAAAAAGATGACCACATTTTTTAAGAACCATGATAATTTAATTTATCCAACTGCAAAATCACTCGTTTCATTGTCAAAACCAGTTCAACTTCAACTCGGTCTGTCACAGCCACTCTCATCACATATACATACGTCATTTTCATAATTATGCTCTTTTTCTTCATTATTTCTTTCACCCGGTGCAGAAATCAAAGACATTACTACTACTACTACTATCCACTACGCATACGCAATAACTGTGCGTGACCTACGCGAAAAATTCACGCATTCTCTCAATTTAATTCTGCGCGGACGAAAAAAGTCAGGTTCTAATATTAATCAATAATTTCGCGCGCTTTGTAACTTGTGACTACTGAGTCTGACTTGTTGCATTTGTCAGTGCTGGCTTTGATACCTGTGCTGGTAGATACTAGACGAAAAAAGTCTTCAGTTCTTGTTCGTGGACAACTGCTCACTAGTGGACTGCGGCAACCAATTAATCCATGAGTTTTGAATTCAATCGCAGTGTATGTCCTGCGATATTTTTTGCAAGATTTTTGGTTCTGTCTTACAAATAATGACGTTGTTACGCTTTGAATGCTAATTGAAAATAGAAGTGGTACCGGTAGTCTGTATTTACACCCTCAACATGATAAGAAGTGCAATAAGATGAAAAACATATGGTAGACTAGTAGTGCGATAAAATGGAAGAGGCTATAAAATGATACTGGTATTGCATGCAAGTTAAAGGGAAGTGGAAAAGATAAGAGTAGGCATGGTTGTAACACCCAATGCTCATTTGGTTATTAACATGCTGTTAAGTAGCACAATCAGTAGTTTATCAACGTTCATAGTTATGGTATTGGTACCAGTACACCAGTAGCACACTGTAATTGCATACCTACGGTATCAAGGTATGAAGTTAATCTAGGAATCAATAGTCTACAGGTCTTGCAGTCCAGACTCCAGAGTCAAAACTTTTGGGGTAACGTCTAGTATCAGCCCCTAGATTCGTTTAGGATAGGTTTGGTTATGATTAGGTTTGGTTAGGGTTAAATTTAGTTAGGGTTTGGTTTAGTTACAATGGTAACCGTAATCCTAACCAAACCTAACCCTAACCAAACCCGGGGGCTGATACTGGACGTTACCCGACTTTAGATTGCAAACGGATATCAGCTGATCAGTTCGTCCAGTTAATCATTTTTTAAAGTGATGCAGTGCTGGACATCAGTGATGGAATTTTACTAAATATGACTGATAAACAGCTACTACAACAAACATAGTTTATGTATGTACACTGTCAAGGTCGTATTTAAAGGGGAAGGATGAGCAAGGTTCACCCTCTCCTGAAATATTTCTATGTATAAGTTTGAACTAAAATGATGCAAGCCCTACATTTGTCAAAACATAGCATGGTGCGCAGTAGGAGGATGGTAGGATGTAAGGTTGCCCGAGGATTCGCCACATGAAAAATTCGCCGCACAATGAATGAGACATACGAATGTGACCGAGAATTTGAGCGTAAGCGTCGGACAAACATTTGCAACAGTGCTGATGTGGAAGATTCGCCACACAACGATGATAGGTTAGGGTTGGGATTAGGGGGTTGAGGTCGGGGGGTTGGGTGAGGGGTTGGGCTGAGGGGTTTGGGGTTGGGGTCGGGGGGTTGGAGTCGGGGGGATTGGGGTTGGAGGATTGGCGTCGGGGGGTTGGGTTGAACAACTGACATGACCCCAACCTCAATCTCCCCAACCCCCCCCCACTCACCTGCTGTGTGGCAAATATTCTTTGTGGCGAATCTTCCATGTGGCGAATCCTCTGGCAACCGGATGTAACATTTTGACCTGCAGATCATTGTTGTAGTATGCATTTCTTGATAAATCATATTGGTCAATGCTCCAAGTGCGGGGTGCTGTAGCATTTAGTACATCTACCATATGGTTAATCAAAGCCATATTGAGGGAAGATATGGGGGGATCAAACCCCCCAAAATATAACAGCTAGGTATAATTTATCAGAGATTTCATCATGTTATGGAAATCCTTTCCAAATTAGGGGGGAAAAATGAAGTTTTAAACAAGTAAAAACTTTCTGAATTGGAAAATTTGTTGATGTAATCACATTTCCACCGATAAAGATGTCATTTCCTCTCAGAATTAATGACGTCAAAATTTAGTTGAATTGTTTTTCTACAACTTTACCGTGGGAATTTAAATTTCACTGTGGTCTATTTTAAAAAATTTATATTTTCTAATGTATTTACATTGAAACTGCAGGCTTTAGCTATTCTATGCCTATTTCTTTCTCACTGAAAATACAATTATCACATCATCAAATTTTCCAATTCAGAAAGCTTTTCCCCTTTTAAAAATTCCTTTTTTTTCCTGATTTGGAGAAGATATCCATAACAGGGCAAAAAATCCAATCTGATAAATTATACCTAACTGATATAAGACAGTGCTGGTCAACCTGTTGTGTGGTATACTGGTACCCAAGTGTGAGTAATGTCTAGTATCAGCCCCACGCTTTTTCTGTCTGCCAACCTTAGCCTAGCCTATGACCTTAACCTAACCTATGACCAGAGTTGGGCAGTATCGCGATACTGTAATGCGGTACGTTTTAAAAAATGCATCGTTTTTGGTATCGTCGTTACTTTTTAGATTGTTTTACTCGATATTTCGGTAACTTTTTTTGAGTAAACTTAAGAAAGCAAAAGCGGAAAACTTTTCGGTTTTTTCTGCGAAAAGCATCTTTGAAAAGTACCGCGAAACCACTTTGTTGTAGATTAGTGGTCGGCAACCTCCGAGCTGCGACCTCGTGCAAAGTTTGAGACCGGTCCACATGCGTTTTCAGAATAAATGTTTTGAATTTGAAACATTTTATAAGGTTGGACGTGATTTCAGTCGCCAACAAATTTTTGTGGTTTTCACATAAAAAACACTCATTTTAGCAAACCTATTTGTCGAAAAAAGGCGTGCAGTGAGTGCAGTCACTATGGACAATGCAAAAATGTTTTCGCAGCTAATGTTCGAAAGCAGAAGCTTGGCTAAAATAAATGAAAGGAGGCTGCAACCATTATTAGTTTAAGAAATTATAGGCTAAAAGTTAGATTTTAGCACCTTTTTACAGAGCCAAAGGGGAGCATGGCACCGTAGCCTCCCCCTGCGTGCGCCTATGACGTCTATTCGCCTGTAACGGCACTTTTTTAAAATCCCCTAGAAGTGTCGTTGTAGACTAATTCTACAATATTGTTAACAATAATTCATTTCTGAATGGAAATAAATTCAATGACGATGCAAATCAGTGTTTCAAAAAGTGCTGGATAACTGAGTTCAGTTAGAGCAAATATACAAATTCACTCACCACAGTTTAATAACATCTATCTAAAACCTGACAGTCTGTTTCACCCAAAAGGGATCATCAGGGGTATCTTATTCAAATAGAATCTAAATCTATTTTATTTGAATAAGATAAGGTGAAACAAACTGTAGGGTTTTATAGATGTTTCTAAACTGTGGTGAATTTGTAGAAATAAATTTGGATTTATTAGCAACATACCTATTTAATGATCTTTCAAAAACTTTTGCAAATGTGTTGTAAATAACGAAATTTTACAAAAATCCTAAAAAAATTCCTCAACGCCAGAGCTGGGCAAACTGTGGGCAGCATGCAGATCTTTTTTTTGCCCTTCACCGATTTTCAGTAGAAAAATAGATCTGCGGATGTGTAGACTTCTTTTATTTTTACTCATCAATGCTTTGTGGGGGCAATTTGGACCCACACTTTCCAAAAAGGGGGGATTGCGAAAGAAAGGTTGAATACCACTGGTCTAGATTACATGGAAAAAATTTGTTTCTGTGTCATTGAATCAAAGTAAAACTATAGACCTGCAAATTCTGAGAAAAATGTAGATTTTGATTCATCTAAAAGTTCTGAGTATGCTGCTACTGATACACCAACCTCTACTGAAAGTGGCATAGAAAATGAAAACAATCTCCTTCAACACAATGATGAAATTCACAGAGCAAGAACCTTTGCAACATTTTTTTCGTGTATAGGCCATAAGCTCATTCACATCCTTAGTATTGTTCGAATGTAGCAACGCAACCAGATAAGCAGGGGTGTGACAGAAGTTTCTGCTCTCCACGGCGAGTTTCTGATGATGATACTCTTTATACCTAGCCTCATAATTAATGAAGGAGACCAACAGATTATTATACATGTTACCATACATGAGAATGCTTGTTTTAGTAAGCGTGCCATTGTCACCTTGTTGATATAACCGACGTGTTCGCTTGCAATATCAAGATTCGCGTGAAACTACAACTCAGACCTTACACAAGCACCTGATGTGACAAAAAGCTTGATAAGGCTTTAATTTCGTTGCTTTGCAAGACGAAAACCGTAACAAAAATTAATTTTTAAGAAAAAAATTTTTGTTTGAAAAGTACCGAAAATCGGTATTGAGTAACGATATCGTCGTTACTTTTGTAAAAATGTACCGTTATCGGTACCAACGGTACTTTTTTAGCAAAGTATCGATACCGATATCGTGGTTACTTTTAAAGTATCGATTACCCAGCTCAGCCTATAACCTGACCCTAACCAAATCTACCGGTAACTCTAACTGAACTTAACCTAATTAAATTTAATCCCAGTCCTAACCAAACCTAATCCTAACCCAATCTGGGGTCTGATACGTACCAAGCTGTAAGTAGGGTGTACAATTAGCAAAAGGTATACAGAGAGTACCGGTATACTGCCAAGATCAAATCTTACTGGTACCGGTAACTTTCAGCTTAATCTTATGTATGGGGTGGAGTTGTATAATTCTTTCCTTATGCTCCCCTGAATTTTAAGTCAAATTAAGAAATATTAAAAAGAAAGCAAAATTTTGAATTCATTTTGCACCGTTGTTGCATTAGAATTTATTGTTGACTTTTAGCTAGGGAGTTTGGGCGTGGCTTTTTAAATTTTTTAACTTTTATATCTTATATAGATAAATCAAGATGTGCACGTATTGCACTCTGAGTATCGCCAAAGTTTTCCCTCGCCAAAAATTGCAGTCAAGTGATGAATGGGTATTTTGAGTTGTGGTAATTGCATGAAATAAGCGTCTCGTTGAGTGCTTTGTTCTTTTATTGCAAAGCGGACCACTAAAACAAAGTCGTTTCTTTGATCAGAACGTTCAGTCTGACAGTGGGAGTAAGTTTCCTTGATATTTCGTATCAGTGCGTCATATGAATCAATGAAGTTGAACTATTAAAGTCGTTGTCAATAAAACTGCACTAGAGTAGTAAAATCGCATTTGCACTTTTTCAGTTTTGTGTACCAAATTTTATAGTAGAGACGAGGGTAAATCACGAAAGGCGAAATGTCGAATTGACTGTCTAAACAGGCAAACTTAAATATTTTTTCTTGATATTCTTTAATGCATGGGGCGATAAAGAAATAGCAAGAAAGCCACGTTATCTTCAAATCGCTGAAACGATGCATCAACAAAGGTAGCCACTGATGACTAACTACAGTAAAACTAAAACAGGTTTGATTTACAGTGAAACTAAAAGAGCATTGATGATGTTACATTCTAATCTAATTTTGGTTGTGCCCTAGGCCTAGAAGACTGATTTCTTTATTATACTCGACTAACCACCTAATATATAATTTGTTTTCTTTAATTTCTGTGCACAATGATACATTGCTATCTGTGAGGTGTACAAAGTTTTTAAAAAATTGTAGATGGTATACCACAGAAAAAAAGGTTAAAGAGCACTGATTAAGACACTACAAGTCTAGTAATCATCAAAAATGTAGTATTCAAGTATATACTGAAGTAGAATGTAACATTTTGTCCCTTGAGTCATCGTTGCAATTGTGCATTTCCTTATAATGACGTTTAGCGCTCCAGGCACAGGATGCTGCAACATTTTGTACATTTGCCGTATAATTAATCCAGCTACAATCGTATTGGAGTATATCAGACATGAACCTATAAAAAAGCTGAAGCCTTTGTGTAGGCTACTACTCATGCAATTAAATTACGGTAAAGCATGGAGATTGATTTCCAGATGAACTGTTTTTTGTTAAATTGATTGCTGTTATTAGTGGTCGCCCGTCAGTGGCATAAAAGGAGCTGCAGGCGCCTGGCTTGTGCTAAAACTGTCGCCGTTCGTGCACTACCAGTTTACTACAAACTTTACAATAACGTCATGCTTAACTAATAGATAGTTTAATCATGTGTTGGATGATACTGCTTGCTTGAAAAAGAAGTCACATTCTGCATAATTATGCTGAACAAAGCTTGATATTTACACTCATTCTTGTGGGCTGGTGCAAATACAGTAGAAACGTATTAAAGGTGCAAACGTCATAAATAATTTGCTTTTCTGTTTTCTAAAGAAATTATCGTATGACATAAAATCAATGCTTGCTGACAGAACAGAATATAAGTTTAAGTAAATGCAAATAAGAAAGTGATATAATCCCTACTCTTTTTTGCGGATCACGACTTTTAGGAGTGGGCGGTTTGTCACCAAGATGGTTAGGCGCCAGGATGTTTAGGTGCCAGCTCTTCATATCTCTACGCATAACGTTCTGAACTTGGCATATGCAATTTTTCGTTTTTTTGGGGGGAATTTTTTTGATTTTAGAAATTTAGTTAAAACAGCGCTGAGTTTGGTTAGGTATTTTAAGATAATTTTTTTCCACGTACCTGGCTTATTAGAGAAATTATCGCAGCATGAAATAATTGATGTGCGCCTGGGTTGCGTATCGTATTTTCAGAACACCTAATAGAGATGTGCGTTTTTGTACAGTGTGGAATGTGCTTGGTACCGATTTGCGTGGTTTCGATAGTAAATTCAACGTGGTAGTAAGGTGTACACTACTTGCCCTGGAAACATCCAGTAGACCAACACATAGATTTTATAACGTAGCTACAAGACAAACTAACCAACCCAACCATAATAAAGGCTGCTGAGTTTTTTCTTCTGTACTTAGGTTTTTAGTAGTCAAGCATATTTTGATTGGGGGGGGCCTGGCTATACCCCTGACCTCCCATACCGAAGTCGATGCTGATACGAAAAAAATTTGAAGCTTAATACATCGAAGTGACAAACAGCTATGCTCAGCAACACCATATTTCACGTACAGAGGTTGTAAAAACTAAAAAGTGTTGAAGTTGTAAAAAGATTTATATTCTGAAATTCGTAATTAACGATTGTCTTTTTATTTACGTTGATTAGGATGCGTGTAATTGAACTGCAGATAATATGAGAACTGTCAAATGCGCAAAAACATTCACTGAAAAATTACATTATAAAACTGTTAGTAATTTTAAACACAGGTAGTTAATGAAAAACACTTTTTACAACCTCTGTAATGTCGAATATGCTTCCGCAGTAGCATCGAATTCGGTATAGAAGGTCCGGGGTTTGATTTCCAGGCTATTCAAAATGGACACAGTGTCACCTAAGGCTCGCCACCTCTGCAACGTTTCTCCTTCGTGGTTTGAAGCTGTGTTGGCCAGGTGCTCAGCTGCAAAGATGAGCCCCGCCACTTGTTTACATACTTTAACGTAATACGCGATAATAATGAAGATTTTTTTTTGAAAACTTAATTGCGCTTCCTAATGATGCTAAAACGTATTATCGATAATTGCATCATAAATTTGCATATTCATAAAATTAATTTTTGCGTAAAATGTCTCTAATTAAAATAGCTTTGATTTGAAATGGAAATTTATTTTACATCTGCTATAAAATGTCACTTTCATTACTTATGTTATAAACGTATCTCATCTCCATGTCGCTACAGTAAACACGTACCATTTACAGAGCTCTGCTGTATTTTTACTTAGCCTCCTTCAAACTAAAGTCTAAACCTATAAATTTCAACAAAAAAAAATTCCCCAAAAAACAAAAAATTTGATGTGTCGAGTTTGGAACGTTATGCGTAGAGATATAAATAGAGCTGGCGCCTTACTGTCCTGGCACCTAAACATCCTGGCGCCTAACCATCTTGGCATCTAATCGCTCGCGACTAACTGTCTCGTGACTAACCGTCCGCGCCTAAAAGTCGTGGACCGTCTTGTTTGAAAGTCGTTAATTTTGTCTCAGTTTGTGCTCACAACTGCAGCGAATCCTTTGCAGTGAGAATTAGTTTAGATACAAATACGGTGGTCTTCAACCAAGGGTTCCTGCCCTGCAGCCTGCATGAATGCAACAAGCTGAGGGTCTGTTTCAATTTGATGTTAGTCTGCCGGTAAGCCTATATGAAAATTTAATCGTCAGCTTGTAAATGTCTGCCACTTCTGCGCAGTATCTTTAATTATGCTCTGTACAGAAGTTATTTATTCACTCGCTGTAAGCAACAAGGCACTGTGTGCAGTTGTAATTGCATTGTACTCGAGAAATTTTGGTCACAGGAAAATAGTTTTACAAGAAATACACCTAATTTTGGCAAAATTTGCGTCTCAAGGTTCAAAAAATCACAAAATTTTGGGTTCGGATCTGGGCTAAGATTGTGCTTGAGTTTACGGCCCTATTACAATAGCAAGTAAATACCATGCATACAAGTACAGCAGTGACTGTAGTGCATAGTGAATTAAGGTACCCTCCCTGCAAACCAGATCTTTACTGTGAGCAACATAGCTCATGCATTGCTCACGCCTTTGATGAAAACTACCGTGGGTGCTTTTGATTGGTTTTATTTTGGGTCTTGCACACCATCAGTGGTGTAAAGTAACGAAGTAGTTTTACTTAAGTAGATTACTTAAGCATTGTTGCTTGATAACTAGTACTTACTTAGGTGATTTAAATTTCGACTACTTCTACTTTTACTTACGTAGTTCAATCAGAAAGTAACGCTGCTTAAGTGGCTTTAAAAATGATAAGTAGTTAATATTAAGCAATGTATCACGCAAATGATAAATAAATATGCTTGATAATAAAATGGACAACATTAGTATTAGGTGTATTGTTTTATTTTATGTAATATAAATTTTGCAATAACCGGCCGGTTAGTTCAGTTGCTAAGCGCACGCTATCGGAGCGGGAGGTCTGGGGTTCGACTCCCAGGCCGGTCAAATCGGCACAGTGTCGCCAGCGGCTTGCCATTCCTGTGATGTTTCTTCGGAGCTGTACTGCCCAGGCCAGGCGCTAAGCCGCGGAGATGAGCCCCACCACTCGTTACTCGGAGCGGCGTTCTACCGCGAGTGTAATGAAGATTTGATTTGAAGTTTTACAATTTCGTGATATTCAGTGGTCTTTCGTTGTTGGTATTTAGCGTGGACAATGAGGTTGCATTTTGCAGATTATGACACACTTCACTTTTTTATTTTCGTCAAATAAATATGCTAATTACCCTAAATATACTTGTTTTGCAAACGCTACTTTTTACTTGAGTAGCTTCAAATTGCTGGTTCTTTTTACTTTTACTTGGTGACTTTTTACATCCCCTACTTTCTACTCTACTTCCAGTAGTTTCCGCCATCAGTAACAATACTTTTACTTAACTAGATTTCTGGACTACTTTTTACACCAATGCACACTAGACTGGACCAAATATAGGGCTAAAAAATTTTTTTTATGCTAGAACCTTTGAACTTTCCAGAAAGTTGTAGATGGTCATGCAAAATCAAAATATGAATTTTTTTTCAAAATTAATAACGTTTTACGGTCGGACAGCGCGTTTCCATAGCAACCGAAGTCAAATTTTTATTATATCGACATAACTCAAAAACTACTGTTGCTACTATGCTAAATTTTGCATCAAAATGTTCAGAAGCAACATGTTTATATCTGCACTAAAAGGAACTTTTCTTCTATTTTGCTTATAAAAAAAGTTATGCAAAAAACGAAAAATTGCGCTTTTATTTGGCGTAGGCTGTAAAGCAACGTCCTTTCTGGCCTACTTATAAGGGAAGTCATGGCGACTTCTCGCTGCCGGGTCGGGAGCTGTAACAGCCTCCATTACCGAAAGGTGCAAACACCTCCAGCACGTTCCATAGAGCGGAACAGCGCTGTTTCAGGCGATTAGCCATTCATCAGCTGCCTTCCGGAAAAGATACATTTATCCTTTCGAACGACTGACTTTGAAAAGCAGTGGTGATCCTTCCGGATAAATATCCTTTAAGAGAATTTTAACCTTTATGGGACGTGGACAGCTACGTCACACTTTAGTTAAATTTCTGTGTGGCCAGGGTGAAGATAAAAAGTAACAAAGCAATGTCCTTCCTGGCTTTGGTTTTGAATTATAATTCTTGGCAATAAAGCCCAAGTAGCCTTATTAACGGATTTCACGTGAGTTTTACCTAATATAATAAGTATTTCCTTGCTTTGACATTTATAACATGCAATTCATTAGAAAGTACAAAGTCCGCTCTGGTACGAGCTTTAACATGCATAGCGAAGTAGCCTATAATTCAATTTCAATAGCAGTTTTCTGCAGCTAATGATTTTTCGGAGACATTTTCCGTTGAGGTTGCATTTGCTTTACCCAAGTTCAACAACAACCCCCTCATTATACGGCGTACCCAAACTCCACAAACCTGGGATATCTATTCATGAGTACAAATCCAGGGAGGATGTTTGCACCCCTGCATCTATAACACCACTACTCTACTGCAGCGGATCCTATTATTACGAACGTGCTCGCTAACTATTCCAGTTTCTTAGTGACCTTAGGTAGCACCCTGCTAACCCCACTAACTTTTTCAACCTTCTAACTATATTAGCCAACCACATCAGTTGATTTCAAAAGTCTTTTCAACAATAATATCTCATCCACGTTTACCATACAACCTATATTAGGCGGCATCTTCAAAGACTGTTGAAATGAACGGAATGGTCTCAACAGAAACTGACTAAAAAGTTTTTAACCTGGTCTATCCAAAATACTGCTTTCCAATGTGACAACAACTTCTATTAAACTACGTAACGGCGTGACAATGGGCTCGCCAATTGGATATTTGATGGATCACGTTATCATGAACTACGCCATTGATAAAGCCCTCAAAATCACCCCCTAGAACAGGGGTCGGCAACTCATGGCCCGCTAGCGAATTTTATCCGGCTCGTGGTCTCTTCCCGCACAAACGTATGAAGTATTTGTAGATTTTAAGACATGGAAGAGATGGTTGCCGGCCGAATTCTTTTAACTTGCCAGACGTTGACGTAGTCTATCTCACCCAAAAGCTGGCTTGTAAACCGTAAATGCACGCTTTTGGAGAGCGACTTCCAAAAAATAAATCTTCCATAGGTTTATTGTAATTTTCGCGATGACCAGCTAATAGTGCTGGCTTAGAAAAGAACGTGCGGCCCACCATAACCGTTGGTTGTTTTTGGCCCAGGGATACAGAAAGGTTGTCGTCGTCGACTACTGCCCAAGAACTAGATCACCAACCTAGTTTCTTTTACCAACACGTAGATGACTGCTTTACCACTTTCACAGAACCGACCTCTGTCGATATCTTCCTCAATAACCTGAATAGCATACACAGACAAATCCAATTCACGAAATAAATAGAATTAAACAACTTTCTAGCCTTTCTTGACGTTTTTGTTGAAAAATCTCACTCCGCAATTAAAACCAGTTGGCAACCTACCAAAAACCTACCCACACCAAACTTCTTAAATATTCTAGTTTCTTTCCCATTTGCTAGAAACACAATCTAGTCAACAACCTCTTCAACTCTTTTTTGTGATCTGGATTTCATACATGCAAATCCATACTGAATTGCAATCAATCCAAACAACCCTTGTGAGAAATATCCTGCTAGTTTTATAAACAGGTGCATTACACAATTATTGATCAAAAAAATTTTCTAACGTCCAATAACTCAAACGCAATTTTGTAACTACATCACCTTTAAACTACCATATCTCGGCAATATTTCACACTAATCGAAAAAGAAATGCAGCAATTCATCAACAAGCATCTTCCCGCCTCCGAACTGCGTTTCATCCACACAACAAACAAACTTAAGCAATATTTTTATATCAAAGATACCCATATACACTTAAAAGAAAGCAACCTTGTATACCGTCTTAATTGTTCGTGCGGATCCTTCTATTATGGTTAAATCTTTCAAAACCTATCAAACCTATCTATCTGTTAATAATAAACAGTCAATAACAATAATAATCATAGAAATTTTGGGCATAGCCTATGCCTAATCCTAAGGCTGATACAAAAGTAAGGTAAGATCATAATTAGTTAAAAATATAGTGTTATTAGAGTTGCTTGAATTAGGATTCTAACGCTTAATTAAACTTACTACTAATTTTCTACATGTGAAAAGTAGAATATTATTGTGCTTTCTCCTTATGTATGTGCATACATATAATTAAAACTGCGATTTTGAATGATATATCCCTACAGTAATATTACACCATGAGGAATATCAGTAGTTTTAATATTTTGTTGGCCATCCATGATTTTCAATGACCATCTTGCAATGTTTTGGCGGGGAATCAACTAACTCTGCCTACTCTTCTGTTGAAATGACCCTAAACCATCCCGCAATTACTTTCTCAATCAGTTCTCTCTTTGTTTTTGGTTTGTTTGTAGAAGTGATATTGCCTGTACATGAATATATTTCGTACCATTCATCATTCCGGAGACTATTTATAATTTTCCAACTCCACTGGCAGCTGTGCAGCCCCACACCATTATGGACTGAGGATGCTTGATCGATGATGAGATCGATATTCTTTTCCAGGTTTTCTCCCGAAATTGTTCCCAGAATTATTGTTAACAGTGAGTGTTGATTCGTCGCTAAACAAAACTTTTCTTCATTTCTCTACAGGCCACTTAGCATGTGCACGTGCCCATTGTTAACGACGTTTTCTTTGTTTTTCCTGTGAGAAGTGGCTTCTGCTTTGCCCTGCATCCTCTCAGTCCCCTTTCGAGCAACCTTGTTTTAATAATTGCGTATAATTTCAAGAGCCTTCCTTGAGTAGTTCTCTGGTTAGTTCTTTAGAAGTCAATCTCCTATTCGACAGACTTATTCTTGGTAGAGTCCTATCATCTCTGCTATTCGACTTGCGCTTCCTTCCAGACCTCGACTTGCCACCCTTTCCATCCACATTTTATCGCACTTCGTACTCCAGTTTGACAACATCCTGTTTCTTTCGCAATATGTCTCTGAGATTTGCCTTCTTTATGAAGATAAATTTTGGGTCTTTGTATTGACGGAATGTTCCAGAAGGTATGAAACGGAAAGTTTAAAGTTTGTTAGGCCATACTTCAAGTCCGTGAAATGCCCACATTATTACATTTGTTTTAATGCATAACATTAGGTATTTTAAGCGTCAAATATATTTTTTAGCACCAAACTTAAAAAACGAGTGTGGTGACAAAGTGAGCTCTGAATTATGACGTCATAAAGAGTGGAGAGCGTTGATGTCGCGAAATAAAATCGTGATGTGAGTATAATAAGCATGCTTATATACTGAAGTATCAAGTAAAAATCGCTTATTCCATTAATTTTTACTCCCAAAAATACTGTTACGCATGATTTGCCATTGATAAAGAAAGAGGCATTTGATATGACGTCATGTTATGAAGCGCATTTTGGGTTTCAAATCGAGAATTGAAAAAAAAAATTACATGAATTGCCTGAAACAAGCCCTTCAAAAAAATGTATAACATGTGCGTGTGCAGTTACGATAAAAATTACTAATTCGACTTGGAACTTTCAAAATCATCGATTTTGCAAGGTGAGCTCTGTAATATGATCATCACTGTATGCTCTGGTGTTATTCTATGGGGCATATACACCTGGAAAAACCCAATTAGCAAAACTAACCGCTTTCCCAAATTAAAGCAATGCGTACCATTTGTGATTGTGGCTGGCGGACCTCGGCAACACTTTCCCAGCCTGTGTTATATTCGTGAACCTTCATGAGATCTGCAGTCTGCACGCTGAAAGTCCTATAAGTTGGTCAAACAAGCTCTCTTACATGACGCCATCTTCCATATTTGCTTTGAATTTAAAAACAAACACCGCCATTTCGCGAAACCTACCACTCACCATAATCTGTTCCTACTTCTATACTCCACCGTAACAGCAAGAATCAATTACATTTTGTCGGAGCAAAAATTCGGGACTATATTTCATGTTGTGTAAAAATAATGTCGCACAAAGAATTCGTCGATACTTAAGGCAAAACTCGTTTAAGCTATTTTTTATTAAAAGAAAGGTGGCAGCATATTTTTTTCTGGAAATGATTTTAAAAAACAATCGTTATAACCTACAAGCTAGGCCGAGAAGGTGAGCTCCCTATCCGTGCTGTACTCCGAGGACTCTGCGGAAGGTGACCGTTTGACTCAGTGCTTTTTTTGTCCGGTCACGGTCCTCCTGCCGTAAAAATGGTTATTTTATCTGAAATAGTGTTTTTTTTATTTACTGTGTTTATGAAGTGCGATAAAATGAAAGCTGTCTTGTTTTGGTTTTCATTTTTCATATGCTTAGCAAAGTGTGTTATACTTTTTCAGGTTTTAATTTTAATAGCTCTTCTTTTACTTAATACGTGCTGTAAAATGAAATATCTTGATAATTCTGATGAAAATGTGATATTTCAATCATCTGCAGAAAACTCTAAAGTAAACTGCAACAACTTGAATCACTCAAGTGATCTTACCAGTAGACCTGTTGCAGAAAGCACTTTGAAATCAGTTGACAATTTTCCTATAGTAACTGTAAAACGGCTAAAATTAAAAGAAAACAATTTTGACAAAGATCAAGAGGTAAAAACTTGCAGTACTTCTGAAAATAATTCCAATATTGAAATAACTAATAAAGTCTCTTCTAATCAACTTAGTTCTCTGAAAGATGAAAGTAGTGACAAAAGTAAACGAGGGCCTTTGGAAGCTGACCAATTGATTGAGGAAAATGCTGTAATTGCGTCTGGAAATCAAGAACCTGCTGCTGAATTACGTGCAGAGTCAATTTTAAGAGAAGTACAAAGTAATTCTCAGAAAGATCATAGTGATGAAAAAATAAAAGAGGAGCGTTTGGAAGCTGGTGAAACGGTTAAGGAAAATACAGAAGCTGAGTCTGAAAACCAAGAACTAACTTCTGAAATGCTAACAGAATCAATTTTGAAAGAAGAGCAATGTTTACAAGACGATGGTGAAAAAGAAACGGAAAACTTGAAACAGCTTGCTATTGAAAAATTTAGAGAAATTTCGATGAATGCTCGACTTTCTCAGCTAAACCATTTGCTGGAAAAAAGTAGCATTTATGCTAATTATTTACTTGATATAATTGATGCAAGGAAGAAGTCCGAAGAGAAGAAAGCTTTGAGGAAAGAAAAGCGGAAGAAAAGCAACTCGAAAGTTAAAAAAGCTGGCGCTGCTGAGACAAAAATTGCTTATAATGGTGATAAAAGGTTTTCAAAAAAGCGAAAACAAGATGGTGATCGGTCTGCTGCTAAAAAAAGAAAAGGTGATGATGTAGATCGTGCGAATGATGCTGCTTTTGATAGAGGTGACCTAGTGTGCATTATCAAAGCTCTAGAAGATGGTGAAGAGGAGTTATTATCTGGTAAAGTTGTGGATTCTTGCTGCGTTGATGGAACGTGGAAGTATCAAATAAAACCCAAGAAACAAAAAAGTAAAAAGGAATGGGTGGCCGAGTGTAACCTAGTTGTGGACGTATCAGACCCTGAAGAGAATGGAGTTAATAAATCGTCTGTTATTCTTGCGTCGGCAATTCAAAGAATTGACAAAAACGCTCTATTCAATGCCAAGTTTTATGAAGGTGCTGGTGTATCTGCTAACTTTTCGTTAGATGACGAAGAGCGGTATTTTAACGGGCAAATAATCCCAGCGGCACAACCTGAATATCTTTCTGGTGGAATTCTGAGAAATTATCAAGTGACAGGATTTCAATGGCTGAAAGTTTTATTTGATAATGCAGTAAATGGCATTCTTGCTGATGAAATGGGCTTGGGGAAAACCATACAGTGTATTGCGATGATATGCCGATTGATTAAGACTGGGTTTCGTGGTCCTTTTCTTGTTTGTGCTCCGCTTTCGACAGTTTGCAACTGGATTTCAGAGTTCAAAAAGTTTGCTCCACAGATTCCTGTATTACTTTATCATGGCAGTGCAGCTGAGCGATATGTTCTTCGCACTGTTATTGGCAAGACATTTTCTTCTTTAAACTGCTCTCCTGTTGTAGTAACTTCGTACGAAGTTTTTATGAGGGATAGGCCACCCCTCTCTAAACACTCTTGGGATTATCTTATTGTTGATGAAGGCCACCGACTTAAAAATATAAATTGCAGACTTTTGAGAGAATTGAAAGCACTTAACGTCACTGCTAAGGTGTTGCTGACCGGAACGCCATTACAGAATAGCTTAGCTGAGCTCTGGTCATTGTTAAACTTTTTGTTACCTGAAGTTTTTAACGATCTCAATACTTTTGAAGCGTGGTTTGATCTTGGAGAAATTCAGAAAAGGGCAAAAGCAATTTCATCGGAAAAAGAGGAGCAGATAATTGTGATGCTGCATAAAATCTTGGCTCCGTTTTTGCTTCGTCGTACGAAAAGTGATATTGACATAGAGCTGCCTCCGAAACGCGAATTGCTTCTTTTCGTCCCTTTATCATCCAGTCAAGCCATGCTTTACCAAGCGATTGCTGATCGCACAATTCGAAAGCTCTTCAAGAAAGATGTTGAGAATAAAGTAGATCTCACTATCTTCAACGACTTTTCGGACTCAGCGGCTGAAAATAGTCCGATGAAATCTCTCACACGCAGCTCAACCTTAAACTACAGGATGTCTATGGAAAAGCGAAGTGTCATTGCTGATGAGGACGATTCAGTTGTTAACGTTTCGTTGAATAATTTAATGATGCAAATGCGAAAGTGCTGTAATCATCCTTACTTGATTAAATATCCTCTGATTCCCGGCACTGATATTTTTCGAATTGATGAAGAACTGATAACATCATGTGGCAAGCTACAACTGCTTGACAAGATGCTTCCAGTATTGCGGAAGAATGGCCATAAAATATTGATGTTTAGTCAGATGACCAAGATTCTAGATATTTTACAAGATTTTTGTGAGTTTAGAAATTTCCCCTACTTTCGGTTAGATGGCTCTACTAAGTGTGAAGACAGGCAACAATATATCGATCAATTTAACAACAGTTCGGAATCATTTCTCTTTCTACTTTCAACAAGAGCTGGTGGTCTTGGTATTAATTTGACTGCTGCTGATACTGTGATCATTTATGATTCTGACTGGAACCCTCAAAATGATTTGCAAGCTCAGGACCGCTGTCATCGAATTGGTCAAACCCGACCGGTTATTGTTTATCGTTTTGTTGCTGCTAACACTGTTGACCAGTTTATGGTTGAACGAGCTGAAGCAAAAAGAGTGTTAGAGCGTTTGGTGATCAACCAATCTAAGTTCAAAGGCAAGTTGGACGAGGATATGAAAAGTAATTCTTCTAATTCAGTAGAATCCACCACTTTGCTATCAATGCTTGAAAAGTTTGGAACCGATTCGATTGCTTTGGGCCAAATCAATGAAGCAGAGCTGAAAAAAATTCTTGATCGAAAGGAAGTCATGACTTGCAGTGACAGTGATTTGTCATGTGGTGTTTTTCAAAACATACAGTAGTGTCATACCTTTTCCCAAATGTAAATTGATTGTTCTGTGTTGGGTGTGACTTCTAGTCAGTTTGGATTTGTAAGTGGCAATTATTTTTGACAGCCGCTATGTCGTACAAGAATTAAATCTACTTCTGTAGTTGTTGCGCTATTTTTTGATGCAGGTGTGAGTGTTTTTGCGTGTTCATTTTTCGTTGAATTTTTCATTAGTGAACTTTGTGTCACCGTTGTTTGTTGAATTCATCTTCTCTAATCCTAAAAATCGTTGAAGTACTTGTTAAAAATTTAAAACAAAGCCTGCTTTTAAAACATCCTACTTTACAAAATTTGTAAACTACAAAAACTTCTGGTTTGAAATTCGGGAAGTATCAACATTTTTCAATTATGACATCGAAAATTCGATTATGGCGCAGATAGCCCATGGTTTTTAGGACCACTTAGACCGGTCATGCGGACAGGGTGATTACTAGAAGCCCGCGTTTGTTTTTCGACATACCGTTGCGCTTTGCGGTACATTTTCTGCAGTTGCTTATCAAGTTGTAGCAATGATACTAATCAATTGCAATTCCGAATCTGTTCTAATTTCAAAGTTACATCGCTTTGTTGACTTAAAACCACTTTAGTATGTTGTACATTTTAAACTAGTGATGTAGCGATACATTTCAAACCGATATCGATAACAGCATTTTGAGTCAATATCAATACTATCGATCTTTTTTGCATCTCCAGAATAGCGTGAGTAAAAGCTTTAGTGAGCAGCACCAAGAGATGATATTACCTACTACATCTTGCTTAGAAATTTACCTGACTTTTTCTCGATACAGCAGTTTGAATTTTTGCTATGTATTGTTAGGTCCTCTGGCTTCCTTATTTTAGAATCTGTGGTTGGTGCTATTTACAGAATGCATAGCTGTACCAAAACCGACTGTTAAAAATTGTTCAAAAATATTGGCATCGTAGTAGCCTACTCCCGGGGAAGTTAAAAGGTTTTTTGAAGGTTTTGAATTGGAAAATTCCAGATTTCCCACAATACTGCTGGTAGAAAAAGAATTCTTGTTTTAAAAAATGCAGAAACAGATTTCCCATCCTCTTTTAAAAGGTTACTTTGCTCTTATATGTGTGAGAAAAACGTTCTTTTCCAAAAGCCTTGGTTAAATACAAAATGTTTTTGAAAATTTTTTAGCATGTTTTTGAAAATTTTTTTTTATGTTTTTAGATGTTTTTGTTCTTTTGAAAATCACATTGTTTTTGTCAAAACTAGCGCAAAATAACCTTTCAAAAGCAAATACAAAATCTGAATTTTTGCATCATTTGAAACAATTCATTTTCTAGCTATTTCAGATACAGTTTTTTTTTTTATCCAAAGACGCTCCTAAAAATTTTTTGGAATCTCTTGGAGTATAAGGGTGAAAAATGTTTTTATCATAGAGTTCATTTTAGTGCTCGTTACATCGCGTAAATCTTTTAAAATAGGTGAACTAGCGTAAGGAGGAAAAGAAAAGCCACAGTCAATTTCAAAACTGGACTTTTCAACAACATAGTTTCAGCTGTCAGCCTGTCATCATCAGCAGTGTATGCTCAATACAAGGCGGCAAAAAACTGAGAAACTTATTACAGTTTTGCACTGCCTTGCATACGCTACTCATGATTTTTTGTGGTATCGACATGTGTGAACTGTATTTAACCGATACCATAAAAATAAGCCAGTGCTGTGGTATCGGTGCATCACTATTTTAAACTTATAAGTACTCTGAAAAATCGTTTAGGCATAATTTTTTAAGCTGCTGCTTCAAGTTAATAGCCGTGTTACTGTAGGACATGGAGATCTTACCTTCCACAAATCGTCCGTTTTTCTAAAGGTGTGCTTTGTGGTAGATTTTTTATGAATCGATAGGGAAAGCTTTCGCCATACTATAGTCAAACACACAGTGCTCGAGTTGTGAAAACACTTATGGGAATGGTGCAAGCTTTTCACGCAGACGTGAAGGAGGGGTGGTCTTTATGGGGGAACGGCATCCCCCCTCAACTCGACTACTGCCAATACAGTACTTGAACTCCTCGCCATATTTGGTTGTTTTGACTTTTTACGATGGCTGGTGTTTGAACCGTAGGCTAAGTTTTGTCTGCGTTCTTATTTGCAGTTTTTGTACTTGCCTGCGTATTGTTCTTCTGCTGTGATTTTTTTCTGCCTGTTTTCAGCTGTCTGGTTTGGTGTTGGCCTATGTTACCTGCTTTTTGATTACGTCGCTTTTGCGAATGCTTGCTCTTTTGTACGCGTGCTTTTTGGATGTATTCTGTAATACACTGCCATTTTTTTACAATTTTGTGTAAAAACATTGCTATCGGTCCGGGAGATCTGGGGTTCAAATTCCGGGTCGGTCAAATCGGGCGCAGTGTCGTCGTCAACGCTCAGAGTTTTTTCGTAGCTCGGTTGCGAGGATGGTCCTGCCACTCGTTACATGCTTCGACGTAATAACGCGAGTATAATGAAGATTTGATTTTTTGAAGTATATCCACACGGAGATAAGGTTTTACGTCTTTGGTAGTAAAACACATTTTGAAATTTGATAGTGATCCAACGGGATATTAAACTGTTTGATGTTGTTACGGACTATCGTAGCACTTAATCTTCCTTGGTGAAACTATTTCTTGGGCAGAGCGCCAAAGACTTCGCTTGATCTCGTGATTACTGTAGTCATATCCAACTATGAGCTGTTCATAAAGTCTTAATTAAGTCTTCTTCGGCAAACGTATAAAAGTAATAGCTCAATGCAGCGATTACGTTGTTTTAGCAAGTTACCTGAGTAAGCGAATGTAATTTTACCACAATAAATCCAGACTAAAATCTGATACCTTCTCATCTTAATATTTTAGTAGTCGATTTGAAGCGTAAAGTAAATGAACTCAAAATAAAGCATAACTCTTGCATGATCAAGTTACTAGTACAGTGCTGTGTCCTAATTAGTTCCCAACAAGGCATTTGTCGAATTTCCGAAAGTGCGAAGTGCAGTGATTCGAGTTGGCTTGTGACGTTGATCCGAACCATGAAGTGACAGGTGAAGATTTAGAAACTATGGTTGGAGTCCCGGCTAGCAAATAGGCTACTAAAAAAAAACCTAACTGATCTGCAAAAGATGTATCCATTTTGATCTACACAACGGTTTGATTTGCATGCTTGACATTAGAAGAAATTATTTGTTCATTTATAAATAGATTTTTATTGCAAACACCGCCCGATGAAACTTACGTATCCCTTTTCACCTTCGTCAGCAGACAAAGCAATCGCATTTTGCTTTTTTAGCGCAAGCCTTGCTGTATTGCTCACGGCGTTTAAGAATTTGAAAAGTCCGTCAATTGTAGTGGTGTAGGCTATGACCAGTGGCGTACGCAAGGAGGGGGTTTGGGGGTCAAAACCTCCCTTGTCGATTAGAGATGCAGTGAAAACTTCTTTTAAAATGATACGATTTTTGTTCGCCCTTCCTTCGAGCTTGCAAAAATTTCCAACGTTTCGTCTGTTCCATCCAATTTTCTTATTTAATCTCGAGATACTTTAATTGTGACGTAACGGTAGCGGTAGATTAACTTGCGATGTGTCGCTTGAACCGCATTTTTGTCATTTCTGTTGCTGTGAAGCAATTAATAAATAGGAGTTTCCTTTAATGGCATATAAGTAGTGGCGTACGCACGGGTGAGGATGGGGTGGGGGCAGAGATGGACGCAAACCGGAGTCGACTCCGGCAGGAGTTTCAATGTTTCAGCCGGATCCGGAGTCATAAGTGTCCAATTGTTGCAGGAGCGGGATCCGGAGTGAAAAATTTCCGCATTCTTGTGATATTTGTTCAAAATTTGCCATAATTTGGTTCTGATGGTTTGCTTGTTTTGTGCAGTTTAATTCTACCAACATACAACTCAGATGGCCGAGTGGTATGGAGCGTCTGTCTTTTGAGCTGTAGACTCGGGTTGGATTCCAAGTAGGGTCAAACCAATGACTTTAAAATTGATATTCACAGCTTCCCTGCTTGACGTTCAGCATTAAAGGGACAGTGTGGAGAACAAGTCGGCAAGTTTACTTGTTGTGCCGTTGGAAAGACACTTAGCGGGATTACCCCATCTTGGTGAGGTAGACAGATGGCTGGCAACTCCTAAGCGAGCTCGTATAGCGCATTGATCGCTTTCTCGTGATAGGAGGATAAATGTGCAACTAACTAACTATCGCATCGGTATTGATAGATAATTACAGCCCATATTTTGCATCTTGCAGAGCAGCCATAGCATACCCAAAAACAAAACAAGTTTAGTAAAACGAGTTCTGATGTTAGCAGCATAATGCAATCACTTGGCAAATAAACTGAATTAAAAATTTAGATGCGGGTAGTACAAGACGATAGACCACAGGGGCGGATCCAGAAAATTTTGAAGGGGGGGATGAAATTTGGAATTAGGTTGAATTTTAACTAAGTACAAAGAAGTTGGACCCCAAAACGGCGTAAATAATACCTTTGAAAAATGTTTTCATGTCTGGAGCGTATTCAGAAATTTTTTCAGGGAGGAGGCACCCAATTTAGACTTATTTTTAAGCGCAGTTTTTCTGCAGAATTATTTTAAAGGATATTGAGAATAAAAAAGACTGTAGAGGGGTCCGGGGGCATGCTCCCCCGGAAATTTTCTGAAATTTCACATGCTATTGTGGCCATTTTAGTACTTTTTGAACAAGTTTTAGGCAAATTTTGTTTAAATTTTTTGCCCCTAATTCTGAGTGTTGCACCAAATATGATGCATTTTGTCCAGATGTCCAGGTAAAGCAATGCAAAAAAAAAAAAGAGTTTTTGCAGTCTGGAATGTGTTTAGCCTGGATTGGCTGTGCGTAGCAAGGCTGACGAGACTTTTGTTATAGTCGAAAGATGATGTATTTTGTTCGTACATTTTCCGTTATGCGTACTTATAGGGCGTAAGGTTTATTGTTATCGAAAAGGTTCGTAATTGTGGAAAAATTGTATTCATCAAAAACATGTTTGAAAATGGCTGGTGGGGGGGATGCATCCCCCACACCCCCCCTGGATCCGCCCCTGATAGACCACACGCGGCAAGCCTATTCTAACGGACTTATTATGACTGGTACATTACAATTTTAAATTGCTTTTCAACTTTCATGTAGCTTTTGGTACGCATCAAAGTGGTATTGAATTCATTTGAACAGTTTCACATGTCCAAAATGAAAATTTAAGTCTTGATATTCAGCAGTGTGTTTATATGAAAATACAACTTGAGTATCCCTGAAGTGCCTGACTTTCAGAAGGGCATGAGCATTAGCAATTGATTTTTTTCTGCTTCTTCCCAAGTACTTTAATGTTACAAACCACTTAGCTGTTGCAGTGTTGCGGTAAAATAGCCTTCTAAACTATTAGTCCATTTCCCTTCCTAAACAGACACTTTTGCCTAAAAACAGAAGTCGAACAGGAGCAGGAGTATAAAAAGTAGTCATTGACCAGGAGCAGGATTCTGGCTGGTCAAAACAGGAGCAGGAGTCCAAATAAGGCGACTCCGTACACCTCTAGTTGGGGGTCAACCCCCCCCAATCGACGATTAAAAAAAAATAATAACCTCTTTTTTTGAAACGATCTGCCTTTTTTCGTACAGAGTTTGCCGAAATTGCTGTCATGTTTTTCTGTGCTGTCCAACTTGCTTACTAATCTCGAGAAACTTTCATTGTGATGCAATAATTCCGATAGTCAAACTTTTCTGGTGGGTTGCGCTTGAACCAACGACTAACACAAAATGCAAGCCAGGACAAAGTCAATGGGTGTTGTTAAAGCTGGAGTCGCGTCGTGATGTCATGAAGTGATTGTTCTCAACGGCTATCGTGGCTGGACAACACAACGTTCCAGCGCAGGAGGGATTCTTGGAAGAGAATGGTTGCATCGTAGGCGGATGTTCCGCTTGCGATGTCATAACTTTGAGTTAAGCAAACCAGCTAGTTGGGTTAAGCTTAACCAAAGACATCGCTATTGGCTCGAGAGGTTTTGGGCTCAATTTCTGGGCCGGTACCGGTCGTTGGCTTAGTGGACAAGCGCACAGACTATCGGTGCGGAAGGTCTGGGGCTTGATTCCCAGGCCGGTCAAATCGGCACAGCGTCGCCAACAGCTTGCCAATGCTGCGACGTTTTTGTGTTCCCCAGTCGTTAAGTCGTGGAGATGACTTCTAGTGGCGTATGCAAGGGAGGGGGCCGGAAGTCACCCCTCCCTTGACAATTGCAGGAAAATTAATTCTTACTTAAGTTTGAAACAAACCGACTTTTCTTCGCGCAGAGCTTGCCGAAATTGCTATCATGTTTTTTCTGTTCGGTCCAACTTTCTAATTTAATCTCGAGAAACTTTCATTACGATGCGATATGCAACAATACTGACAGTCCAACTTTTCTGATGTGTTTTGCTTTAACTGCATTTTTGTCATTGATGCTGCTGCTTTGAAGCAGTTGGTAAGTAGGAGTTTCCTTAAATATGGTGTCTCTGCAGTAGCTATGGCTGCACATAAATTTTTTTTAAAATCAAATCAAATATTCACTGTACTCGTTTCATTAAACTCGCTGCAGTACCGAAGCATGGTAGCGAGTGGCGGGGTCCGACCCCGCGTCTTAACGCTCGGGCAACACAGGTCCGAAGAAACGTCGCAGCGGTGGCGAGCCGTTGGCTACACTGTTTTTGATTTGACCGGCCTGGTAATTGAACTTCAAATCTTCGGCATCGATAGCGACATCTTTAACACTACGCTGTAACCGTCCGGTTTGATGAAAAATTATCACTAACCTTAAAAATGTTAATTGACACTGCCAGTGACGTCATATCGTAATGACGTAGTATTACGTAGTATTTTTACGTTATCACGATGTGACGTCACTGAACCCCCCATTGAAAAATCCTGCGTACGCCACTGGCTATGACTATCGCTTTCTAAATGTGATTCTGGCAATTGCGTGCCTCAAAAATTTGGGCATACAAAATTGATTGCCTAACAGTTTTGTACTGCCTTGCATACAGTACTGATGATGATAGCTGAATCTATGTTGTCGAAACGTGCAGTTTTAAGATTAACTATGGCTTTACTTTTCCTCCTTAAAATTAATTGCATTTTCCGTTATCCGAAGAACGTCTTGCCTGCCTAACTGAGGGCGTGGACTGACTTACTAAGAATGCTTGTTTGGTTTGGAAAAGGTTCAATATTAAGCTACCAACAGGCTACAGTGGGCACCTAAATCTGATTTTATAATTAAATTAGTTTCGGTTTCAAGAATACCGGTAGAGAATCTGCTAAAAGACCATCTATTAATCTAAAATGTGGATCTTATGTCAGTCTTACGCCTACAATATGATTTCTCGCATACATAATGTAATTAAAATAAGCTCTCTTAAAGACCAACCAGGTTGCATTGACAGTCGATTTGCACAGTAGGCTACTACTAGTAAAGTGCGTAATAGGCCTAAACTTTTACCACGTAGGCTACAAATAATTATTATGTAGCAATATGCGCCAAAATAGAAACGGTTTTTTGGTCGTTTTTGATGTTTTAATAGAGATTAGAAAACGTACGGATTTTAAAAATCGTCTCATGGCACATAGCGGAACAATAGGCTACAGTTCATCAGCGTGAGACGCTTTTCGGCCTGCAGGCCTACTTGTTATTGGCGTTGGAACAGAAGCAGTGAGGTTTTGATTGAATACTTCTAACTAGGGCGATTCACGGTCAATAAAGTCAATTATTTTTTTGGATGGAGAAAATAACTCTAAAAATGTGGAAACAAAATTTCACGGTCGTAGGATCAGTATTGATAAAGTTATAAAGTCAATAAATGTCAATTTTTTGTTTTTTAGATCAATTTTTTTTATTACGTCAATTTTTGCTTTCTTGCTTTTTTGCGCGAGTCTACTTTATACTCAAAAAGAAATAACTCGGATAATTTAGAGATGGAGGTTCGTAGCTGTTGGTGGTACCAGGGAGGTGTATGCTGTCGCCAGAACGTTACCGGTATTACAGTTTTACACATGCTTAATTCATTAATGTAATGTTCAGTGACATATTTAGAATTTATAAAAGGGGGGGCCAACTTTTGACAAGTAAAAAGTTGCAACAAAGCTGAATCACAAACTGAGTGTTTAGTTGGAGTACGGATGATTTTTTAACGTGACAGTCAGGTTCTGGTAATTAATCACTGTCTGTCGACTGTCGTAAGTAACTTCATATAATTTATTTAAACATAAGTGTTCATATTTAAGCATTTTAGGAACTCTCTTTTTCTTTTGTTTTGCATTATTTTACAATAGGCCGGTTCCCAACCATTTTCATAATAGAGCGGTTCCCAACCATTTTGATACTCCCAACCATTTTCATGCAAAATTTTTGATATGTTCTTGCAGCCCTCGTAAAATATCCGACTGTAATCAGCCGCGCAAACCAAATGTTTGTAATCGTTGGAGCTGAAATGAATTCATGTGTGTTATTGACATAAAACATTTTCCTGTAATGACTTTGCGTCAAAAACCAAGCAGGTGTTTAACTGAAGGGAGGGGGGTCTGGGAGAACGCTGTAAGCTACCCCAGCGAAACCATCAATTTGGGAGTTTTCAGTCACTACTCTTTCGCTGAATCAGACGCATTTTGTTTACAGAGCTTGATTGTAGTCAACCACAAAGAGGCTAGGGGTTTTACGCCACTTGGTTAGACGTTTGCGAATTACATATTACTAGAGCGTCACAGCGCTGAAAAATTGACACTAAGCAACCGAAAATAAAAACACTCTTAATACAAGATAAAAATCTATAAGCCATATGGAACTCCCTACAATGCTTCCTCGCGTCCCCAAGGAGTGCAAGCATCCCCAGTTGGGAAACCCTGTTGTTTATGGTGTGTTGAGATTTTGTGGACGTGCTAAAGTCTTTCATTAAAAATATTTTTCTGTAGCACAATTCTAGCATGATTTAAGATTGCGAGCTTTGCAATATCACCCGTAAGCGTACACATTAGAGCAGTGGTTTTTAAACTTTGTGTGACTACACCTCCCTCACAAAATATTAATCATGACGCTCCCCTTCATAAAACAATGCATAAGCCTATATTTTTAAATGATTTTGACTAACATTTGCGCCTCCCTTTCGACTAGTCCACGCGTCCCAGTTTGGAAAACGCTCACATGATTTGCACCGTTGCACGTCTGGTGAAAAATAAAAAATATAAATGAATGAACGATTTCACAGAAACACGAGAAAAGAAAGCTTCGTAAAAATATTTTTGCGCAAACGCTGAATTGTGGCTTCTTTTGACTTATGAAACAACGATTTGAAACAATGCATTGAAAGCTTTCTGAAAAATCACTCTGAAACTTGGTTTGCAGACGGTCCGTAAGTGACTTTTGGTTGCACTAGTCATAACGATGCAACGCCCACGTAAAAGTAAGCGTGACGCAGTGGGTGGAGCGTTGTCTCCACGACGACCATGGTTACAGGTGGTGACTGATTCAACTCTCACAATACGCTTTGTTGTTGAGTCCTTGGATAAGATGCTTCATGATGATTATCTCTGCTTGATGGTTTCTTTACAAGCAACAAATTAAAGCATTAAGAAGCAAAATCCAACAAAAAAACTTGGAAACAAATGGCAACACCTTAAACCTAAAATTTGGATTCGTCTTGTGCTTAGCGCCTTCGTCGCTTTAAAAAAATATATAATAAATTATGCGTAAACTGACAATCAATCTCACAATGAATAATTAAAAAACTTAACAGCTTGCAGAACAATACATCCGTGATCCTCGTTATCTAAACTAAACCTGTAGGCTCTCAGCTGCTTCGTTTGGAGCTGGTTTGATTTGATTTAAAGCTGCCAGACCGAACTACATGCTAGAGCACGTCTTGTCTCTCAGCCAGGCCACCACGTTATCATAAACAGCCGCAAGAGCAAGATCACGTGCCCCTTCTGAACAATGGCAGTACCCCCTATAGTTATAAACTCATGAGCCACCACTGCCCTCTAGGCTAATCCCTTCCTAAGTATTACCATCACATGTAAGGCGGAAGTCTTTTGCCATCCTTAACCATGCTAATTAAAACTTTCTACAATTAGTTCATTAAATATAAAAACACGGAGCATTTTATTATCAAGAGCAATACCTGTTATTCTCAACTTATATTGTAAGCATCTGACCATCTCGGAACAGTTAGAAGTTCGAAATTAAGTCAAACTGCTGTGAACACCGGAGTATGGTGGCCCATGAGTGCCATCTAGTTTTTTTCTTTATTTATTATATTTTGATTTCATTTTCATTTCGTTTTCATTTTGATTTCGTTTTCCGTTTTCAATTTGATTTCATTTTCATTTCATTTTCATTTCGTTTTCATTTTGATTTCATTTTCATTTTCATTTCGTTTTCATTTTCATTTTGATTTCGTTTTCATTTTGATTTTGATTTCGTTTTCATTTTGATTTCATTTTCATTTTGATTTCATTTTGATTTTGATTTCGTTTTCATTTTCATTTCGTTTTCATTTTCATTTCATTTCGTTTTCATTTTGATTTCATTTTCATTTTGATTTCGTTTTCATTTTGATTTTGATTTCATTTTCATTTTGATTTCGTTTTCATTTTGATTTCATTTTGATTTTGATTTCATTTTGATTTTGATTTCATTTTCATTTTGATTTCGTTTTCATTTTGATTTTGATTTTGATTTCATTTTCATTTCGTTTTTATTTTGATTTCATTTTCATTTTCATTTCGTTTTCATTTTGATTTCATTTTCATTTCGTTTTCATTTTCATTTCAAAAACGAATTGAAAATGAAAAGGACGTAGTGGCCCATTAGTGCCAAACCCATGAAACAAACAAACGACTTGGCCCAAATGTGCCATTTCGCTTCTTACGTCACAATTGCCTTGCTATATTGCGGCTGACAAGAAAGAAAATTGACTGTTAACTGGTTAACGAGGCAGTAGGCTAACAGCAATAATGTATGGTACAAGTGTAGTTAAGGCATAGGTAATTTGGTTAGGTAGCCTACTGGTACCGGTAGTTTTTGTATGGTACCGGTAATCAGCCCGGTGGCTGCGGCCTGAATTTCATGTGCGAGATGACAGAGATGTACTGGTAGGGCATGGCTGGACTGTAGTTAGACTAAAGCTGCCAGTGGTAGGTGCGGTACCGGTAGCCTGATGTATTTATCGGCCGTCACTTGCATTGGGTAGCATTTCGAAGTAATGCCAGGTGGTATACATCACCCGCTGGGCCACTGTTAGCGAACCATAGCTTTTGTTTAGTATGTAAAACTAAATACTAGAACCAATATGTCTAGCAGGGGTTCGATTCCCCGTCGGGTCAAACCAATTACTTAAAAATTGGTATTCACAGCTTCCCTGCTTGGCGTTCAGCATTAAAGGGATAGTTTGGAGAACAAGCCGGCAAGTTTACTTGTTGTGTCGCAGGAAAGGCACTTAGCGGGATTCAGGCACTTAGCGGTTCCTCGGCAAAATGAATAAACTGAAACTCTTTTTGCAAGTCTTTTGTCACACTGGACCACCACGACAGGTAGACTGCATGACTCCACTTTCTGTCTATGGAGAATCACGCTAAGTGCCCTTTCCAACCGCGCAACAACACAAAACTTGCCGGTTTGCTCTCCACGTTATCCCTTTGATGCTGAAGGTGAGGCAGGGAAGCTACTAATTTTTAGATCATTGGTTTGACCCGACTTGGAATCGAACGCCGAGCCTACCCCTCTAGAGCTCTATCCACTTGGGCACCTGGGCGGTTGAGGTGTCGGTAACTAAGAAGTAATAAATAATGTTACTGATTCGAGGCGTTAAGATTATTGACAGAAATAAAAAAATAACTTTATTTAACCTTGTTTTCACTTAATAAATTACCGGTCTTTTTACAAAGAAACAACTGACAGAATTGCCAATTAGCCTATATTATTTTTTTAAATGCAGTATTTTGAATTACAGTTAATGGTATATACTGTATTTTAACATTTAGTTTTTTGGATCGCCAAACCTCGTATGTGTATCTTTAATTCGCCAAACCTCGTGTCGTGTATCTTTACAAGAAATTTTTTTTCCACAAAAGTATCATTACGCCAGCGTTTTTCAACCTCTTCTACGGCGACTCTAATTTGCTTGAAAAACCCATCTGCAATCGTGACTGCGACCCAAACAAATTTAAGGTGCTCAAATTAAAACGACACCAGTTGGGGCCAATGCGACGATATACCCCAAACTTTCTTCAGTAGAATATTTATCAGTTCTAAAGCCTCATCGACATTTTAAGCCCTCATTTAGTAACAGCTGGTTAGAGAAGCTTTTGTTCCTCACTGCAGCCAGGGCTCTGGGGGAGCACTGTAAGCTGTCCCGGCGAGGTTTGGAAAGCTTTAGCATTTTCTTAATTCCATTCCTAAATATGATGTAAAAGCATCTGCTTCCTAAAAGCGGTATCTATTTAATGTGCAGCTACGAGTTGCCACAGCACTTGATCATATTCGCCTTGGGCAAGTAGGTGTTGAATTAGTTACAAATTATTTATTTTGAGGCTGTGTTGTTCAGGCGCAAAACCGCGGATATGGGCCCCACCAAATTTGTTACATGCTTTGGCGTAATACTGCGAGTCATTACCCTAACTCGAAGATTCAGTAATGCCTTGGCAGCAACTTTTGTAAGCCCACACCCCACGGGCACCATATAACATTATTTCAGAGAAACACAACTCTTGACTACTAACTTCAGCGCCTAAAACCACAACAAAAAATTTGCACTCGTTATATTAAATTAGAAAATGGCGAAAAACTGAAACACCCTTCAGTAATGTGGAGTTCGTTTAAAAAAAAGCACTACCTTACCTTTTTGCTAAAATAATGACTATTGTTCCCAAAAGCATTCAGCGGCAAAACTTTAACGCTTAATCTAATGACGACCTCAAAAGCGACAAAACCTTAAAAACCGTTGAATCAATGTCTTGCGCTCAAGATGTTTTTCAGGTATGTGTAAGCACCGACACATTCACTCAAACACATTTCTCGGTTAATGATTGCTTCAAATTCAGCTCTCGTCTGTCCATTCAAATAATCATCTTCAACATGCAACACGCCGCTGACTTCAGCAAGCTCTTTCAGTACTTCGCAACTAACTTCATGACCTTCAATACAAACAGTAAATTTTGCGTTACAGCAGCTTCAACTCAAAAATATGGATGTGTGACAAAATTAATACCGATGGATATATTTCAGTTAACCAGTTACATTTTATCGCTTCATACTACTGAATCCGCGTCAAATGGCCAAATTCTGTAAAGCTGGATTGGAAGGCCCATAACTTTGCTCACATCATAGTTTTTATTTTCAGTGCTTCAGCACGTAGAGTTTCGAGTTTTTAAGATGTAAACCAAGGGTCGGCAACCGACGGCCCGCCATGCGAAATCGTCGGGCCCGAGACATATCAACTGGCTATTACAAGAAAGCGGCCCGCCGTTTCTTACTGAGTTTAAATGTTAGTTAGCACTGTTTCAAAAAATTAGGGTATTGTTATGTCATAAAACTAGTGCGAAGGCGGTAGGGTAGCGCGAGATTGTCTGGTTTACACGACTTGATGATAAGAAGCAGAACTTTGCCTACTGCCCTAATTTGTGCATGTGCAGAGATGCGGATTAAACGCTTTGAGATAATTTTTTTCAGTCCAAGTGCCTTTCTTGTCAGCCGCAATATAGCAAGGCAATTGTGACGTAAGAAGCGAAATGGCACATTTGGGCCAAGTCGTTTGTTTGTTTCATGGGTTTGGCACTAATGGGCCACTACGTCCTTTTCAATTTCAATTCGTTTTTGAAATGAAAATGAAATCAAAATGAAAACGAAATGAAAATGAAAATGAAATCAAAATGAAAACGAAATCAAAATGAAATCAAAATCAAAATGAAAACGAAATCAAAATGAAAATGAAATCAAAATGAAAACGAAATCAAAATGAAAACGAAATGAAAGTGAAAATGAAATGAAAATGAAATCAAAATGAAAATGAAATCAAAATGAAAATGAAATCAAAATGAAAACGAAATCAAAATCAAAATGAAAACGAAATGAAAATGAAATGAAAATGAAATCAAAATGAAAATGAAATCAAAACGAAAATGAAAACGAAATCAAAATGAAAATGAAATCAAAATGAAAACGAAATCAAAATGAAAACGAAATCAAAATCAAAATGAAAACGAAATCAAAATGAAAATGAAATCAAAATGAAAACGAAATGAAAATGAAAATGAAAACGAAATGAAAATGAAATCAAAATGAAAACGAAATCAAAATGAAATGAAAATGAAAACGAAATCAAAATGAAAATGAAAACGAAATCAAAATCAAAATGAAAACGAAATGAAAATGAAATCAAAATATAATAAATAAAGAAAAAAACTAGATGGCACTCATGGGCCACCATACCGGAGTGGTCAACTTTTTTCGTGATTGCGATTGTGGCGAGAGTGGTACACAAAATTGTGACGCAATAAATGGCATTCCGGAATTAAGCAACGCTTGTGGTTCTTGTGGGCTCACGCTACCACGTTACTACAGCGACACGGCCGCAGATCAAGGACCAAGGTTAATCTATAAAGCTAAAAAGTTGACGAACCAATAGCGGAGGAGGCTTTGAACCCTCGAACCCCCTTGCCTAAGCACTTGGTTATCATTAGGGCGAGTTTTTGTAGCACTAAAAAAATAAAAAAAGTTGCGTTTATTTTTAACAAAAGTTGCAACTTGCAATTATTTTTAACACAAAAAGGTGTAAAGTTGCATGCGGTGAAATCAGTTGTCAAAATTTGTGTCTGTTGTTGACATAAACATGATTTATTTACATATAGTGCTAAATATTTCCAAACATCGTCCTGAGCAAAGTGACTGTCTAACAGCTGCTTTGCCCAGCATGCTGAAGCTCATAATTACAGAATACAGCGAGCCTATTGTTACGGAATAAATGACGCTGGAAGATCGCATTCATTACGCAATCTGCTCTGTGACAATTACTGCGTGCATTAAAACAAAGTAGACGTAACGCAGACTTACCTACATCTGGGAAATTATTAGTAAAATTACACTTGGCTGTTCTTACTTTTTTGCGAGATTCTTAAAATATTTTGTAAAAGTTGCAACAAAAACTTTCCTTTAAAAACCAAAAAAGTAGCAAAATAAAATTTAGGCAAACAGCTCCATACATGCTGTAATGAAGTTCTTTGTTACTTAGGAAGCTTCCCGAAGCTGCAAAAAACGTTGCAAAAGTTGCAGAAACTTGCCCTAGTCTTCATATTATTTCTATAGCTAGAACCACCCATCGAAATTTTGCCAAAACGGTCGTATATTTCTTGCATTGGAAAACTTGTTAACTCCAATTTTCTTCTTGTTTTACCCAGTAGGCAACTGGTTACAATACACTTTTTCTTGGCATGTAATCAATCAATCATTTTATTTCTGAACGCCAATACGCTGAAAAGTAACGATAGCACAAGCACACAAATTTCAAACTAAAGTTGATGAAGGCGTAGAAAAGAGCGCGTGCTACAAAACAGGGAGGCGTTGAAACATGCAAGTCAAGACTGACTTAGCATAGTTGCATAATAGTCGTTATAAAATCTTAAATTTTGATACTTTAAATCAAAGTTATATCTAAATTTTGATACATTAAATCAAAGCAACAACAACTTGATTTGCGTTTGGATCTTATCGTCTTCATCCAAAGCTGGTTGAGTTAGCAAGCCTATTTTGCAATACAAATAGCCATTGACAAGTGGCCGGCCTTGAAATTGAGAAAAGCACTAACTTCTACGTTAGGCAAAATAGCTTTTTACAGGCGAATTAGCAGCGGGGGGTTTCGCCATTACAAGCAAAATCAAATAACTTTATCAACATAATCATTTTCACTTTAGAAATAAACAAAACTCAAAACCAATGGGCAAATTTTTACTTTGAAATTCATGCCAGTGCGGATTTGGATGAGGTAAAGGTGCAAAAAAAGCGCCCTAAACCGATTTAGATTAAATTTCGGCTCATGTCACGAACGCGTTATCTGTTTATATCCTCGCCCTATTTTATTTTGCTCATCTGAGGTAGGACATACAAATCTGTATCAAACACTTTTAAATTGCAATAAGTAACGAACAAGGCATAACAAGCACATTATAGGCGCTTACGCAATTATTCTCGTTTTTTCACGATACCCTAATACCGGCCGCTTAGCCTACATCTCTATAGCCTTTTAAAGTTAGTTTACACTTAAAATTTCTGCATGTTATTGTTATTTTCAACCGCCCTCTCCCCCCCCCCCCCGCCTCTTCTGATACTCCATTGTAACAGAGTTCCATAATAACTTTCAAATATATCTAAGTTACATTTATTTTCGCTCGTTTTTAATTTTTTTGTAAGGTTGTTTGGGGGGGGGGGGCATCGCCCTTTATCCCCCCCCCCTAAATACGCTAGAGGTAATGTTTGACGTGATGTGATTGATTTCGATTGTAAAGATCCGTTCAGACAGCTTTGCAAGATTGCAATCTTAGCCAAATTGGTTGATGATGAAATAAGCTTTTTGTCGTGCTTTCATTTGTTGCATATTTTTGTCGCTACGTACCGGTGGTCAAAAACATTAGAATTGAAAAGACAATGCATTAGTTATTCGAACATACTTTGATATCACAAAGATTGCAATACATCGAATAGCAAAGCACTTGAATACGACTCTGGATTCTGCGCAATTATTCAAAGCAGTTAAGCATGTCGTTAATCAATACTTTATGGAATGGTGACGCAATCACAATGCCTCTGTTTCGATGTCCAATATAACAGAAGCAAGACCAGGATTGCCAGATTGGCCTTTTCAAGGCCAGATTTCAGAAATTTGGCCTTTTTTGAAGTGGTTTGGCAGTGAAAAATGGTGTTTGGCCTTTACATTGCTGCGATACCAATATTTATGTGGATATTTAAAAATTTCAAAACTGTTAACAATTGGCAAATTTGGCCTTTTTTTAGGCTGTTTGGCCTTATTTGACAAGCTGTTTGGCATTTTTTGTTTTCTTGACCTGGCAACCCTATGCAAGACTGAAAAATAAGTTCTTGTTGCGGTTACCAAGTAGGTAACCTGTACAAGTGTACAGTTTTATCAAAGTCAGATGGAACGAAAAGCCATAAGAGACTAGTGTGATAGTTAAAGAGAGCACCTCCTATGTTAGTTATCTATGTACTGTACACCGGTATATGTTTCATTCAATCCTTTCATTTCATTGTTTCGTTAGGTCAATAAAGTCAATTTTTTGATAAAATAAAGTCAATTTTTTGAGATTTTTAGGTCAATAAAAAATCGCCCTACTTCTAACCCGTACATGACAACGGCCAAAAATCACTTTTTCCTGATTTTGGGCTGTTTGTCAGAATTTAAGAGCTGCACTCTTAATAAACATTTTCGAGCAACCCTATCCAACATTTTGGTTAATCGACGATTCATTAGTTTGCCTAAGTATTAGAGTGTTTCATTTTTTCACTATTTCTGAATTTCAAAATGCCTGGAGTCTCTATGGGTGGTATTTGAGCTAAAAAGTTTACAGCCCAAGTTTTTCCAATTATGACGTCATATTGAGGTGGTCCACAGCGTTTGAAATTTTGATAGTCTAAAATTTCGTGATTTGGCCGAATCTCGCGAACCACTCATCGTAGATCGACAAAATCATTGTCAGATTGCTCAGAAGAGTCGGTTTCCTTCACCCAATGCAGTCAAAAATCTATTGTCTATCTGCATCAGAAAAAAAGTTATTTCAAACAAACTAGATTCTGCTGTTTTTAATTTTTAGTTGAAAAGTTTTTATGTTAATTTTTTTGATTAAATCATGCGGTCTTCCCATTGCTGCGCTGTATGTTTGCGTAACATAAATTTCACTCTGTCTATTCTGTTCTAAGAAATCACGCACAAGATGCAACGCCGTACACACAAGCTTTTAATTGACTCAAAACTCGCTACGTCGCTAATTCACATGTTACACAAATGAGCACGCAAACGCAAATCAGAGTGAGACAGTTGGGTTGGCTCGTCTTGGATTTTATTATCAGTTTTTTCAATCGTCCACTTCTTCGTTCGGTCGAGCGATTATGGTTTTGAATGGATTTCCAGAAAATTGGTTTGACATGAGTTATTGATATACATAGAGCTTCTCTACTCTTTTTCGTGAAAAACTGTTTCAAACGAGTGGTACGGTCTTGAAGCAAAGAACTCACATCCAGCTCTTCAGGCAATGACTAGGAAGTATTAACGGCTTTAGCAGTGTATGGTGCAGCTTCGGCATGTATACTCAGTGCAATATTTTTCATAAAAGCCACCGCGACGCATGAGCCAAGAAGTACTTTATAACAACTTTAGTAATATTTGGTTCAACAGCAAACTAAGAGCTAAGTAGATCACGTTGAAATAGAGAAAAGAATGAGCCTTCGGGAGTTTTGGGGTGTGAGTGTATCATCAGAAAGGAAGGTACCTATGGGTGGTATCATATAAATTTCATTGGTGTGGAACACACATTCCAGAATATGAATATCATGAATATACTAGATAAATCTTCTTGGATCAACTTACTGATGCCATTGAAAAGATGCACAAAAGTAGCCTATATTTACAGTCAAATCATTTAATAAAAACACATCTGTCACTGCAGAAACGATTTTTACTGCTATCACTCAGGAGGCTTGCGCAATTCAACTTTCTCATATTTACTCTGTTATGGCTGACACGACTGCTCTTAACACCGGAAAAAAATCTGGATTGAACGTTCGGCTACTATTTTATTTTAACAAAGTGGTAGGTCATGATATTCATATTTTGAAGTGTACTACACCAACTAAATTTATCTTTCCCACGTAATTTCCTATGTTGGCGGTCATAAAAAAGGTCCTGGAGCAATGCAAGATGGAGTTTTGCTGAACAAGATATCAACGATGGATAAACCAAGCTTTGAAACATCAACTCCAGCTGATGAATTGGATGTTCCGATAAAAAAAATTATTGATGTGCTCTTGAAAGTTAAACTAGAGTGGTTTTCTCGGCAAAAGAGTAGCAAAGTTGAAGATCACAGCTTTTGAAGTGATTAGCTAAGCATGCTCGTACTGGCGTGCTACATTATTACTGATATTCCACAAAATGTAAAGAATTTACTCTTTTATAAGCAGGAAAGTTTGCCTTTCTGGGTGAATCACTACTGCAAATGGCTATATGGAAACAATAATTTTTAACTCCAGGAATCCTTCAGTAGCACAGAAGAACAAGCTTCAGAAGATAGTTTCGTACATAATATCCGTCAGTAACGGCTCGTGACCAAAATGATTGGGGGTGCAGCAATTGCTAATGACATTGAGACTAAGCCAAATCATACCGTAGAGCGACACAGCGCTGTTTGTGGCTATTAGCCTTCATCAGCCGCCCTCAGGTAAGAAACGTTTATCTTTCAGGACGAACGACCTATTAATGATAACTCATCCCTTCGTATAAATATTTTTTAAAGAATTTAACCTTTGTGGTACGCATATCCACTTGTATGGCTACGTCACCATTCCAGTCAAACTCTTTACGTGGCCAGGTTGAGGAGCAATCGTCATGACTTCCCGTCCGGCAGGCCAGGAAGGACATTGCTTTTTTAGTTGTTTACTAAACCAAATATTGTTCTGTTACTTCTTACGCTTATAAACGTAATGTAATATAGAGGAAGTGCGTAAGTCATTATCAGAGATGGGCATTTATCGAGATAATTTATCGGCGATAGTTATCGGCGATAACTTTTTATCGATTATCGTTATCGCACAAAATGATTTTGATTTATCGATTACGGTTATCGCCTTTGTTATATATTTTGTTATCGCCGATAAATTATCGCGATAAAGAATTTTTTATGCACGCAGTGATTAAACCTCAAAGTTAGTGAGTTGGCGCTATGGAAAAAACACGGTGTCCATTAAGACTTGTCGTAATTTTAAAAAATCATTTCTTTATTTTGCTTAATTTCACGGCAGAGTCCGTGAGCTGCTCCCTTTTCTCGAAAAATCTAGAAAAAATATTTTTGCAATTATTCGGCTTACAAAAGAAAAACTTTGTCAAACACATTGAAACTTTACCGCAACATTTATCGGAAATAATTTATCGATTACCGATATCGCTTCAAGAAATTGAGATTTATCGATTATCGGTATCGCCCAGGTCTTTTTTCAAGTTATCGATTACCGTTATCGCTTCAGCACAGAAAGGTTTATCGAGTCCATCACTGGTCATTATTAATTTAACCTAAAGGAAGAGGCTAAAGCACCGGCAAATCTCTAATAGAAACAAACAAGCAGTCAGTTGCAGCAGCGTTTTGATAATGGAAACTGGTTCCACGCAGCACGTGACAGCAACATGATATATACAGATATAGAAACAAAGAAAGCAGTCCGATGCAGCAGCGTTTTAATTATGGAAGTCTAACCGGTTCTCTACAATCTCTAGTCTAGACACTGCCTGATTTAAAAAGTGATTATGACATCAAGTCCACATCAATTTGGACCTAAAGCCCACATAAATTGGACAGGGTAATAGTAGCCTAACACATTTAACTTCATCTACACACCGGCTATTACTCAAATACTCAATCACATAGTCTAGTCTACCACTACCAGTACCATCATCTCATCAAAAAAAAATGGTAGACTAAGCGTACACAGGTCTACCCGTACTACTGTAAGAAGGCCCAGTCCTTACCTACAAAAAACTACAGGAACTGCAATTACTTCACATTTTTTCTCTTCTAAATAATTTAAACCTGCCAAGAGCTGGCCTACTTGCAACTCCGACCACGGCCGATGATGAGTTGCAGCTGACGTCATCATTTTCCCGCCAAAAGCACTGGACGGCAAAAAGAGCCTCATTTTATCATAGTGTGCTTGCGCTTAATATGAAAAAGTGTGGGGTGTGTTGAGGAAGGGACGGAAGAATGTAGGGAGTGAGTGTGGGGGAGCTGTGGGAAAGTGTGTGGGGAGAGGTGGGGTGAGTGGAAAAATGTGGGGGAGGTGTGGGAAAGTGTGTTGGGGTGTAGGGAAGTAGCATAAAAAGAGGTGTGGGGGAGGTGAGAAGAGATGGGGGTGTGAAAAAATGTGGGGTAGGTGTGAGAAAGTATGTTGGGGTGTGGGGGGAAGGTGCGAAAAAGTGGAGGGAGTGGGAAAATATGGGGGAGGTGTGGGAAAGTGTTTTGGGTGTGGGAGAAAGTGAAAAGAGGTGTGGGAATGGGGGAGAGGTGTGGGGGTGTAAGGAAGTGTGGGGGGAGGTATGGGGAAGTGTTAGAGGAGGTGTGGGGTGTGTAGGGAAGTGTGTTGGAGTGTGGGAAAAGTGTTGGGGGAGGTGTCGGGTGTGTGGGAAAGTGTGTTGGGGAGTGGGGAAGTGTTGGGGGAGGAGTGGGAAAGTGTGTTAGGGTGTGGGGAAGTGTTGGGGAAGGAGTGGGAAAGTGTGTTGGAGTGTGGGAGAGGTGAAAAAAGATGTGGGCAAGAGTGGTGGGAGGCATGGGAAATCCCAACACCTCTCACAATATTTCTCTACAGCCCCCACACTTACCCAACACTTCTACACTTCCCCCAACACTTTTCCACATCTTCCCCACATCCCAACACGCTTTCCCGCACCTCCCCCAACACTTTCCTACACCTCCCCCACACCCCAACACACTTCCTTACACCCCCTACACTTCTCCCCTTACCTTAACACATTTTTCCGTACCTCCCCCAACATTTCCTCACACCCCAACATCCCAACACACTTTTCCACACCCCCACACCTCCCCCACACTCCTATACTTCTCCCCTCATCTCCCCCTACCTTCCCCACACTCCAACACACTTTTCCACACCCCCACATCTCCCCCACACTCCTATACTTCTCCCCTTATCTCCCCCTACCTTCCCCACACTCCAACACACTTTCCCACACCTCCCCCCACACCCCAACACACTTCCCCACACCTCCCCCAACACTTCTATACTCCTCCCTCCACACCCCAACACATTTCCCCACACCCCCAACTCACTTCCTCACATCTCTCCCTTACCTTCCCCACACCCCAACGCATTTCCCACACCTCCCCCAACATTTTCCCACACCCCTACACCTTCCCAACCCTTTTCCACACCTCCCCCCACACCCCAACACACTTCCCCAGACCACATTTTTTCCAACACTTCCCTACACCTTTCCCGCACCCCAACACATTTTCCCACACCCCCTACACTTCTCCCCACATCTTCCCAACATTTCCCCACACCCCAACACTTTTCCACACCTTCCCCAACACTTTTCCACACCTCCCCCACACACTTCCCCACATTTTCTCCAACACTTCGCTAACACCTAACCCACACCCAAACACATTTCCCCACACCCCAACACACTTCTCCCCACATCTCACCCACCATTTCCCCACACCCCAACACACCTTTCCACACCTCCCTCAACATTTTCCCACACCTCCCGCCACACCCCAACACACTTCCCCACACCTTCTCCAATACTTCCCTACACCTCCCCCCACACCCCAACACACTTCCCCACACCTCCAACCCACACTTCCCCCAACACTTCTCTGAACCTCCCCCACACTTCCCCTTACCCACACCACAACGCACTTTTCCACACCTACCCCACATTTTTTCACCCATCCCACTTACCCCCACACACACTTCCCTACTCCTTCCCCACACTTCTCCACACTCATCCCCCACACTCTCCCATCCCTTTCTCCACACACCCCACACCTTTTTACATTAAGTGTATGAAGCGTACACTATGAAATAGTAACAGAAAAGCTCTTCTTGCCGTCCAGTGCTTTTGGCGGGAAAATTCCGTGACGTCAATGCAACTCATCAGTATCTGCATAGATCAGACTGCTTTGCGCATGACTGCTGACAGTTGTTTCATTTTCGGCTAGAGATGTGTACTTATTTAGTTAGTCGCATATTTATCCTCCTATCACGAGAAAGCGATCAAGCGCTATACGAGCTCGCTTAGGAGTTGCCAGCCATTTGTCTACCTCACCAAGATGGGGAATCCCGCTAAGTGCCTTTCCCAACGGCACAACAAGTAAACTTGCCGGCTTGTTCTCCAAACTGTCCCTTTATTGCTCAGCGTCAAGCAGGGAAGCTGTGAATACCAATTTTAAAGTCATAGGTTTGACCCGACTCGGAATCAAACCTGAGTCTACAGCTCAAGAGACAGACGCTCTGTACCACTCGGCCATCTGAGCTGTTTTTTATAGCTCAATCGTGTAGAGTTTTCAATTATAAAAAAATTAACAAAAGTTTGTTTTTTTTAATTTAATAAAAGTTTTTTATGAAAATTTTTTTGATGCAATTTTTTTAATTTGTTGTTTTGTATCTAATTTTTCCGACATTTTTAGCAAAAACTTTGGGGGTGCTGCAGCTCCGCAGCACCTTAACATCAGCCGCCACTGATATCCGTGTATGTCCTTTCCTTTCTACTAGTTTGTTTGAAATAACTTTTTTTCTGATGCAGATAGACAATAGATTTTTGACTACATTGGGTAAAGGAAACCGACTCTTCTAGGCAATCTGACAATAATTTTGTCGATCTACAGTACGATGAGTGGTTCGCGAGATACGGCCAAATCACGAAGTTTTAGACCAGGGGTGGCCAACCAGTGAGATGCTAAGAGCCACATTTCTTTCCGTGTTTTAGCAAAGAGCCATGTTATACATAAGCGCCTACGATTGCATTAACATCACCATACTTCTTTTTGATACACAGTTACACATACTTTTGCTTGGCTAGATTAGTAGTATGCCGGCCGGTTTAGTTGGTAACGACACGGCTATCGGTGGGGGCGGTCTGGAGCTCGTTGCCTGGGCCGGTCAAAGCGGACACAGTGTCGCCACCTCTGCGATGTTTCTTCAGACTTCGAAGCTTTGTTGCCCAGGCGCAAAACCGCGAAGTTGGGCCCCGCCACATACCTCGTCGAAATTCTCTCAAGAAAATGATTGTCATGTGATAATGCACCTTATGCGTTATCAAACGCAACATGATTGCAGAACTACAATGCTGATAGAAGAAACCAACCATATGAAAAGGAGCCGCATCGAACTGGGAAAAGAGCCGCAGGTTGGCCACCCCTGTTTTAGACTTTCAAAATTTCAAACGTTGTGGACCACCTCAATATGACGTCATAATTGGAAAAAATTGGGCTGTAAACTTTTTAGCTCAAATACCACCTATAGAGACCCCAGGCATTTTGAAATTCAAAAATAGTGAAAACATGAAACACCCTAATATTTATCTCGCATCACGAGAAAGCGATCAATGCGCAATAACGAGCTAGCTTAGGAGTTGCCTGCTGTGAACCACTTCAAGATGGTGGAATCACGCCAAATGCCTTTTTCAGCGGCACAAATAAACTTGCCGGCTTGTTCTCCACACTGTCTCTTTAATGCTACGAGTATCCAGAAGAGAAGCTTTGAATACCAATTTTAAAGCCATTAGCTTGACCAGACTCGGAATGAAATCAGCTGCTCTACAGGTCCAGAGACGGACGCTTTACCGCACTGCCATCTAGCTGTCACTTCACATAACATGCAGCTTTCTTCACACGTTCATAAAGGATGCTAATTTGGTGCACACAAATTTTAAGGGATGAAGGCATGGTCTTTTTTTGCTTCGCCACTGGTCCCGCGTGACCTTTGCTTTAACATTTTTATAACATAGCCAACCAGACAAAATATAATTGCGTATTTTATTATAGAACAATAATGCATCAACTTAATCGTCAACACAAGCAGTGAGAAGAGAGTGAGGTTTTGACCTTAGAAATGTGGAGAGCACCTTGAATCCGAACGCTTAGAACTTAAATCCATCTTTGGGAGTAGAAGCATCAGCAAGATGAAAGTAGCTATTTTCGGCGTTACCTTGGGGAGCCACATTTTCATCCTCCTCCTGAAACATTAACCATCTTGTTGATTGAAACCTCGTTCCCTCACACATGCATTATCGCAACCAGTGGTGTTGCGAGAAATTTTATAAAGGAGAGTCATAAACCACAAGCCATTAAAAGAGTCTGATATATTTCAGTCGCTTAATAGCAGCATCGTTTTCACTACAAGGCAAAGCCAAAAAGAGCATGGCACATTTCCCCTCCCCTTCAACATGCTACTGATTACAACCAACTCCAAACATCTGGATTCCACACGAACAATTGACTAAATCATATCGCTGCGCTAACAATGAATTTGATCTTCGTCGTTGTGGTATGTAGTAGAGCAATAGAGGATGTTTGGTAAAACACAATAATCATTCTTAAAATTGATACAATATTTTATTAGTTTCTGCTTTTTTTCCTAAAGGAACTTTTTGTAATAAAATGTAAGATTTTAATTGAAAATATCTTGCACAACCTGAATCAAAATTTCTGAACAAATGTTTTGCACCGTTATTTAGGCAAAAACAAGGAAATCCGCAAATAGGTAATGTTTACGGGAAGCTTGTGACGTAGTACTGTAATTTGAAGCAGCGTGTTTGAAATGTTGATGATCGCCAAGTCTTTTAGTTGTGAAACTTTGTTCAATTTTCGCGTGTTGAGATAGGCAAAGAGAATAATACTACGCGAACAACGCAGCAACACAAATCTGCGCGGCTATAATACTATATCATCAAGCAGATCTTAATCTAAGACATTTCTGAGAATAGAGAAATTATGAATTATGATCCATTGGAAAACTCTCTTAAATTTACTGCTCCTGGAATGATTAAAAGCGAATGTTGTCTTACGTTTTGTATCGAAACAGTTCATGCACTGAAAGTGGAAAAACGATTTTCCTTCACAATTACGCCGAAGCGCGCAACGAGTGGCAGGGTCCATCTATGCGGCTTAGCCCCAAGATAACACAAAACACGTCGCAGCGGTGGCGAGCCGTCAGCGACAGTGTCGGATTTGACCGGCCTGGGAGTTGGGCCCCAAACCTCCTGCACCCATAGAGGTGTCATTAACAACTGAGCTAACTGGCAGCTTGATTCTAATAATCTTGAGCTAAACAGGTTTTCCATAGAAATCTCATAAATGATTGAAGCAGATTTGTTGCGACTTACCTCAACGCTGAAGAATTGTTCAATGATGTGGAGCGCCATGTTGTAGACGCTCTCGTTCTCATGTTGTTGGAGTCGTTCGAGATCATCAACTCCTCCACACGCTTCAATTGCACAACACAGTTCCTCGCACTGACCCATCTTAGTCGCAGTCACTAACATATTCGAAATTCCATCCAAACACACCTGAAATGTCATCACACGTCACACCACAATTTTTAAGCTGAAGTACAAAAAAACAATCGAATCTTTCTACTATAACAAATGTCTCGTCAGCCTTGCTACGCACTGCCAATCCAGGCTAAACTCATTCCAGACTGTAAAAACTCTTTTTTTTGCATTGCTTTACCTGGACATCTCGACTTCATCACTTTTCTAGGTTGTGCCCTATTTTTTTTAGCAAGCGACTGGCCCCAAACAACGATACCCAATGAAAGAGCCTAGAAAAGAGATGAAGTCGAGATGTCCAGGTAAAGCAATGCAAAAAAAGAGTGGATTGGCTGTGCGTAGCAAGGCTGACAAGACTTTTGTTATAGTCGAAACATTAATTTGTTCCTTGCAAATTTCTAATCGAATCTTTGCTATACTCGTGTAATTGCGCCGAAGCGTGCACCGAGTGGCAGAACCACCTCCGCAACTTAGCACCTGGACAAAAGAAACGTCGCAGTGGTGGCGACGACACCGTACACGGCGACACAGCAGATATATTTGGTGAGCGAGATTCACGAAAAGCGATTCAATTATGGCAGGGTGAGTTGGTGATTTAAAATAATTAGTAATTATTCATAGTTACCACACAATGTTACAGCCTACAGAACAAGCTAACAGCAAAGTTTTCAGATCAATAGCTAAAAGCATTGGTATTGACAATACGCACTCCACAAAGTATTACGTCGTTAACATTGTAGTGTATGTGTATCGTTGCAGCGATTATAACTCAAAATTGACCATTTATACAATATTATACATGCAAAATGGCAGCGCAACAGGGTGACCGCAAAGGGACCGTCAACTCATCGAGTCGAACAACAATCTTACTCCATCTAATTTTATCGTTCAAAAATGCATTACATAACAAAACAAGCCTGCTTTAACACATTCGGAGAGATAAATAGCATTAATAATCAACTTTTCCAACGCTATAAGAAGTCTATTACTTTGAATATACTTAATAGGTAGGCTAGCTTGATCTAAGCTACTATTCCAGTCTGCTTTTGTTTTTTTCGGTAAAATTTCGGTCATAATCCAAATTAAATTAGCAAAAACCGATGCAAATATCTTGTCAATATGCAAGCAGCAATATTACAAACGGACTACCGGTGTCGCAGGGTTAGATTTAACAGATATCAAACTGATCAAAGCAGTTCTTAGCAGTGTTGCGGTTACATAGTAGTATAAAGCGACTGCTTCAAATAAGCATCAAAATAATGTCATTTGCGTTGATTGAAAACTCTGATGAACTACGCTTTTTCTTGCCGATAAAAGTAATTGAATTTTCAATTTTTGTGATAGTCGAGTCAAACGGAAACAAAATTCGCGTCAATTTAATGCGCGCATTTTACTGTTTTATCTGCGACTCAGCGGAAAATTCTTTAATTTACAGTTGAAATTGTTACAAGCAAAATTTCGAGAGAAGCAATTAATGTATAATTTAACGTATGAAAGCCTAGTTCCGTGGCCTACTGGTTTCAGCGTGATAGAGAAAGCTGTGTCGTTTCATCGTGCTTATCAGCCGGGTCATAACAATAGACAATTAGACATGCTAATGAAGAGAATTTAATGAATTTTACATCCAGAAATTATTACAGGTACTAAACCAAGTAACGAAAACAGTAGCGCAACGTCTTGTTACTTTCAACATGACCGAAAAAAAAAAAAAAAATAAAATAAAATGACCAAAAATTTTGTAGACGGTTAGGTCAATTGACCGAAGTCAAATTTTGAAAAAATAACCTACATTCCAGTAGTAATCAAACAAGCTGAACAGTGAACACTGTCAGACTATCGGCTTGTACGTCACCATGCACGCTGACTTTTAGAGGAGTGCGCGTTGTCACTTCTCTACTTTGCTCGGCGCAAAATGCGGAGTGGAACGACATGATACAATAGTCTGACAGTGTTCGGCTTGTTTAACCACTTCTGGAAGAGCAGTTTAGGCCAGGCTAGCCCACCCAAGTACCCATAAGCCTATTACTACTAATGCCCGGTAGTCAACCATTCGTATTCAATTTTTGTCCATTCGTTAATTAACTAAAATAGTTCAAGTAGCGATATACGAACTTGCAATATTTTCGGTTCTTGAGTCTGGAGCATCTTACATAATCCTTCAACTGCTTCCAAGTTAACCAGGTAGACCAGTTGCTCGACTGACGCACCAGATGTGAAGTTGGTGACTGCCCAGCACGCTTCTTTCTGTGTCTTGTAATCACCCTTCACAAAAACGCCTTTGAAATCACCGTTTGAAAGTACGTAAGTAGCTTTTCAAACTGCGATCTACTGCAACTTTTCTAATTTGCGGATCAAAGCGCAAAAAATTGGCAGTAAAATTATTTGATTATATGTACGGAATTAGTTATGCTGGTTATCTACAGCTCAGACATAGACTGAAGTTAAAACCTAACTCTCACTTTTCTGAATCTCAAGGCCTCATGAAATTTCATGCCATGGATGATATGGCTCCTTTGGCCAAACGATTACCGAACTCTTGCATAAACACCGACGCTTTGATAAATGGCACATCTCAGATGGCGGAGTGGTAAGAGCGTCCGCCTCTGGAGCTCTAGACTCTAGTGCGATTTCGAGTCGGGTCAAGCCCAACGCTTTAAAATTGGAAGCTTACCTGCTGGACGCTCAGCATTAAAAGGGCAGTATGGAGAACAGGCCGCAAGTTTACTTGCTGTGCCGATGGGAAAGACACCTTGCCCCATCTTGCAGTAGGAGACAGATGGCCGGCAAGTTTACTCGTTGAGCCGTTGGCAAAGGCACTTAGGATTCACCCATCTTGATGTGGTAGACAGATGGCTGGCAACTCCTAAGCGAGCTCATTATAACGCTTTTATTGCTTTCTCGTGATAGAATATGCAACTGAATAACGTCACATTGCATCACTTAGTGCCTCACAAGTCGCAACGCTCTACAGCAGATCAGGACCAATTAACGAAATCCAAGAGGCACTATCTCTGTTAATCTGATGAGCAATAAAAGCATAAGGAACTAGACTCATTTCAAGTCCAACAAAATTACGTTCCGTAAATAGCGTAGACAATGGGTAGTACTTTTATGCTTTGTACAGTCGACCAGGAATTTGGTGTACATTGCATACTAGTCTCATTGCCTACGCTTAGCTGGGTAGCGCCTCCGCGGCCGGCTAAACTACTTCAGCAACCCTGTTGCCTTACAGGGCATGCTTTTTTAGGCAAAGGCTAGGCCCACTGCTTAGAACCGTGGTTTGCATCAGCAAGGACATGCCGCCATAAAATACATGCTCCAATAAAACCTCATGATGATGCGAAGAAAAATTTTGGCCCCCAGTCCCCTGCAGCCCTTAAATAGGCAGGGAGTGCTAAGAATCCCCGGGTTAAAGATTCATAAGGAGAAAGTGGAAAAACAGATTGGAGTAAGATTTGGAAGCTGGAATGTAGGCAGTATATGTGGCAGAGGAACGGAGGTGGGCGAAGAACTGAGAAAGCGAAAGGTGGATGTATGTTGTTTGCAGGAAGTGAGATGGAGAGGTGAAGGAGCTCGCTTTTTTGGCGTCAAGGGAAGAAGGTACAAACTATGGTGGAGTGGAAATGATGATAAAATTGGAGGCGTGGGTATATTGGTAAACGAAGAACTGGGTGAGAAAGTGGTAGAAGTCAGAAGAAGGTGTGACAGAGTCATGGCCATTGGATTAGTGTTTGAAAAAAAGGTGGTGAGAGTAATATGTGCTCATGCACCACAAAGTGGAAAACCAGATGCTGAGAAGAAGAGATTTTATGAGGAAATGGCACGTGAGTGGAGCGTGGCAAACGAAAATGAATTGGTGTTGGGATTGGGAGATTTCAATGACCATGTTGGGAAATGTGAGGAAGGATTTGAAGGTATACATGGAGGGTATGGAATAGGGAAAAGAAACACTGAAGGAAGAATGTTACTAGATTTCTGTGATCAGAAAGAGTTAAGTGTAGCAAACACTTGGTTCAAGTAGAAGGATAAAAGAAAGGTGACTTACAGTTCGGGAGGAAATGATACAGAAATAGACTTAATTCTAGTTGGAAAGGAAAAGAGGAAGTATCTAAGAGATGTGAAAGTTATCCCTGGGGAATAGCAACACAGGCTAGTAGTGGTGGATGTGGAGGAGCAGAAATTGAAGAAGTCAGTGAAGAAAAGTAAAAGAGTGAGATGGAGGTGTGGAAGCTGAAGGAAAAAAAAATCAAAGAAAAATTTTAAAAAAGAATCAGAAAATTGGTGGACATTGATTCAAAGGATTTGTGGGGGTCTTATAAGAATGGAGTTTCAAAGGCTTGTGATGAATTGTGTGGAAAGAAAGCGAGGAGTGATCGGGGAAACACATGGTGGTGGAACGAACAAGCAAAGGATGCGATAGATCGGAAAAAGAAAGCGTTTAAGCTGTGGTGCGTAAATAGATCTGCGGAAAATAAAAATAAGTATAGGAAGGCCAGAAACGAAATAAAGTAAGTAATTGCGAAAGCCATGAGGCAAGAAGCTGAAGAAGAAATGAATGTGCTATGCACCAAACCAAAACGTTTTCAAGTTTGTGAGTTCATGAGAAAGGAGGGAAGGAACATAGATGGTGGAGGTTGCATGAAGGATAAAGATGGGAGACTTGTAGTCAGGGAGAAAGATCGTGCTAAATTATGGAAGGAACACATGGAAAAGATCATGAATGGGGAAAATGAATGGGATCAGATGGTAGAAGCAGATATGGTTGAAGGAGTAACTGACGAGGAGGTGATGGAAGCTATGAATAAGATGAAGTAGGGAAAGGCAGCTGGACCCTCAAAAGTAAATATGGATATGATAATAGCAAGTGGAACGTTTGGTGTTGGAGCAATGAAGAAGCTTTGTCAGAGAGTGTTTGATGGAAAAGGTATGCCAGAAGAATGGAAAACAAGCGTTGTTGTTCCAATCTTTAAAGGAAAGGCGGATGTGATGGACTGTGGAGCATACAGAGGGGTAAAGCTGCTGGAACATGCAATGAAGATAGTGGAGAGAGTGTTGGAGAACAGAATAAGAGAATTGGTAATGATAGATGAAATACAATTTGGCTTTATGCCAGGGAAGGGCACGACTCATGCGTTGTTTATTCTGAGGAGAATGTAAGAGGAGTTTCGTGGAAGAGAGAAAAAGTTGTGCATGTGTTTTGTGGATTTGGAAAAGGCATTCGATAGAGTACCGAGAAAAGTGATGGAATAGGCATTAAGAAAGAAAGGATTGGCAGAAGTGTTGGTGCAAGCAGTGATGAGTTTATATGAGGGTTCAAGGACGAAAGTTAGAGTTGGATCAGGGACGACGGATGAATTTGGGGTAAGGATTGGTGTGCATCGAGGGTCTGTGCTATCACCATTAATCTTTGCTATTGTGGTTGATGATGTGACAGAGCATGCAAGAAAAGGATCGTTGAATGAAATTTTGTATGCAGATGATCTGGTGCTGATGAGTGAAAGTTTGGAGGATTTACGGGAGAAGTTCCAAAGGTGGAGAAGAGCATTGGAAGACAAGGGATAGAAAGTGATAGTTGAAAAGACTAAGATGATGGTGAGCGGAACAGTAGGTGAAATTACATCGAGCAAAATAGATCCTTGTGGAGTATGTGGGAAAGGGTTGGGTCTAGCGCTATGTGTTGCACACAGTGTATGAAGTCGATACATGGAAGGTGCACCAAGATGAAAAAGGTAACCTGCAGTTCTGCCAGAGATTTTGTTAGTAGACGATGCACAGATGTTGGAAATGGCACGGAAGAACCAGTGGAGGTATTACGCGATGAAGTGGAGACTGTGAAGGAAGGTTTTCTTTTGAGAATGAAAGGGATGGTTCATCAAAGTTGTGTAAGATCGGCAATGTTGTATGGAAGTGAAACATGGTGCTTGAGGGAAAGTGAAATGGCAATTTTGAGAAGAACTGAAAGAGCCATGGTGAGGTCAATGTGTGGAGTAAAATTAGTGGATAGAAAGAATACGAAAAATCTGAAGGAGATGTTGAGTTAGAAAAAAACGTTAGATAGAATGGCAAAGGCGAATGGAGTAAGATGGTATGGACATGTGATTAGAAGAGAAGATGATAATGTACTGAAGAATCATGATGGAAGTGAATGGACAGCGAAAGCGAGGACGGGTAAAAATGACATGGAAGAGGCAGGTGGAAGAGAGTGTGAAGAAAGTCGGGTTAAAGATCGAAGAAGCTGCAGATCGAACGAGATGGAGGGAAGGACTGAGAGCGATCGCGGAGGGGATGAGGTGTATTCGGCCACCTTCGGTGACGAGGAAAAAACCGAATTAAAACTGGATTGATGATGATGAAATAGCAAGAATGTTAATGCAATAAATAAACTCTGTAATTTTGTAGACAGGAGACTGCGAAAGAACTTGGAAGTCTTACAGTTTGCAGTGTTCCAATCGAAAATAAAACAAAAAAAAAAAAAGAACACCAGAGAGCTATTAGGCTAAAAAAAAATTAACACCAGATCAACATCAACAATAGTGTTCTTACTTCTTTCAGAAGTTGCACCAGCAATGGAACAAGATCAGCCTCAATTACAGCTTGGATTTGATTAGGAGTGCCGGCTGTGATATTGCTGATTGTCCAGCAAGCTTCTTTCTGAATGTTTGATTTCTCGTGGGTAAGCAGCTTCTTGAAAGAGCTCAAAACTCCAATATCAATTACTCGCTGAAAATTAAGCATATCACAAGTATGAATTTCATGTTACCAACACTGAAGCGACGTCTGACTAATTTGATAGTATAATCTCGGTAGAGTTGTTGCTGACTTATGAATTTCAGTGAATGCTATCACTACTGAATTAGCCAGTTAACATAAATTTTAAAAAACTGATTTTTACTCGAGTTACCAAACAAAAATAACTAGAATGAAAGTCCTAAAAAATAATTACAAGAGCGAATCCTCGAAATCTGAACTGGAGTTCCACCCAACCAAAAACATCGAAAAGAGCAAAACTAGCCAGTGCACTGCCGCCATTGTCATTGTTATGCATTGTAATATTGTAATGCTTTAGCACATGCCCCATCTTTCTCTTATGTCATTTCAGATAGCACAATGCCCCCCTCCCCCCCCCCCCCAAAAAAAAAAAAAAAAAAACGCTCCCGACAGCACTCCATCTATTTCTGATTATAATTGGAAAAGAGTCAACTATTGCTTTTAGCGCTATTGATAAATTAGTCGCTTTATTTTAAAATTTAGAGAAAGCCGAAAGAAAAAGCGATTCTATGTTAGTACAGGGTGGCCCATAAGTCACTTTACATTCAATTATCTTATATTACGTTCTAAAATTCAATTATCTTCACTCGTTGTTCTGTTGTAAACTTTTCCATACCGAAAATTTACAAGGATTATATTTTTAAATTCTGAAAAGAAAAATAGAAATATATTAATAGAAAAAAAATTATTTAATTTATGAAATGTAAAGTGACTTATGGGCCACCCTGTACTATCTGAAAATCAAGCGAAGAGTAATGGCCTATGGTGAGATTTGGCATCCATGCGAATCGAGCACTGTAAAATAATGTCTAATAAATTGAATAAAATATAATATCTAATAAGTTATTTACAGTATGCTTTTTTGAATGATGTGGAAGCGGAAGCGGCATATTTTTCGCGCTTTCGCTTCCATTAAAATATGACCGCTTCCACGCTTCATTGTACTCGCGGTATTACGCCGAAGCGTGTAACGAGTGGCGGGGTCCATCTGCACAGCTTAGCACCTGGGTTACATATCTTCGAAGAAACATTGCAGCGGTGGTGAACCGTTAGCGACACCGATTAGATTTGATCGGCCCGGGAATCGAACCACAGACCTCCCGCACTGATAGCGCAACTGAACTAAGGGCCGGCTAAAATTAGCTAGTAAAGAAAGTCTACTCCACCTGCGGCACGCTTAAGTTTTGAATGCGGCCCGCGTCAGAGCTTTGTAAAGTGCACAACACACTGGTAGAATAGAAAATAATAATCTTTCTTAAAAACTGTTTCCCATTTAACTGCATGCTGTATTTGTGACATGAAAACCACGCAAAAATCTCTGATTTTACGGTAAAACAACTCAGCATGAATGCTTAGTAAATTTGCAACTTAAAATTGTGTATTTATTACGGCAAAATTTGCAAATTCTAGTAAACGAGGCCTGCTGTACTTTCCCGGTTCCGCTCTAGTGTTGTTAAAAAATCGTTTTTTTTATTATTGCTTTTTTTTTTTTTTTTTATGTTGTTAACCATTTCATAGCTAATTGAGCAGTCTACCCCGTTTTGGCTTGTTATCAGCTCGAGATTGAGGCAAAACAAGGCTGTTGTTAATGGTACCGATATGTTATTCGCCACGTCATTGTCAAGTTACCATTAACAATAGAGATATAGCCTGCACTCATTGCTAAAGATGGCATTTGGCCATTTTGGGTGCCTTAGGTGTTACTTTGACTAGCCCAGCTAACGTTTCCTCCCGGTAAGTCGGGACAAAAAATTTGGGGTTTTGAAATTTCCCGTTTCCCGGGAAGTTTATGTCGGAATCCCGGGAAATATTTTTACATTAGTAAGGATTTCAGTGGTACTGATATCTATCATTCCGACATAAAAAATGCGTTAGTTTTACGTTACTGTAAATTAAAACTTTTATTTGCTTACGGTACTAAAAATTATTTTCCAAATTCGCAAAATTTTTCAAGACAAAATGCTTGTGAGATCAAAATTTTTTCTTCAATTTGTCGAAAAAATGGAAAAACTCAAGCTAAGTTCGTCAAAACAAAATGCTAAAAATTAAATCTGAAATGCTGAAAATGAGAAAAAATGTCAAAATAATCAAGCTCGAAAAAATTTACCGGGAATTTCCCGTTTACCGGGTAGTTGAAAATCCGAGAAAAAGAAAAACACTAAGCCTAGCCGTTAGCAGGACTTTTTGTCGGTCCGCTAACGGTCCACTTCTGTTGTTTTTTTTTCTAGCATTGGGCCGCTAACGAGCCGCAAGAACCATTATTGAAAACCCTTTAAATTTATTTATTTTTAATGATATGCTCATGCGATTTAATTTTGCAAACTAAAGCTTACTTTGTTATGTAACTTGTGTTTAATTTTTGCTCTGCAACTCAAGGTTAGGAGCAGCGAATGCAAGTCGTTTGACTGGCTCAATGTAGATTTGAGTTCGATCCTTGAACGTATAAATTTGCGCAAGGTTTCTGTGGCTCGCTATCATTTTGACATTTCGTAGTAAAAGATTAAAAATCTTTTTTGTGTACCGCTGCTCACTCCTGACACAATGAATTAAATCACCTTCGTTGTTCATTTTTGTATTGCGATAACTGGTAAAGTCGTAGCTCTAGGTTAAAATATCTGTTAAAAACCAAACTGTTTCTCCCGATTTGATATACATTAAAAACAGCAAAGAATGGGTCCTTTTATTGGAAGGTTACCTATTTTCCGTGAGTACCAAGCGTACCCATGTTGTTGGCTCAGCAAATAAAAAGAGTATTAAAATCTAGCCCTCATTCGCATTAACTCACAATTTCAAAAAGTGTGTGACCGAAATGCTTTCCCCATGAACGTGTTTTTCAGCATTTTACTCAACCCCAAATGTTCGCAATAGCAATAAGCAGCAAAATTACGTAGCACTTTATTATAATACATCTGTTAAACATACCAGTATAACAAAAAACCAAAGAATAAAAAAACATGTTTTTTTTAGATTGAAAAAGAAAAAATGACTCGTTTTTGTTACTTACAACACTATTCCCCACCCCTGTTCTACAGTATTACCGGATAGCTTTAAAGAATTTGAAGTTTCCTAGGTAAGTATGTCAACATCAAAGTTGCATCATTCACAACTTCACTACAATGGCAATTTTGAAACTCTGTGGACCAAATCACAATTTCTTTACTTCTAGTAAGATTACAGACTTCTACAGCCATACTACCAATTACTTGTAACCTTTTTATTTTGCAAACAGCAGTTTCGACCGCACCATTCATTTTCAGCCCAAAGCATTCCACATTATCCTACCCATTCGAATATCAAGGATTGGGTTGGGTCATGTTTTTGTCACCGTTATTGTCAACGCAGTTTCTGTCACCGCTATTTAAGCTGATGAAGCACTTAGGTCTTATTTACGCACTAAGGCGTGCTAGAGTTACAGCTGCAATGCTCGTCAACCCCATTCGTTTTCACTTATCAAAGTCAAACGCCTTGACTGCATGAACACAAAGGAAAAAAACCTTTGACTTTGATCAGTGAACGCGAATTTGGTGGACAACACAGCCGATGTAACTCTTGCACGCTTCAATGCGTAAGTAACACGTTAGTACGTCATCAGCTCAAACTTTGAACGCTTGTTTATGGTCAACTAAACACATTTAAAGCGGCAATAAAGTCAAAATCGTTGCTTCTTTTACAATAGAAATCGCTAGAGATGATTTTTCAAAATTTTTTCGCGTTGATCCGGTGCATTTTTATCAACCAATTCAGAAGATATCGAGCTTCCAAAAACTGGTGGACCTCTAGGAAAACTATGTCATTCACTTCCGCATATGAGTCACGTGATGAAAAACGAGTACAAATCAAGTTCACTTTGTTGTTAACGAGAACGAAACAAAATACCTCATTCTAAAATAAGAGGTGGAGCATCCATGCATAGGCTTTCAACGTTAGACTACGTTCCACAAATATGTCATATTGCATTTAAGGGGGGTGTAACGGAAATTGACATTGCCTTTTTTCGACAGCTTACGCAAGAAACCTGTGCTGACATGCACTTTACGCAAAAATTTTAACAAAATAACCACCCGTTTTTATTCTACGCGTCATTTTATAATGGTTGCATTTTGTAGAGACAAAAAATTGCTTCGTCTTGCACCAAAAACATGAAAATTTTTTATTTCCGTTACCCCCCTTGAGTAAGGTGCTTTTGGTGCACCTGTGGAACCAGTGCTGGAAGCTCAAGTATTTTCAAATTCATCAGTTGGCAGGCCAGTCAGTAGATCACTGAATGATCGGTGGGCTACTCTGCTACTGCAGACCTTCTTAAAATAAACACGAAACTCTGTGGTTGATGAAGTAGACTATGTAGGCCTACTACAGGCACCGGTGTCCGGTAACCGACCGATTTCACGTAAGGTAACAAACAGACCATGTAGGCCTACCACAGGTACCAGTGTCCGGTAACTGACCAGTTTCACGTAAGGTAACAATACTGGTAGTTCAGCAGAATGCTGACAGGTTAATATCTGTTATCAGTCAGCCCAATACCTTTTAATTTATATTTGTTACATACTTTAGTCCACTATTACCTACACGTCCAGCCAACTGCTGGTTCATTATAAAAATTCTTTAAAACTGGCAAAACCTATTTTGCAAAGAACGCTATGACGTCAACGTGCACACTGACAAAGTGAATCCGTGAAAAAGGGCTGCCCCAATGAAAGTCTAATAGCAGGCTGTCCAGCTAGCCAACAACAAAAAAACGAAAAAAAAAAACATAGCAAATTACCAGAAACAATGAAAAAAGAATCCGGAAATGTCCAACTTTTCACGCAATATCAAGTGCACAGATGTCCAAATTTCCACGCAAAATCACGTGAGGAGCAAAAAAAAAACGGAAAAAAAGGTCATCACGTCCGCAGATGTCCAATTTCTCGCGCAAAATCAAGTGACGAGCAAAAAAAGGTCATCACGTCCGCAGATGTCTAAGTGAAGAGCAAAAAAAAAAAGTCATCACGTCTGCAGATGTCCGATTTTCTGCGCAAAAGCAAGTGAAGAACAAAAAAAAAGGTCATCACGCCCGCAAAAAAATGACAACTGACTCAAGAGATGAAAAAAATGAAGCCCAAAAAAAATGAAAAAAAAGAGTGGACAGCCTGTGACAGTGTGCACCTTCATTCCAAGATTCCAAGGTGGTTAAAAAGCTGCAATAACTTTCAAACGAAGACGTCTTAGGAAGTAAATCTAACGTCATCAATAAAACATGATTTTTCTGCTATTTTTAAGTCAAAGTGAAAAGTTAGGGTTTATCGCCTTTTAAAAATTTTTACTATCCGTTTTGAATCCGAGTATTTTTTTACACCTTTCAGCAAAAATAATTCTACTTTTCAGTTCGCCTTTAACAGTTCAATCACGCTGCAACAAAAAACAGGAAACTTCTTTATTTTGATGATTGCACCTGGGTCTGCATGTCAGTTCCAGTCACAATGTTTCCAATCACCCGCAACACAGGTGTAAGCAGCATTCCATCTGTCGTCTGATCCAGCAGCCTGGCAAGCTCAGCGAGGACACCAGTGTGAAGAACCAACTCTATGCGATCATTGGGTCCATCTGTGATATAACTAAGCGCCCAGCACACGTCAGTTTGCACCTGTAACAAGCTTAATCATTTAAAAAAAAAAAAACGACAAAAAATTTGCAATTTGTTTTAAAAATCAAAATACCTTTATTATATGTATATACTCGCGGTATCACGTCGTACCGTGTAACGAGTAGCGGGGTCCATCTCCGCGACTTAGCAACACAGCTCCGGAGAAACGTCACAGCAGTGGAGAGCCATTAGCGACAATGTGTCCGATTTGACCGACCCGGGAATCGAACCCCAGACCTCCCGCACCGATAGCGATCCGCAAACAATTGAGCTAACCGGTCGATTTCAATTTGCTTAAGTGCTCTTAGTTCACGAAAGAGCAGCGTTTTAAAAATGTAGTGACAAGGTAGAGTACGTAGTCACTAGTTGGCTACATTCCGATTATCACGGAAGCGCTTCCTAATAGCCACCGGGCCTTAATTTTTTCGTAACCGAACCCAACTTCTGCAGGTCTTCAACGAACTCCAAAATACGAGTACGGTATCTTGAGGACCATAAAGCGCAGCGAATTATAAGGTGCATTGTTAATAAATCGCTTTTTTTCATTCATATGGCGCACCAGACTATAAGACGCAACGGTTTTTGAGAGTATCGGGTAATCGCATGAAGCCCATTTAAGAAAAAAACTGAATATTGCAATGGCAATAAAGCACTACCTGATCCATACATTAGACGTAGCCGCCTATAAAGCGCATGACCAATTTTAGAGGAAAAAATGGATATAAAGTGCGTCTTATGGTCCGTAAAATACGGTATTAAGTTTCTCTGAAAGTAACCACACTCTTAAATATTTTTGGCAGAGAAAATCATAAAACACAGATAACCTTGACTTTTTCTCGTACCTGCATATCATTAACGTAAAGGAGTTTTACGATAGTGGGAACCATTTGCACAACATGAGGCAGGGATGGATGAGGATTCTTGTTACGACACAGATTCGAAAGCGTCCAAGTCAAGTTTTGCAAGAAAGTGCCCTGGCAAAATGTCTAGTAAATCAGCAAGAACAAAATTGTGGCATAACTCGAAGCTCAGCAAAAAAAGGTAATTCCTAGCTAAATCCAGAACCTTTTGTTTTCATCTAGCTGTTAAACCATTGTTGCTAAGTTATGTTCATTTTCATCCAACCTTTGTCACCAAGCCCTAATTATAAATAACATGCATCATTATTATTTTAATATAGACTGCATGTGGGAGATTTTCGACAAAAAAAACTAACGCAAAAGATAATGGAAGACTTGCAAAAGAAAACAAATGCCAAACGTGCTTGGTTTCACCATGTTTAGCACTAAGGGTGCATTCTATCACGTAATTAAAAGTCTAGATTCCGTAAGATGATGGAGCGTCAGACTTAAGAATGATTAGAAGCAGATATAATTTCGAGCTGGGCCAAATTAATGACTTCAAATAGGTATTTAAAGCTGCCTTAATTGACGTTTAGCATTAAAGGAACAAGGTCGAGATCCAGGCAACAGATTACTTCTTGTGCCGTCAATGGAAAGAGTTTAACGAGATTACCCAAAACCCAATCGTAAGTGGTAAACAGATGGAAAGCAGCTTGCACAAGATAAAACACAAATACCACCCTGCCGCTGACTCATTATCACCGCCGCGTTCTATAATCGCAGCAGTATAGCCTACATACTCAGGTAGTTGGGCACCCCCAACTTGTGGCACACTGTAGCGTAACACACAAGTATTATATAAACGAAAATGAATTGACATAATCCGTGATCCAATATATAACGAACAAAATTCTCGGAAAGTGGAACACATCGACCTTTAAGTGGAAACACTGATGAAGACAGGCACAGAGTGCACTAAGAATATGAATAAACTCTCTCAGGAAAACGAAATCTCACCTCACAGTCAGTTGACGCAAGTGCTACAAGTGGTTTGATGATGTTTTTCTCCAAGACATAATCTCTCATCGAGGCGCCATCACCAGCAATGTTGCCTAACGCCCACATAGCCTGCAATTTACACCACAACATCTTGTTTAATTAACGCAATATGGGTTGAATTGCAGTCCACATGCTTAATTTAACAGACTGCTGAGCTTCCAAAAGCTTAGTAATGCGAGTATATTGAAGATTTTTGATGTTTTTTAGAATTACCGTTTAGTATACTGTTACTGTATACAGAAAATTTTGGTGAACTATTGCTTTGTAAACCGTCAATGCTATCCCAATCTCAAAAGAGTATTTATCTATTTAGTTAGTAGCATATTTATCCTCGTATCACAAGAAAGCGACTAAAGTGCCATTACAAGGTCGCTTAGGAGTTGCCGGCCATCTGTCTACCACACCAAGGTGGGAAATCCCGCAAAGTGCTTTCCCAATGGCACAACCAGTAAGCTTGCCGGTTTGTTATCCACATTGTACCCTTAATGTTGAGCGTCCAGCAGGGAACTAGTGAATACCAATCTTACAGTCATTGGTTTGACCCAACTTGGAATCAAACGCGAGCCCACTGCTCCACAGGCACACGATCTATCCACTCGGCTATCCGAGCTGCTGTTAAAGCATCCTACCTGATCTGCCACATAGCTGGGCAGACCAGTTAGGCTACAAAATCGATAGATTGATCAAGTTTACATCCAAACATGGCCCAACTTTATCTAGTTACAAAGTTTTTGTGATGTCGTAAAAAGAACTACTGAAATATGAATGAACTGCATACGAACTTGTTCGACAACATTCCTATTTCGATTGGACAATAATGCAATGAGTTTGGACACTGCTCCAGCATGGACCACAGCGCAGGTTTGTTCACTGTTACCTGATGCTATGTTGGTAAGAGCCCAAGCTGCTTCAAATTGCATACTGGAGCTGCAAAAGGACGCAAAAGTTAATTTGAAATTTGACATTTTTTCAAGCGCGTTAAAGATTTTGGCATTGTTGCACGGATGACCATTATATGTGCTACGTTTTCAAGGGAACGGCCCATACACTTTCACAATATCGGACCTTTAGTCCTAATTTTTTACTTCCAGAAAATTTAATGGTGGTGGATATACAAGCGCCAACAACCTCAGCTCCAGTATCTGAAGAAAAAGGTACCGTATGAAAAAGAAACAACCAGCTAGCGTAGTGGATAATGACTTCGCTATCAGCCAGGAAAGTCTTGGGTTTGATTCCTGGGCTGGTCAAACTGGCTTAAGTTTGTCGCCACCACAGTGATGTTTCTTCGGAGCTGTGTCGCCCAGGCTCAAAGTCGCAGAGATTTTCCCTGCCACTCATTTCACTCTACGGCGTAATCGCGCAAGTGTAACGAAGTTTAGCCCGAACTTTTAGAAATCTTTTTTGGAATCGAGTGTAATGAAGATTTGATTTGAACTTTTTGGAATAACTGAGAATGGAAACATTAATGAGTGGATTGACAAGGGTAACAAAATGCAAAGAACGAGAATCACAATGGTAGATGAGGTTTCAGAGGACATAAATTTCGCATCGTTTTATGCTATTTTGAAACAATGAAAATAATACTGGTTGATCTTGAAACATGCCTATCCCAACCTCAGATGACATGGATGTTTTTTTAGCTATCTTGTTTGCAACCTTTCTGCGCACTACAATTCATTTCAAGTAAGCACAGGGGCGTAAACGTTTCCTTAAACCCCCAAAAATGCCATGCACACATAAATGTGTGATTCTCATGATATGTTAGCCAGTGAGTGCAAAGTCTCAATTCTTGATATTCCAAAATGTAGTCACATCGTGAATAGCGGTTTGGGGGTGGCTATTTTATATGATTACGTCTCAAGATTACACTGCTTCCGTTAATCTGATAGTCAAACATTGCCTTTGATGTTTTCGATTTTGCTGAATGAAGTCAAATTTACAACATTGTTAAAATGACGAATTTTACTGAGATGTAGTGAATCATCACTCCCAAGAGTGAGTGGCTGCTTTTTTTTTCATTTTCATCCTCCCGTCAAAAGAAAGCTACAAAAACGTCATATACAGTATACATACTGCAGGACCAATCAAGCCTCACTTGGGCGTTGCATTTGCTTCAGAGTTTTCCAATCGAGTTTTGCTATTTGACTTCTTTAATTCGCTACTTGTTAGATTCCACCAAGCGGAAATAATTATTATCGTTAAGCATCTTATCCAAGGACGCAACAACGAGCCTTGTGTGGCAGTTGAACCATTAACCTTAGGATCATGATCGTCGAAAAAAAAAATGCTCCAAATCACCACACCACGCTGCCGACAAGCGGTCGTGCTATCCAAGGTTCCACTGATTTCATTACTGGAAGCAAACGATCTAAATTAATTGATTCTTTTCCAATTTACATTCGACATACTTGTTATCCCAAGTAAGAAATTCAACCAGTTTGTGTACAATGTTTGCTTCAATCATTTTGTTAATAGGAGGATGTCGCTCACGAGATAACATTTTTCTTGCATTCTGAGTGCAAGTAAACTGTCTCTGGGGGTTGTTATCATCTTTAATTCCCATGACAATGTCATCCAGGTTCATCAAGACATCAGTTGAATCCTAAGCAACCAATAAACAAATTCTTGAAAAAGATATTTGGGTGCGAGCGTGTTTTTTTACAGAACGTGTTTTTGAATAGATGCAAATCATTTTCAATTCACATCGATCTTTTCGCTGTTTTAATTTACGTAAATCACTTCGAGCAAATAAAGGAAGAGATGTATATCTGCGAAAAGGTTATGAAAAAGCTAAAACAAAGTCAAGGTCAACTTAGCGATAGAGAAGACTTATTTTCACAATCAATTACTAGTACTGTAGTTGAGAAGGTAAGAGTTCTAGATTTATGCTAAAAGTAAAACGTTGATGCAATGTAGGCTAGCAAAACGACAAGAATTTGAAATGGAATTATGTTTAACGAGAAAAAAAAATGGTGTCAGCTGTTATTTACTCACAAAAATTTTGATCGTTTACTTTCGAGAGTGACTAAGTATCTTTTTAAAAACAACTGCAAACTTTGGCTCTAAAATCTAAAATAAATGTTCAAAAAAACAAATTGAATTCCTAAAAGTTGGAACATTGTCGTTGCAATGTCGTCCAATGACAAAAATGCATGAGAATAAGACAACTGCAACAAGGTACAATAATCAGTGATTAAAATATTACAAAATTCTATCAAGAACTTCGGATATTTCGTTGAACAAAAAACCTGATTTTGAAAAGATACTTAGTCGCTCTCGAAAGCAAAAGATCAAAACTTCTGTGTGCAAATAACAACCGACACACGATTTTTCTCTCTCAAACATAATTTCATTTAATTTTTTTTCGTCTCACTAGCTTATATTGCATCAACGTTTTACCATTAAATCTAGAACTCTTACCTTCTCCAACTACAGTATATACTAGGTAATAATTGATCATGAAAATGAGTCTTCTTTATCTCTAACTTGACTCTGACTTTGTTTTAGCTTTTTATATATAACATTTCCATAAATATAATATACATCTCTTACTTTATTCGCTTAAAGCAATTTACGTAAATTAAAACATGCGAAAAAAATGCAGCAAAATTAAAATGATTTGCATCATTCCAAAAACGCAATCTGTAAGAAATGTTTTCAGGTAATTAAAAAGTTCCCCAAAAAAAAAACGATCGCTGAAAATGACGCGCTCGCCCCCAAATGTAGTAGACCAATAAATTTTTACAGCACAACTGCTTTAATAACACGATAAAACGCGGTGAATTGTTATGCATTAACAATGTTTTTGTGCCTTTTCTCTTGGATAGTAAAATTTTCAGCATACATGCGGTAGAATGCCGATTATCCGAATTAATTAAAATCAGGCGTGGGTGATTTGATCGGATAAGCGAACAACATGCAATGTTACGAATGTACATAATTCATGTATAAAGCTACGTTATAAAGTACAGATGCATTGTGATTTACTGTACCGGTATATTGTTAGCAATGAAGTATAGTAATCATTCATTTTCTTTTGCTTTAAACTTGTCACTGTTTTAGTCGCTGGCATTTTTGAATGCTAGCATGGCATTTTGTTGATTTCTTTTGTTAAAGTCATTTTCGGATAATAAGGGTTTTGGAGAACCAGCGTTCTACCGTATAGTACCGGTATAGCATATAAATCTTAACCCGTCAAAGCCCAAACCAATTCTACTGAGCAAAATTATGTCATTTTTTGGATTATGGACTGGCTAAACATAGCAATCAAACCAAGCAATTGAATTCTTTGAAAAATAACTTTATTGACAAAGAAAAATAGGTGTCACCTACAGGTGACACTGGGCACATAAAATAAAAGTTCATGACTTTGGGCATTATAGCAAATGCCACTTAGCGGTAATACCGAACACAGTAGGCTTACGGGAAGTTTTCAAAAATTCAGTCAAGAAAATTAATTGTTTTTTGCCATCGTAAATGGCACTGTATATTCCAAAATCAAATAGTCAGTCAACAAAAATTTTGCCTTTGTCTGATCACGTCGACTTATTGTGAAAGTTGTACCAGCAACTGATGTGAAGAGGAACTTTGCACTTTTTGCACTTGATCCTGGTTCGCTGATGGCACTGCGCACACCGTGCTTGCTTGCAGTTTTCCCGACTGTGCTCTTCAACTTCACCATCAGTACGTACCATGGGATGCACTCGTGACGATGATGATGAGCCGCACACTGTTGATTTAAATGGTGTTTTTTTGTACATCCCCAGATACGCTTGCACAATATTGCGACGAAATGCACAATAGGAAAGGTTTTCTTTCTTTACTGCTTGATAAGTCTTCCATGCATTTTGGCAAGCAGCATCAACACCAAACGCAAACAAAGGGAACCACCATTTCTTACCTCGGAACGATATTCGCTGGCTGTCAACATTTTCATCAAACCTATCTACGCCGCCCATGTATCTGTTGTACATGGAAACGACTCGAGGACACGTCACTGTCACTTTGGTTCTTTTCTTTTCAATTGAAGCGACTCGATCGACAGTGGTTGACGGAAGTGCACCATATGCGTTAGAAGCCATAGTGACAATGCTGTTGTCATTCCATCGCACCAAGGCTATGTCAGAAGTTGTTTGCATGCAAACTGCTCCGCGGCCTTTTTGTTTCATAGTCTTGTGATCTTCCAGCGGGCACTTTTCAGTGCGATTTTCTCTAATTGTTCCAGTTCCAAAATGTCCCATTTCTGTCAGTTTGTCCAAAAGCGGAAGCCCAGTAAAAAAATTATCGAAATATAGGTAGTAAGACTGAGTGCTTTGATTGGGCAATATTGATAATAGTTGCAAAACCACGGCAGCTCCAAGTCCCAATGAGTGCTGTTCAGGAAGTGGTGATGATTTTGAACCTTGGTATGGGATAAACTGAATTAAATACCCAGTTGGAGTACATGCCGACCAAAGTTTATACCCGAACCGAATAGGTTTGCCATGAATATGCTGCTTGCAACTGTGCCGACCGTAGTAAGGAACCATGGTTTCATCAACAGAAATTTCCCGTGAAAACGATGTTTTGAAATTGTCAAGAAACGATGCATTCAATAATCCGAAAAAACGAGCAAGCTTTGCAAACTTGTCATCTTGCGGCAGATCTAAATTGTCGCAGGTATGGAGATATTGATGAATTTCAAAAAAACGGTTTCGTCTCATAGCAGAAGCAACTAGATCATTGTGCACATCCAGTTTTACTTCCCAAAACATTCTTATGTTTTTTGGAGTGTTATATCCAGTCAGTAAAAGGATGGCAATGTAAACTTTAATTTCTTGGGGCGAAACATTGAGGAGGTGATTTTTCTGGGAAGCGTATCTATTGGACATGTCTACCAGCAAATTCACAATTTCGTCAGTGAAAATGGATTCCCAAATATGCACCATGTTCATGTCGCCAATTTCGCTGCTATTTTCTTCACAAGGTCTAGTATCCAGTCGAAAAAATGTGTCGGTTGATTTCCAATCCCTCGTTTTCCTTTTTTTACGAGAAGAACTAGTTGGTTTAGGATCAAAATCATTAGAACTTTGGGTGTGAGCAGAACCTTTGTGAACAATTTCAACTTCACTTATAAGCTGTGCAGGGGTCAAATGGTTTAGATTTCTGTCGTTTTCATTGTCCGAATCTTCGTCAGTTTTATTGCCATCATTGGGAGGAAACAGCACTATTTTCTCTATTTCGGATGGTTTTGGAAGGCTATCTTCGTCGTCGGAAAACTTATCATCATCTCCTACGGTTTCTAGGATTTCAGCCACTTTCTCCAAGGGGATGCTAAAAAAATGAAATCATAATTGTGCTAGTAGTATGAAAATAGGATTACCAATCATAATATGCACTTGATTAGCAAAATTAGGGATTTAATGTGGATAGGAAACGGCCACATTAACCTGTGGAAAAGCGACTCGCCCATCTAAAAACGTGTTTTCTTGCCATTAGATTCGACGTGTAACTAAATAGCTTTTATTATTTGAACAGAATAATGCATTGCGATATTTTCAAATAATATCGGCAGGTGACCAGTGTCACCTACAGGTGACACCCCCTAAATCGGATCAACTCGTGAACACGGGTAAAGCAATTATCAAAAAATAATGTTTCAGGCTTCCAAAACAGTTCTTTAGGAAACTGAAAACGCGTTTTTGAAAATTTTACTTACCCTTTGCTGTGGCACTTATTCATATCTTTGAGGGAGGGTAGTTCAACTCGGGCAAAAATAAAATTAACAATATTTGTGCACCTACTATTTTCCACCTAAAATAATTTCAAATGAAACACCTGTAAAAAGTAGAAGAACAAGTCCCCTAATATCCGTAAATAACTTCATTAGCATTCAGTAAGTCATACTTAGTGTCTGAGAGACCCACAAAAACATGGCACCTAGAGGTGACACTGGGCGTTCCCGGGTTAAGTTAATATCAGTCATTTGGTCATGGTTCAGGACATTTAAAGAAACCATAAAACACTAAAACAAGGCAGCTCCATGCTTCTTACTTATATATATACGATTTGAAACACCACCAATTGGAAGTATAATATAATCGGTATAATTATACATCCAAATCAATCAAACTACTTCAAGCTTAGCTAGACCATTTTTAAATTGTAACTAATATGGAACAAACACAAAATAACTTGATTATTAGTATTACTTATATTTTCTTATTGCAAAACCTGAAAATTTAATTCTTTAAGAGGACTTGTGTTGAGATCATCCATATTAATGTTTCGTCTCTTGAGCATCTGTTCATCTCGCTTTCCTTTGCGCAACTGAACACTCATTTCTTGACGTTTCTTTCGAAGATTCTGATAAAAACATAAAATATATATTAAACAAACATTTAACTTACCGGTATTGGAAACACTTTGCAGCAATGGATAAGATCCTAAATTTGTTGTCAGAATTTCACAAGTGGGAAAATTTACTTTTCAAAAACACTAAAGATAATTATACTTCCTTGACTGAGTTATGATGCAACATAGTTCAACAATAACCATAGGCCTAATCTAAAGACTGGTCTCGAAAAAGTTTACTATTATCATAGACCAAGAAAATCTCTGGGCTTCTATTTCCTGCAATTCACAAGCCAGGCTGGAGCCACTTTAAATCGTGGTTGAAACCGAAGATAAGTGACCTTCTTTCAGCCTGTACTAACTCAAGATCCCTCAAATCTGGAGAAAGCTGCTGGTTGTCAAGTTTCAAAAGAGAAGAAACCACTCAAGAGCTATTAACCTTGCATTTAGTGTTAGATACCTCAACCATTGAACAAGTCATGGGAAACAAGATCTATTGCACAGCAGAAGAAACTTTGACACCAACCTCCTTTGTGTTTCCCTGGTTCTTGTACGAAAGGGTTCGAGTTTGAGAGGCTGACATTGTGATTGTAATATCATTAAACGGAAAAAATAAAGATTCAAACCAATTAACTATGTAAACAAAGAACTTTGGTTCACACCATTAATATACAAAACACTTCTGAAATTTGTAAACAATACAGACCATTAACATAACTGCAAAGACCATTAACATAACTGCACACACAACTCTCACTTGTGAAATATAAGTAACACTAATAATCAAGTTACAGTGAACACTGTAATATACCGTACGTAGGTAGCAGGGCTGCAAACTCGAACTCGATCATTTTGCCGAACTCGAAAAAATATTTTTTCTGAACTCAAACTTGCATAAAACTGTTCGAGTTCACTAGAAAGTTATTTAAATAGTTGAAAAGAAATGAAAGATCACAACGAAGTATAGTCTGTTGTTCAAGTAGTCACAATCCGTATAAATTGAAGTTATGATTTTACCAAAAGAAAAACTGCATGTCACAGTGTCATTTATCTGTTCATGCCATTGTGACCTGTAAAGCGACCCAGGGCTGCGAACTCGAACTTAAACTCGCTAAACTCAGGAATTTTCGCGAACTCGAAAAATAAAATTCTTAGAACTTGAACTTGCAAATAGCTCTTGAACTCGGTTAAAAATTGATAAAGTTCTCAGACTGGTAGGCTAGGTAGCCTAATAATTATAATAGACTGACTTTTTAACAAGCTTAGCTTGACAATATTGCTGTCAATCACAAAATAGCTTTAAGACTAACCTATTTCGCTAACAGGAAGGCACGCGCATTTCTCTAAATTATTAGATTGGTTGGCTACTGCATCACACACGCAGGCCTTGAACTGTCTATATATATACAGACTAAGTGTTTACATGATTATACATTTAGCCCATTTTCATTAAACAGCTAAGCCAGAAATGCCAATTCTATGTGGTCAATTGACTTTTTTTTGGTGGTTCCAACTTCCTTGTAGGCTACTGTGTAGTTACGAACTTACCGAGTACCACTTAAGGGTACACCAAAAGTCTCTTGTGGTTCTGTTCTGTGTGCAGTGTGGTGTTTAGTAGTCTACTAGGACCTCCATCAAAAGTGCTGGTTCTGTTAAAAGTGAAGATAATGGTACAGGGACAGGTTTATTTTTTGTTGCTAAATTGCAGTACGCTACTATCAGTCAATTAGTACGGTACGTACCGGTAAAATACGGTAGCAGTTTTTTAAAATTCTTCTTAAGTGTTTACAGATGATTGTGAGTTTACCTGCAGTGCCACAGGCCATACACCAGCTGACCAGGATACAATGCCTGCGCTGCATAATTAGAGCTACTGGTACTCGTAGTCAAGCACTAAACTAAGAAAGTCCACTCTAATTTAACAGGTTCAGCAGTATTCCCTCTAGGATTTTAACTAGTGCAAACTTGCCCAAATGATAAATTCATTGAAATTTTTGCCCAAAGATTTCACTACTTCGAGGACCCCTTTTACAAATTTATTGCATTAAATGTGCTTTTCCAAGATACAAGCTACAGTCTTGCAGTAACATGGCCTAGCGATACCGCACGCAGGTGACAGATCCTACGTGACGAGTTCGATTCACGGCTGGAGCCGAACGCATTTGACACAAGTAACGGGTGGCTGCTGACTTGAAGAGCGCAAGCTCACTTCGCAGTCTCCCTCAATTACTGTTGAATTTTCCGTTCAAATTTGAAATTAAAATATTCAAGTTTTTTGTTTAAGTTTTTCAGTTTTGCATTTTACCGGTATAGGCTAATATAATATTAATTTCTGGTTCAGAATCAGTAAAATTTGCCCAAAAATTTTGCATTTTTTTCAAATTTCTCACTCTAGAGGGAACACTGGGTTCAAGAATAGGGTCATGGCCAGTACATAGTACTGGTATCAGCCCCCACGTTTCTTTTGTCTGCCAACCTTAATCTAACCAATGACCACCCCATAACCTGAACCTAACCAAATGTAATAGGGTCTGCAGTAGTAAAATGGGTACTCGGGGTAAAAGGTGTAGCAAAACTTTTTTACTAATACAACAAAGCTTGTTGCAGTAGCCTAAGTTCAAGCTGCTTTCACTGTTTCAGCAGTTCAGGGATTTATATTTATGCTATACCGGTAGGATATATTTTTAAGCAAAGCAGCTTTAACTTAATGCAACAATTTTTGAGGTATTAGTAAAAAAGCTTTACTACTCATTTTACCCGGTATACCTATTTTACCCCTGCAGACCCTACTAACTGAATTTAACCCTAACCGAACGTACACCGGTAACTGAAGTTAACCCTAACCAAACCTAATTCTAGCAAAACCAGGGGACTGATACCAATACTTGACGTCACCCCAAGAATATATCAAGAAATTCATTAGGAACCAATTATTATGGCCTAATCAAGCCTCTGTGCTTAACCGTTGAAAAAATGAGACGAAATCAATTACTGCGGACACCTGGACGTCCGACTTTCTAATCCTGGACGAGCTTTAATTAAATCTCGTGGCAAAATTCTCCAAATCCAATTGGTTTAAAAATGTGATGGTATCCGCACATTATCTAAAAACAAATCAAAAATATCCAAGGGTTAGGAAAAAGGGAGTTGAAGCATTGTTATTCAATCAATCAATCAATCAATCAATTCTTTTTTATTTCCGCACTCCATTACGTTATAAACACACGTTCATAATAAGTATTGGAAAAGCGTGGAAAAGGGCACACGCAGCAAAACGGGTAATCGTTGAAGCATGCCCGTCAAAAAGACTAGGCATGGCTGCGTGACCCTATTTTTTTTTTTCGACGACGATCAGCATCATTTATTCTTGATTCTTGATTGAAATAGTTATTCTTGATTGAAATAGCCGGAGCACCGAGGTACGAGGAAATGCAAAAAAAGTTCACCTGTAGTTAAAGCACACTGCCGCCATTTGGCAAAAGCCATTATCTCCACTTTTACATTTTTCGAGAAAATTAAGTTTTTGGTTTTCAGGTTTTTTTGTTCGTGATTGTAGATTTTTTAATGTTTGGTTTGATAAAAGTTTTTATTATTATTTTTTTTATTATTATTGGCATATTTATCCTCCTATCACGAGAAAGCGATTACAAAAATATAGTAATAAAGTTTAATGTCAATAATTTTAGCCATTAAGAGTATAAACAGCATATGAGTTTTACGTTCAATTTTTATCCAAATTTGTATTAAACAAATTTAGCTATTACGTATTTCGTCACTATCAGGAGCGGATCCAGAAAATTTTGCTATTTTGATTAGATCGAATGTAAAGTAAATACAAAGACGTTAAGTCCAAAAAAGACGTAAATAAGCCCTTTGAAAAATGTTTTCATGTCTACGGCGTATTCAGAATTTTTTTCAGGGAGGGAGCCCCAAATTTCAAAATAATTTCAAGCGTAGTTTTTTCCGGCAGAATTATTTTGGTGCATATTGAGATTAAAAAAAGGCTCAAGGGAGTCCGGGAGAGCTTGCTCTCTCGAAAATTTTTGAAAATTTTCATGCAGTAGTGGCCGTCTTAGTACTTTTTGAACAATTTTCAGGCAAATTTGTTTAAATTTTTTGCCCCTAATTCTAAGTGTTTCACTAAATATGATGCATTTTGTTCGCACATTTTCGATTATGCGTGCTTAGGGCGTAAAGCTCATTGCTATCGAAAAGGTTCGAAGTTATGAAAAAAAAAAAAACCTGTATTCATCAAAAACATGATTGAAAATAACTTGTTGGGGGAGGATGCATCCTCCACATATCCCCAGGATCCGCCCCTGATCACTGTTATTATTGTTTATATTGTTACGCACAATTTTTTCACGAGTGAGATGAATATTCTAGAGAAATGCATTGAGCTTTGTTTATGACGCAATAACAGATTAACAATTACGAGAGGAATTAACAGGTTTTGCCACATACTTTATAAAATTTTTGACAATAGGCCTATGTACATTAGCGGGTTTGATTATGCGAGCTACACGCTTCGTTTTTAGTTAAGGAGATTTTTTTGTTTAACTGGCTGTTCTTTTAGGGCATTTTTTGCGGGTTGAACTTACCTGTTGCAAATGAGTAATTTTCAACCCGCAAAGCTTACTGAAGCAAAACGACGTAAGTTTGCGTCTGATGTAAGCGGGTTGGATTTAGCAGGTTAACCCGCTTCAATTGTGCATGTAAATCGGCTTAGTTTTTTGCACGGAAGTGGAGTTAATGGGTTTTGCCACCACAGATAACCCGAAATCGGTAAGGAGTACAAACTCGATATTTGCTCACAAGGAGAAGGACATGGTGTAACGTTTGAAAAAATGCACAAAAAAAAAACAAAACTTCAAAATTTTGGAGTTGACGGGTAAATTTTGCCATATGACGGCACACGGCAGCACTTCCGCTTCGAAAATAATTTCAAAAAGCGACAGTAGCCTACTAGTCCTTGGGTGATTACCGTAGGCCCACATAAAAAAATCAAACCTTCATTATACTCACGGCACTACGCTACGGCGTGTTACGAGTGGCGGGGCCCATCTCCGTAGCTTCAGGGCTGCCGTCCTAAAAAAATAAGTGGGAAGACTCTATTCAGCAGCATCGATAATGTCGAGGTAATGTTTGGGGGGCTTCGCCCCCCAGACCCTCCATTATTTACATACTTTCGGTTATTTCCAACAATTACCTTCCCTATGTATAAGATAGGCCTACCATGCGCCGCTTTCTCGCGGTAGGAAAACTGGAACGGAACAAATCAAATCAATGGAGCAGACCAGAACTTTCAAGTTTTGTTCCTTTAAAACGCATCACAAATTGCGTAAGAAGCAAAAAAAATTTTAAAGCGCAATGCAAATTTTGCAAGTGGTAAAAAATTACTTAAAGCGCAATTCAAATTTCGCAATTGCGGACTGCGAAACTGTTTGCGTAACGTATTAACCTTCGTTTGTCTAAATGTTTTTGTTTGCTGTCAGTCAATCAGTGCAGCAAACCGATTTATCAAGAGATCAGCCATCATCATAACAGCGGTGTTGATGACGGTGATGCTTCTGTTGTCTTTTATTGTCTGACCGTCGTTTTTATTGCTTTTTCTTTTTTGAAATTTCTGCTTCCGACCCGGCTGTTGCAACCATGCCCATTCTAGTTTTTATTTAACTCCTCTTCTCCTACCTGCAAACAGGGTTGGGAAAAATCGATTGTAATCGATATTCGATTGCGATATTCTTTACTTTTTGTTCATCAAATGCACTGGAGCCTTTACTTTTTTGAATGAGTATCGAATATGGTCTAGTCTTTACTTTTTTTCGACGCAATTCGATATTCCATATTTGATTCTTTTTCAGGTTACTTTATCTCACTTTAGTAAATTTCAAATAATCGTCGGTATGTCATTACCTTGTTTTTGGTGGTAATTTTTTTTGTGCCAAAAAAAAAAAGATTTTCAATAGCAAAATTGCTTCGCATCAATAATGTCATATATTATGTCCGCCGTTTGTGTGTAAGTTGTGGCATGAATGAAAGGACATCACAAAAAATGCTTGGCGTACACCGCTAAATGCTCCGTGTAATATCGAATACCATATACTTTATTCTTTACTTTTTTAAACTACCATCGAAATCGATTATTTTTTTACTTTTTGGTGAACTATCGAATATCGATTATTTCTTTACTTTTTCGGGTATCGATTCCTCACCCTGCCTGCAAACCATATTATCACAGCCTTGATGGTTTTGTTACCTCTTATCTTTTCTTGTGCCGTTGCTATATTTTCTTAATCTTATCGAATTCTTATAAAAGACACACTACTACTATCGTACAAAGATTTTTCAGCTTTAATTGAATCTATAAAATTACTTGATAGCGTAAAAAATGTTGAGTCAATAATCGCAAAAACATCACAGTTAAAATTAAAGTGCAATACATCATTTTTTTTCCTGTGTGAAATGGGTTCGGGCCATGAGTTACAGTGATTGCGAACGAAAATTGAATCCAGATGATGGTAAATATCCCACTACAAGCTAATAGTTCCTGCAAGTACGTCGCATATATTTGTAGACCTGAACGTCACATAAGCATTTACATCACGCTGGAGAAAAATGCAAATATTAAGTCAGGAAACTACTTCGACATTCTGTTTGTTGAAGAAATTGGCTTAAAATGAAAGTTGTCATCAAATTCAGGCCCATGATTTGATCTTTTCCAGTTTTATTTATTCACCACAGCGACAAATGAACGAACCCCGCATACTTTTATCTTTAACCCATCTTAATTTTCGATCAAATTTAGCTTTCATCTCAACTTTCCTTGAACTCGCCTTAAAAAGCTGCTTTGGCGCGAGGGGATTTCTGCTTTAAGTTCGGGAACCTCACTCACTTCGAACCCATCATTTTCATCGTCATCAAACCGCGAATGCAACGAAACTGGAGCGGGAACCCGCTCTGATTTCGGGATGGTCCATTGGTTGTATCGAGGGGTGCTAACCACCGGTTTTTCTTTACTTTCATGTTTTGTGATAACTGGTTTTGTGTATTTGCTATTAATTGCGGCTGAAACTGGTCTGAAGAGAGACCCTGAGGATTGAGGTTGCGTCCATACTGGCCCTGGGACAGGCTCTTTACCAGTCCGTTTGTGTAAGGGGTCTGATTTTTGCTTGGTCGGTAAATCTGACTTTACAAATTCTTTACGAGATGATGTTTTTCTTGCCACAGTGCTTCGTTCATCAGGAATGTGAACCTGCTGAGGAGAGCTGCCACCAGCGCCGCTACAATTCTGGGCTTTGCTATGGTTTTCGGATAAAGACGCACTTTTCTCTGCCCCGGACACTTGCACGGCTCTTCTATAGCTGTTATTACGTTGAGTGGAATTGAGGACTGGAACTGATGCAACAGGTGAAGTAGGAGAAGATTCTGCAGAAATAAAAGATGAAAATATTATCGCCAACTTTTACATGAATTGAAACTATTTTTGCATGCATTTAGTCGAATATTTATCCTGCTATCACGAGAAAGCGATCAAAGCGCTGTAACGAGCTCGCTTAGAAGTTGCTTGCCGTCTGTCTATCACACTAAGATGGAGAAATCCCGCAAAGTGCCTTTACCAACGGCACAACAAGTAAACTTGCCGGCTTGTTCTTCAAACTGTCCCTTTAGACTAGCCCGATGCATAACACCGTAACATCCCCATCAGTTTTATTTGCAAACAAAAAATCGAGAAACAGTTTTAATCGATCAGAATCTCGTACACATCCAAACAAACTGAAACAAACGTCATAAAGTATTAAGCGACTGACCTGTGAAAACCTCTTGCTCTTGATGCTTGCTTGAAGTAATTTGTGAGGGCGGGTTAAAATCTTGCGTGGGGTTACTTTTTTTCATTGTTTTTTTCGAGTGGCTGACCATAAATTTGAGTGTTCCTGATGGGACAGCACTCGTAGGAACAGGTTTTGATGGCTCAGTTTCTGGACTTGTGACAGATTGCATTGGTTTGGGAAAAATTTTATCTCTGACTTTTGGCTTTTCTTTTTCGCGGTTTTCATTCAGCTGGTAGTGTTCATGAATCGCATTTTGCATTTTGGTAGCACTTTGCGACGCTACAGATGGAAGCAGAGGTTGGTTCACAATTCGTCGCTTGCCGGCTGCGTTACCGTGGCTCGAGAGAGAGGCAGGCTGATTATGGGATTTTTCCATTATTTTAGGCATGTGCCGATGTGACACCGCTGTAGCTGGTTTCGGTTTTTCCATTCCTTTTTCAACCAGAAACCACCGACTAGCGGCTGCCATGCGCTCCCTACAAACAAAACTTTGTTAAACTTTTCAGTCAACTCAACTCATTTATGTCAGTTCAACAAAATTACGTTCCGAAAAAAGTAAGCATGCCAACGCAATAAATGAAAAAAGAACTCTTGAAGTAATTTAGTTGACAAGAGGCTACAAAGGGACTTGCAGGCTTTCGAGTCTAGAGCCTCCTAATTGAAAAAAAAGAAACGCAAAAAAAAAAGAAAAGTCATTTACTAGCACACACACACGCACAAAAATAATTAAACCACCAGAGGGCTAGCAAGCTAAAAAGAAATATTAAATCACATAATATATATTAATCACAATATTAAATACAAACGCAATTAAACATGAATTTTAAATACAATCGTCAATCATATTAAACTGACAAATTAAAACGGAGAAAGATCCGATTGATCGGCGAGCTAGCTTAGTTCAGTGGTTAAGCTTATCCCTATCAATGCGGGAGACCTTGGGTTCGATTGTCGGGTCGGTCTAATAGGACAAAGTGTTGTCAACGGCTGGCCACCGCTGGGACGTTCTTTGGAGCTGTGTTGTCCAGGCGCTAAGCCGCAAAGATGGGCCCCGCCACTCGTTACACGCTTCATCGTAATGCCGCGAGTATAATGAAGATAATGAATTAATATTTCACTAAAGAAAGATTAATGGCTAGCAATGAGCTGAAACGACAAGTTTAGCACGGGCTGAAACAGACTTTGTAGTGTAATATCAGCGAGTTCCGAACCTCGCTTAATAGGCTAAATCGGTGATTTCCAAACGGGGTGCCGCGAAAGCTTACGGAAAGTTGTTACATTTACTGCTTTACTCGCAAAAAAGCTTACACTGCTTGGCTAGCAGATATTTTTGATAAGTAAGAACAATGTGATAGTTTTTCTGATTTTAAGTACCCCGCTATAAACAAATCAGACTTTGATCACAGTTTAAACGTGAAAGGCATTTTTATTTTACCTGATGTAGTGGTTAAATACGTTGCTATCGGCACGAGAGGTCTGGGGTTCGATTACCGGGGCGCATATTTCGGTTACCACCACTCTACCCCACCCCGAAGTAGACGTAAGAAAGTGCATAAAATCAAAACCTAGAGCAGCATCGAACCCCGACCTCACGCGTTGCAGTTCAGCATACTGACCGATACACCACGCCGCTGATGCAGAATTCAGTGCAATTTTTCTATTTATACTCATTTCAATCGAGCCCCATCTTTATCTGTACAAGCATTCCGAAATATGTTCCCGGGACGGTCAAATCGGACACTGTCACCGACGGCTCACCACCGCTGCGGCGTTTTTTTGGAGCTGTGTTGCCCAAGCGCTATGCTGCGAAGGTGGGCCTCGCCATTCGTACCACGTTTCGACGTAATACTGCGAGCATAATAAAGGTTTCATTCTTTGATTTGTTCATTTTCGCGGATTTCAGATATCATCAGATATTTTTCGTGCAGACGTCATATTTACCTCATCGTTTCCACGGACTCCATCGTGGAATCCTCGGTGCAGAGTGAGATGGAGGGAGAGGGCTGGTAGCGAATGTCTCGCACTCTCCTCAACATTTCGTCCATGGTCAACTTCTCCCAAGGTTTCTTTTCAGTTTTGGGATCAATTTCTGCGAACAAAGCAACATGGTGGTATGCTTGCACACTGTAGTGCTCACTGATAGGTGAACCGATACCAAACGACAAAAGTTTGGACAAGAGCTATAGCGACAATAAACATGGCTAGTTTCTGACAAAATAATGAAGCCGCAGTCGACAAAACAATATGGTCCAGACAGAGATTTATGACAAAAGCGTCAAATAAAATATGTTTGGCTACGACTCCACAAGTTTCGCACTCAATGAGTGCACAAAATTAAAAAAGTTCAACTAGAAAACAGGTTTGTGGAGGAGAGTTACTACGAGTCATCAAACGATTTTTGTTGGACGTCAATGTCACCACAGAACCTCAAAAAAGCACTCAAAGCGTGTTGATATTGCTTTGATTCCTCACGAGCTGGATGTTTTTTTTTTTCAGGTTTCATATCAAGATCAAAGGTAAAGATCATGGCACACTGCCACCAACCGGTTAGCTTAGTTATTAAGCACACGCTATTGGTGCGGGAGGTCCGGAGTTCGATTCCCGGACCGGTCTAATCGACACAATTTCGCCACCGCTGCGATGTTTCTTCGGAGCTGTGTTACCCAGGCGCTAAGCCGCGGAGATGGGTCCCGCTACTGGTCACACGCTTCGGCGTAATACCGCGAGTATAATGAAAATTTGATTCTTGTTTGATGGCACACTGCCATCTTCTAGGCGATAACAACATACCTTTTGTTATGGTTTCCACCTCGCTGTTAATATCCTTGTAGTCAAAAGGCTCAGTTTCTGATGTCGTACCATCCACTGACGTACCTGGGAGGTCAACATCACTCACTCTAAGCATATTAATGTCATCATCATCAACCATTGTGCCTGGACCATTCAGAGCTTCATCAATCTTCTGTTGCAGCGGCGATTGCGATTTAACTTTTTTAGATGAAATGTTAGTGACAGCTTTGTGTCCTTTGATGCTGGCAACAGTATTGACGCTAATTTTTTTCTCTTGCTTTTCCGAGGAGTCCCATAATTTAGGCGGTGGAGGCTGCTCCTGTAAAGTCCGACGCTTGTTGGACAAATCTTTAACTAAAAACATACAAAAAACAACATTATAAGGTGTCTACAATAGCTGCATTGGCAGGCTACTTATAGTGAGATGATGAATTAGTCTCAACATATATACGAGAAATTCGGCTCCTCCGGCATCAGGTTGCGATGGACGAGTGATTAAGGCCAAGTCTCCGGTAAAGACTCGCCGCAACCATTGGGCTGGTGATACGTCACGGGTCGGTGCGGGCGTGGGTTCGAATCCCACTCGTTTGCGTTTGATTTAGTCAGGGGCGTGCCCACGAATTTGAAAGGGGGAGGGCGCAATTTAAAGCCGTTCGTTTTCCGCTCAAAGTCAAGTGAAGAGCAAAAAAAAAGGTCAACACGTCCGCAGATGTCCAATTTTCCGCCCAAAGTCAAGTGAAGAGGAAAAAAAAGGTCATCACACCCTCAGATTGTCCTTTATACGTATATCACCTTTACACCCGAAAGTTTTGTGCATTTGTCTGCGTGGGGGGGGGGCGGCCCCAGCGGCCCCCCTGGATACGCGCCTAATTTAGTCTAACATTTTGATGGGTTAGATTTAAGTTCAATTCATTAATTGAAATTCTTTATATATTTGTAAGTTTAAAAGAAACTAAAGGCGTTCAATTTTTTCGCTTCGAGTTAATTGCTAGTTCAACAGAAAATTAAAAACAGTCTTAAAATTTCTTAAGTCTTTTTGGTTTATGAAAGCGTTTCAAAATTCAAGAGTTAATGTGACAAGATTTAATGTTATTGTTAATGCGACAAGATTTTTGGAGAAGAAAACGGGAAGTGTTGTCTTGGTAACCATCTTTGTTCATCATTATCCTGACCACATGGCCAATTTTAGTGGGCTTTAGGCCAGCGGTTCTTGGTTCTAGTTTTGCGTCATAATCACTTTTTTGATGTCATAATCACTTTTTGAACTATGACATCTAAAATTGATTAAAATGCAGAATTTAGAACCAAGAAGTGCGGGCATAAAGCCGACGAAAATTGGACATGTGGACAGGGTACATGTACCCTTTGGGTTGCAGCAAGAAACAACAAACAACTCACTTATCATCTAAATTAAAGTATCAGATATCTGCTAAACTCAACACATACACAAGTGAGATCATTTTCAATCATGAAACTTCAAATTCAACTGACCATTGAGAAGAGAGCGCAAAATATGGACCTGCGCTGAGAGAGTCAGCAGCCACTCAATTAACAAAAGTTATTGGCTCTTAAAGTCCTCAATCGACCCCGTCATTTACGGCTTGTCGTCTTCTTGCAGAACTATCTTTAAAATTGGTATTCACAGCTTCCCCGCTTGACGCTCAGCATTAAAGGGACAGTGTGGAGAACAAGCCGGCAAGTATACTTGTTGTGCCGTTGGGAAAGGCACTTAGCGGGATTCCCCCATCTTGGTGTGGAAGACAGATGGCTGGCAACTCCTAAGCGAGCTCGTGTAGCTCATTGATCGCTTTCTCGTGATAGGAGGATAAATATGCAACTAACTAACTAACTATCAGGCCTTGATGCTGTTGGACTGTTTTACCAATCAGATAGTTGAATGAATAAAACGTTTAATTCTGAAACGATGGGCTTTAGCCTGATTCTTAGTCGGGTACAAAGTTGGATAAAATTGTTTACACCTATACCGCTCAATTTAATTGCATCCCAACTACTTTGCACTCAAAAACTCAAACTATAATTTTGATTACAATTACTGTGAAGCGCGTAAATTACAATGAATTTGTCTTGCAACGCAAAATACAAGCTGAACTATCGTGGACGCAAAAAAAGAACAAAGGGAAATATAAAATGCTTTGATTTTAACGCCAGACGCACACCGCCCAGTAACAGTGTGAAGAATACAGGCAAAGGTTGGCGCACTGGGCTCCGAAACTGACTTCGTGAGTTCGATACTCAACTACGACATCTTCCCTGATGCATATAATTCACTAATACGAAAATCTAAGCTGCAATTGCATGGTTTAAAAAAAAAAAATTGAAGAAGCAGAGCGTTGTGAAATCAACAAAAGCGAGAAGTAAAATGGCCCACAATTTTTTAAAATTACAGTTACAATTACAATAACATTCATTAGAAACAAAAAATCAAGATTATGATCACAACTATAGAAAAAAATGTAATTAATTAAATTGATTTACGATTGACAATTATCTTATTCACATATTTAACATTTTGAGCGGCTAGAGCCAATCATCTTTTTGAGCGGCTGCGAGCTAGGGGCGTATCTAGAAATTTTCTCAGGGGGAGAAGTGAAAATTTGAGAAAATTTTTTTAGACGGTAGCTCAAGCACAGCTGTTTTAAGTAAAATGAGTAATTGCACAAATACGGTTTAACGGGCTGTCACATATTTCGCAAGTATTGTAATCTTCTCGCTCGAGTTTTGTCTCAAGCTTTATCGCAAAGGGCATCCATGGATTTGTAGACAGGTCGGCAGCGCGGTGTAGTGGTTCGGAGCGTCGTTTATACGACAGCCATATGACCACAAGGTTGGTGGTTCAACTCCACCCAAGCCTCATTGTTGCGTCCTTGGATAAGATGCTTCACGGTTATTAACTCTGCTTCGTGGAATCTGACAAGTAGCAAATTAAAGATGTCAGAAGCAAAACCCTGCCGGAAAACTCGGAAACAAAGGCAACTCCTAAGAGACTCTAGATTCGTCCTATGCATAGCGCCTCCCTCGCTTTCTCGTGACAGGAGGACGAAAATGAATAAACCAATTAATCAATCATATTTTGTATAATGTGTTGAAAGGTGTGTTTGCATTATCGTGCCAAAGGTATAATTACTCCCAAGGGGTCTGGGGACATGTTCCCTCGAAACATTTTTTTGGAAAACTACATAATGCTTATTGTAACTTCAGTCCGTTTTTAACAACTTTGAAGGTAATGTTGTTTAAATTTTTGGTCCCAAATCCAACTCCTTTTCACCTACCAAGATGCATTTTTGAAGACACATTTTCGATTTATTGCATAGGAGTTCGAAGTTTGGGAGAATTATATTCGCAAGTTAACAATTTCCAACACTACTTTCAAGTTATTTACCATAATACTTGACCAAGATTTGTTAGTCTTTGCCACATGCTAATAACACCTACTGCTGTCATACATTGTACATTAAGTAGACTAGCTATCACTGCCATTGCAATTTTTGTCGCCGGAAGTTGTAAAAAACTGCGACGAAACAGGCAGATACTGGGTAGTTTCTGCTGATCAGAAGCGGGTATTTTATTGCGCAGTGAGGTATCAAAATTTCATCCACACATGGAACTAGAAGTGAAGTTTTGCACATCAATAATCATGACGTAAGTGGCAAACTTAGATTGTCAGTAGCCAGTTACTCTGTCCATATGACCAACTTTACCGGGCGTAAAGCCAGCGGGCAAAAAGTGGTTATGACATCAAAAATTGAATTATAATGCAGAAAGGCCGGGGGTTTAGGCCCACCATAATTGGACATGTGGACAGGGAAAGTATAATAGCATGGGCAATGTGATAGGCAGATAGTACTAACAATCACCGTAATCTTTGGAAAGAGTTTGATCTTCTTCTTTCTTCCCGTTTATGGAGGTTGGATTGTTTTTGCTTGCATCATTTGATGCAGGAGTTTGGATTGATTGAAATGGTTGTACTGCTTCCTTTTTCAACCTGACGTTTTCCGTCTTTAACCTGCGACAAATGAATTGGATGCTTAACAACTCGTCAAGCGCATCTCTTGAAATGAGGCATTAAAAGTGCAGGCTCGTGGCGAATGCTGCATCTCAAATTTTCAAATTATATTGAACTGAAAATTCAACAGTGATTGGGGAGACCGCGAAGTGAGCTTGCGCTCTTCGAGTCAGCAGCCACCCTATGTATATGTCAAATGCGGTCGGCACCAGCCGCGAATCGAACCCGTCACGTAGGATCTGTCACCTGCGCGCGGTACCGCTAGGATATCTGCTACGTGGTTAACCGACTCAGATTGCTTCTAACATGACAAGATAGAGAAGTTTCTTGTTCCTCGAAGCTTTTTGTCTGACACTCTTCGGGAGGGATCGTCAGAAACGCTTCAAGGAACAATGAAACTTTTCTACCTTCACATATTAAATGCAAATCACCTATGCATCTAAGTTCAAAAAACTTTCGACCTCTACCGAGCACATTGAAACTGAATGATATCTGTTTCGAACCGCAGTCATTACGTCCGCTACAAACTGTTGTGGACAAAAGCATGTTGAAGGGACAAAGAGCAGCAAGAAAAGAACTCTTCGGTAAAAAAGGAAGTGAAAGAAGCTATTTGTGCGAACTATAAGGCCTGGCTTGCTAACAAGCCATCAGTTAAACTTCCTTTGAAGTACTCTGAAACACGGAGGCTGCAGCCACAAAAGTTAAACTGTCTTAGGAAAGGGCCTGATAAAATTTGGAAAATGCTGGACGATGACATCAAAATGGCTCGTAAACAAAGCAAACTAATTACAGAAATCATGAAACATTGGTAAATTACTATTAGTTGTATTTATAAGTCAGGGATAGGTGATGTTTCCACAATTCTTATTGGTGAGTTGTTTGTCATTGCAAGTACTCTTAGACAAATTCTGGCAACAACAAAAAAATTGCTACCACAATATTAATTGCGAGAAGGTCTTTTACGGTAAATATTTACCCTTCCACTTCATTGCGTAGGGCCACCAATTGCTGGGCCAGGGACACACAAGTTTCAACTACAACCAGATAGCCTACGGTTGTGTCATGGCCAAGTCGTCGTGCCGCTTGTCCTGGAGTGTTGCCATCAGAGTTGAGAGCAGTCACTGACGCCCCACGCGCCACTAAAATCTAAAGCACTTTGCGTCAATACGTGATCAACAGAAGTGACATGATGAGAAGTTGATATTGAAATTCATTACAAAAACGATGCAGAGAATCACCACATTCTAATAAAACTATCTTGACGATTTTGTATCAAAAATCAAAATCAATATGCTGATAGAAACTGCAGCTGCAAGCTGAAATTATTCAAAAACATTAATGCATACACTTTACTTAATTTAAGTCGATTTCAGCCTTACGCTATCATCAGTAACTTCTTATTCAGTAACTTCTTCAGCAAATTGCTCTGTCTGCTTGTCACAAATATATCAGTAAATTCTGTTTGAATAAGAATTTACTGAATACAGAGTAAGCTGAAATCGACTGAAATTAAATGAAGAAGATTTCGGAACAAATTAAGATTTGTGTTGCGTAGGACGTCGTCATTTTTCAGCAACTACTTACTCGTGACAAGAAATATCAATAGAACGAAGAAAAATCATCACGAGATAGCCAGCGAAAGGAGCAAGGAAATTATTTACGTTTAGTAACAACACCACAAAATTTGGAATAGGCCTACAATAAATATAGGACGAAAATAGCCTTAGAAGGAAAACTAACGCCACAGTAAATCTCAAAACTGGAAATAGTTTTGCACTGCCTTGCTTACACTGCTGATGATGACAGCAGCTGAATTTACATTGTCAAAACGTCCAGTTTCGAGATTTACAACAAAATTGCTTTTCGACGTCGTTTCTAACATTCGTATGAAAGATCACAAAAAAATGAAATCTTCATTATACTCGCGGTATTACGTTGAAGCGTGTAACGAGTGGCGGTAACCGTCTACGCAGCTTAGCGCCTGGGAAACACAGCTACGAAGAAACGTCGCAACGGTATCGACACTGTGTCCGAGAATCGAACCCACTACCTTCCGCACCAATAGTGTGTGCTTAACAACCGAGCTAATTTCCGGTTTTACAGAATTTGTTGGATCTAGTAAGAAGGACTCTGTTTGATTCAATGAAGATTCAACTGTTCATCAAGCAACTTTCACAAACTTGCACAAATTATGCTGTGATGTCAAAATTTGACTATGATGCAGAAAGCCCGAGAGTTGTAGGCCCACTAAAACTAAACATGTGGACACTGGACATGTGGACAAGGTAACTGCGAAGCATACTGAAACCCTCAGTAAGCAACAAACTCACGACATTGTGGTAGCGAGTTCAATGCAACATCACGCAACGAATTAAGGAGGAAAAGTAAAAGCACAGTAAATCTCAAAACAGGACGTTTCGACAACATAAATTCAGCTGTCATCATCAGCAGTGTAAGCAAGGCAGTACAACACTAAAATCTAGGGATTAATTTATCATCCCACTTTTATAATGGCATCAGATTACGATGGCTGAGTGGTTGAGGCCGTGTCTGCCGTCCAAATCTTTCAGTTTTGTACTGCCTTGCTCACACTGCTGATGATGACAGCTGAATCTATGTTGTCGAAACGACCAGTTGTGAGAATTACTGAGGCTTTATTTTTCCTGTTTAAGCTACTTTAGTCCCATATTTATTGCACCGGTAACACAACAAATTGTTTGATCGTTGTAAAGATTATCACAAAATCATCATTTATCAGAACAAAACTCCATCCTTTATATCAAAAACTAAACTTGCTAAATTTAAGCAACATTTATAAATTAGAAATTCTAAAATTAACGAGTAAATATCAGAACAACTCTCTACCGAATTGTTTCAATGATTTTTTCGCATTGCCGTCCAAACTGCACTCCTATCCAACCAGATTTGCGACTAGTGAAAATTATGCTATAGCACGATTTAACAAATCAAATTCGCTACGCTCAATCCGATACAGTATCTAGGACCAGAGTTTTGGAATGAACTACCAACTAAAACTAAAAATTTTGCACGAATAAATACGAACAATTTCGTAAAACATGTGAAGAAATTTCTACATTTAAACCAGAAATAAGTCCTTATATGCGTACAGTTACTTAAAGTTGTAATGACACTATGTTCCCTTTTCACTGTGATATTGGCGCTATTATTACCTCTGCTTGCGGTAATTACAACTGTTTAGGCTACGTGAATAATAGTTTTCTTATGCTGTAAGAAAACTGTGCGAGGCTGCAGACTCGACGACCGTGCCAATTTCACCTGGGGTTGGACTAAAGTCATTTCGAAGCCACTCACAGGATGGACGATACTGCCTGATATAAAAATTATACTGTTTATATATTTTTCATTGTATTGCGTCTTTCCCATCAATCAATCAAATGTTTTCACCTGGATTGAACGGAGATGGCCATAATGTGCCGCCACGTGGACAGGCGTGTTACTGCTATGATCCCCCACATCGATAGCGATATTGTCACGTGACATCTCGCCACACAACCAATCCAGTATCTCACAACGATCAAATCGGGCCGCGACATGAGCTAATGGAGGCCGTGTGCTGCTGCCATCAATTGAAGAAGCGCGTTGAGATACTGTGAGCTCGTCTCTTGCCGAACTGTGACGTAATAACCACTGGACACATTCGAGATGATTTTGCTACAAAATAAGAAGAATTCAATCTCCAGACTAGCACTCTTCCATTTCTTTACATCAAACAAATCTAAACCTAGTTTTGACAATGTGGAGGACTCCATTTGATCAAAACTTAAACAACATGAAAATATTGACTGACATTTTTTAAAATGTTTGCTAATTTATAAATTTAGGCCTACCATCATATTCAAAACGCAAACATATACATAGCGTATTGTTAGAAGTTTGATCAAATAGTGTCCAATGCTCAGAGCTTTGAACGCTGAAGCACAGTTTTGCAAAAGTAGAGTTGACCTACATCTACAAACATTACGCAACCCAAAACAATAAAAGAACAAATCTTGGTATAAAGTGATTAAGGAGTAGTTAACCTGTTAGAAGCATTGCCTAAAGATCAAATACTTTTTATTAAACCCGAAGATAAAAATTGATGAAAAATCTTCAGGTTATCGTTGGTCTATGAGTTTTTGAATGATTTGCTAGATCGACCGGTCCAATTATTTGAATGAAGTCAACTTTACTATGAAAATTCAAATATCAAAATCCAACAGCCTTTGCATACTTCTTGCGAGGTTTCAACGTCTCTCCTTAAGACGTATCCCAACCTTTTTTCAAGAGCCACAGGATGAGAACGATAATTTTCAACTCTTATTGCTGCAACTTTCATTTACAGTAAAATCACCTAATCCCCGTGCTCATTTTTCGCATTAAATAATTATTTAACTTTAAGCTTACAGAATACGTTATAGTCTACTAAGTAAAAAATCATATTTTCAATAAACTCGCGGTATTACGCCAGAGCGTGTAACGAATGGCGAGGCCCATATACGCGGCTTAACGCCTGGTAAAACAGCTACGAAGAAACGCCGCAGCGGTGGCGAGCCGTTGGCGACACTGTGCCAGATAAGACCGGGCGAAGAATTGAACCCCAGGCCTCCCCAATTGATAGCGATGTGTTCGGCAGGTGAGCAAACCGGCCGGTTCAGTCCACCGCGTAGTGCAGTAAAGTAGGCTCACGCTGTGAGTTTCAATAAACGCATAAATGAATCGAGCTGATGATGGTTTGTTCGTGAAACACAAAATGTGGTGATTCCCACCCTATTGATCAGATTCTTTCCCTTCGTATGGGCGAAATGGCGTAGCAAAAACGCTCCTTTGTGTGGGCTCAGGTGCCGAATCTTCGAACCTGAAGTGTTTAGCTGACAAATGGTCGAACCTGCAGTTCCTTTCTATGGGCGCAGATTCCGAATTTTCGAATCCGAATTTTCGAACCCGAAGTCAGATTCCGACATTTTGCCCATACAATGGGAAGCATGCTGATCAATAAGGTGTGATTCCAAATCTCCAATTTGCACTTTGAAGTTAACTTTGAAGTTAATTTACCGTAAAACCTCTATTTGAGCTCCATGGCGCTCTAATTTTCAACCCTTCCTCTACAGCGGCGTTCTATTAGAGATGGTGTTCAGTTGGAGCAGGGGTTCCCAACGGAGGCAAATTTAACCCCTGGAAGTAAATTTTACCCACCGAGGGGGTACATTTTCTAAATTAAAGACTAAAGAAAACTTTAATTTTTAGTATTGAAAAGGAAGTAGTGATACACTGGGGGTAAATTATACTTTTTTCTTTCAGCAAGGGTTAAACGAGACAAAAAAGGTTAAGAACCCCTGAGTTAGAAGGTGGCGCTCTATTTTTCGACTAGCAGGGCAGATTTTTGGGAAGATTAATTTAATTAATGTAAAGAAAAAAATCTAACACAGTTAGCATCTAACATTTAAACAAAAAACATCAAACGAAACACAGTTACTAGTAAGTACCAATATATCCATCCTTTTTGTGCTGGGGTTGATGTAGCTGTAAATTACTAAAGGGCAATTATTATTTTGTGATGTAGGAAACCTTTGTTTACTAATTAACATAGTCAATGTTAAAGTGGCGTTCTATTAAAGGTGGCGTTCCATTAGAGGGTGACGCTGTATTTTTCAACCCTTCCTTTGTAGTGGCCTTCCATAGGGGTGGCGCTCAAATAGTGGTTTTACGGTAGCTGCTTATAGATCTGGCATCTGTAGTAATCGAGCACTTTTCGCAAGTTTGACAAGCTTCAGTTATGAGTGCGCATCCTTGAGTAAAAGATGTTGCATATTGGTTAGAAAGCTGTGATTGGGAGGGGAAAGAATGGCGGCAAAAATGTTATACTTTGATACAAAATCGGCAATTACTAAACGCTGTGAACAAGCAGACATAAACGCATTAAATGCAGCTACATGTACTGATACAAGGCGTGTACAAGCAGTTAGCAAATATGTAACTGAAAAGCCAGACATTAGTACATAAGTACGCGTTATATTGAAAACAGCTGAAGTGCTCTTAATTCGAACAAACCCCGACTGCTACTTCAACTTTCTTATCACAACTTCGTCATTACGTAACTCATTTCATGTGAAACTGGACGGCAAAAAAAATGCTTCATTTGTTCACGTTTAAGAGCAAAAGCATAACTCTACAGTCTGTCTCACTGAGCAATGGCGTAGCGAGAAATTTTAAAAGGGGGGCATCATGAATCACAAAAGTCATCAAAAGCGTCTGGCATATTTCAGTCATTTCGCAACATTTATTCTTTTTTACAGAAAGACAAAGTCGAGAGGGGGCCATATGGAACAATACCTCCTAAACACGCGCTTGACTAAATCTATGATCATCAGAAAAAGTCTCATTCAACTTTTCTTTGAATAGGGCTAGGGCTATACATTATCTTTATATCCGCGATTAATTGGTTAACCATTACTATAAACCAGATCAAAAAGTAGGGTGCTGCAATGTTGTAGAAGCGAATATGATGCAGTTCATAATTTACTTCAGGTTTTAACTGTTCGATCTAATCCTTAATCAACGAAACGAAGTAAAAGTGAACGAAACCAATCTTGGTTCTAGTTTCTGCGTCATAATCAATTTCCTGATGCCATAATCACTTTTTAACTACGACATCTAAAAATTGATTTTGATTCAGAAACTAGAACCAAGAACAGCAGGCCTAAAGTCACAGAAAATTGGACATGTGAACAGGGTATATTGTTTAAAAGGAACGTTGTTTGTTATTAGTATTTATCATTTCAAAATCAAAATCAAATCTTCATTATACTCGCCGTATTACGTCAAAGCGTGTAACGAGTGGCGGGGCTCATCTCCGAGGCTTAGCGCCTGGGCAACAAAGCTCCGAAGAAACGTCACAACGGTGGCGAGTCGTTGAAGACACTGTGTCGATTTGACCGACCCGGGAATCGAACCGCAGACCTTCCGCACCAATGGTGTGCGCTTAGCAACTGAGCTAACGGCCGGTGTATTTATCATTTACTTTTTGAAAATGGTTTGTGACTAGTTGTAACCAAGTGCCAAAACTGTGTAGCTGTGTTTGACAAGATACTTGGAACAATCTGACCAAGCGGTTGTACAAGTTAAGAAGCGTATAGAAACGGAACATTTATCAAGATTTCAATAATATTAACTTAAACGACTTCTTCAACGCTTTGTGTACCAACCGCTTGTTTCATCTGTTAAATCACCAGCGATTACACTACAGCAGCGACGCAGAGAAAAGCGTCGTAAATCAACAAGGCAAGCCTGAACATGACACTTGTGCCTTCAATTCTACATTGGTTATTGTATAATACGAACAAAGGAAATAATTTCGACGAGTCTGAGGAAGAGCTTTGGAAACGTAAGCGTTCTAATAACTTACTTTGGTCGGACATATCAGTGAACTAAGAATAAACAATTAAAAATCTTCATCACACGCCAAACGCTGGTGTAAATACATGATTTACAAACAATGCTTTTATGCTCTATTTATTCAACGTCAGATATTATCCTCTGCTACTTTTATTAGCGCTGGTACATCGGTTAAGAAGGTGCGCTCGGCAGCCGGGAACATGGCTGCGAACATGAGACATTTATAAATAAGTAAATAAATATAAATGAATGAGGTTATTTAACTTATTTTTCAAACCACATTGAACTGAAAATTTAACAGTAATTGAGAAAGACTACAAAGTGAGCTTGCGCTCTTCGAGTCAGCACCCACCCGGTAAATATGTCAAATGCCCGTAAACATGTCACGGCTCCAGCCGCAAATCGAATTTGTCATGTAGGATCTGTCACCTGCGCGCGATACCGCTTGGCCATGTCACTGACAATAAACGAGTGCGACCTTGGTAAAGTTGGTAAAGGAGACTTGGGTGTTTGAGCATGAATTACCGCTGCTTTTTTTATTGAATGTTAAAATAAATCCCTTATTTAAAAATCAAGAAAATTTAAAAATTAAGTCAGTCCACCGTCGCTGTGAAAGCCATTTGGGTTTTGGTAGATACGACATTACGATTCACAAGCCATTAATCACATCATGAAGACCAGAATGTTATAAGCACCAGTCGATTCGCTTTTCACTCCGTCTAATCATCATTTTTCAAAAAAGTGTATTGTTCTGAGCAAAGAGTACTAATCAATAGAATAGTTTAAGCAAGCGTTATAAAATTTAAAGTTTTAACATGGCAAACATGCCATTGCGTTACTGCACGATGTAGGGCTTTATATTCAGCATGTAACCACCTTGATGCATTATGCAGAGTGAAAATCCATTCCAATTGTAGCAAGAAAAGATAAAAAAAAGAAAAATTGGGCAAAAAGTAGCACAAAAAACTTAATTAGTGACCTAAAAAATAAAATGTAATCTAAACAAACAAAAAGTAACTTTTTGTAACTTTATAACTTTTTAAATGCTGGCCCCACACGTATAAAATTTTGGTTCCACGCTGTTTGTGTTAATTGCAGCCAGCAAAAAAAGGAACTTTTGTGACCTTTAATCGCCCAAGTAATTAGTCTACATATCAGTTTACTGTTATAAATAAGGAAAGACTGAGATCTTCAAGCACTTGATTTATATCTTAATGCATATTCACTCGGTTTAATACACAAGCAAAGCAGAATTTATCTCGTTGAAAGCAACAGTATAATATGCTAACTGCTTAGCTCTCAGTTTGACAAAGAATTAATTGAGGCTTTTTAGCTTCAACAGTAATGCTAAATAGCGAATGTGATGGTCGAGTCAAAATAACGACGCTACTATGTTTCTTACCTTAACGGAAAGAGCAGCAGCGGTCATCAGATCATCGTTAGGTAATGAGACCATATCGGAGGAAAAATGAGAGACCAACAGTTTGATGCAGCCAAGATGACCACGCTCGGCAGCGACGTGGAGAGGGGTATTTCCCGATTCGTCTACCGTGTTACTCAATTCGCCAGCCGTAAATGTGCGCTGAAAACAAAAATAATTTCAGTAAAATGCAAAGTTCACCATTTTGTGGGCTGCTAAGAGTTGGCTTACCACTTATTTACAAAAATAAAAACCTTAATGCAGAATACCGAACATTGACAGCTCAGATGGCAGAGTGTAGCTGTAGACTCACGTTAGATTCCGAGTTGGGTCAAACCAATAACTTTGAAATTGGTATTCACAGCTTCCCTGCTTGACGCTCAACATTAAAGGCACAGTGCGGAGCACAAACCGACAAATTTACTTGTTGTGCCGGTGGGAAAGGCACTTAACGGGATTCTCCCATCTTGGAGTGGTAGACAGATGACTGGTAACTCCTAAGCGAGCTCGTTATAGCGCTATGATCGCTTTCTCGTGATAGGAGGATAAATATGTAGCTGAACACAAATACACCCAGCTATGCCTAAACCACTACACCACATCAGCAATGGCGGAAGCATTTCTAAAGTGGGGGGGCCCACAACCTATGACTAGATCTTCTTTACCTACAACCAGGGCCGGCAGTGGCATTGCGAAAAATTTTAAAAGGGGGGCAATAATTTCCACATTTTTTTCGGCGTCTTTTTTTCGACAGAACTAATTTGAAACTGATTAAGAGACAAGAAAAGCTCTAGGGGGTCCGGGGACAAGCTCCCTCGGACATTTTTTGAAAATTTACATGCTGCAATGGCTATTTTAGTGCTTTTTGAATAATTTTCAGTCAAATTGGGTTTAAATTTTTTGACCCTAATTCTGGGTGCTTCGCCAAATATGATGCATTTAGTTCGTACATTTTTAATTATGCGTACTTAAGGGATAAGGCTTATAGCTATCGAAGGGGTTCGAAATTATGGAAAAATTGTATGCATCAAAAACATTTTTGAAAATGGCTGGTGGGAGGATGCATACTCCTCATCCTATTCTCTGAATTCGCTCCTGGCCATAAGCTACAGAAATCATCAAAAGAATCTGGCATATTTCAGTCACTTGACACCATTAGTATTGTTCTTGTTTACTAAAAGGCAGAGTCAAAGGGGGGGGGGAGGGCATGGCACAATAGCCCCACCCTAAATACGCTCCTAAGGGCCGGATTTAGACAATGAGAGGTCCTAGGCTATTTGATCACACTGATTGGAAAAGCATAAAAAGGTCTTCACATCCTCAGATATTCTGTTTTCACTGAAAATATCGGTATGGTGAAGAGCAAAAAAAGGTATGCACGTCCTCAGATGTTCTGTTTTCCACTGAAAGTATCGGTGAAGAGAAAAAAAAGGTCTTCATTGTTTGTGATGAGGCCCCCATTTTTTCCAAGGCCCTAGGTTTCAGCCTGCTTAGCCTATATGTAAATTCGGCCCTACGCTTACAATCCATATTTAGCCTGTCCACAATTTGATACATCCAATTTATGTGGGCTTCAAACCCACGGTTCTTGCATCTAGTTTCTGTTCCCCCTCACCCCACAAACAAAATGTTAAAGAGGACATCTCTAGAATCAAGCGTTTTCTTTGGTTTTAATTTCGATGGTAGGCCTATTAAGTTTCAAATACAATCACGCAGAGGCAATATTGTAGAAATAAACGCGTACATTAGGGCCCCCCAGGGCCCCCCCTGAAAGAAAAGTGGGGAGCCAGGGCCCCTCGGCCCCCCAGGTTCCGCCACCTACGCACCACATCAACCGAGGTCTGGAAGCTCGAACTTAGTGGTGATAGACCACTCTGAGGGACAAAGAGTTTAGCTCAGAAAATTACCGGCTGGTTAGCACAGTTGCTAAGCGCACGCTATCGGTGCGGGAGGTCTGGGTTTCAATTCCCGGGTTGGTCAAATCGGTACGGTGTCACCAACGGCTTTCTACCGCTGCGACGTTTCTTCGGAGCTGTGTAGCCCGGGCGTTAAGCCGCGTAGATGGACCCCGCCACTGGTTACACGTTTCGGCGTAATACCGCGAGTATAATGAAGATTTGTTGGTTTGTTCGTGTATCGGTTAAGAGCGTCCACTTATTAGCCGGGAGACTGGGGTTTCATTCCCGGTCAGGTCACACAAAAGATTTTTAAAATAGCATTCGAAGCTTTCGCGCCAGGTGCTCGGCACAAGCGGAAGTGCGAAGGGTTTTGTGTATGTGTTGTTCGTCATGTATGTCCCTTAACAGCGTTTAATCATTCGTGATTGAAAATTGTAATGGGCCGCCAATTGAGAATGGCCTAAACAATATGTGCTTGCACCCGCTGTCCCGTACCTTTACCTTTTGATTTACTTGAAAAATTTTAACGACATAAACCATGCAGTATTAGTACCATATCTTAACATGCTACATTGCTGCACTTGGAGCTGGAAAAAGCACCAGCAACAGACCTTCCGACCATACTGCGGAAAACAAAAAATGTCGGTCACACCATCTGAGGCCTGAAAGGTCGAAGCAGTGTTCAATGTCTGCAGTTATGTATACATAATGCGGAAAGTTTTACAGTACGGGCTACTTAATTGAGATGTTTAAATTTATTAAGTTTATTTCAATCCCTCTACCCCCCAAAGATAAGCGGGTCCAGAAAAGTTAGTTTATTTCAATTAAATTTTGAAACATTCAGATCACTTGAGCAGATTTTGGGAAGTAACAGCATTAGAATTTTCATTTAGCTGATTTATTTATTGAAAGCTGATTTATACTTAAACCATTCAATTAGACATGTTTATAGTCGCATGCAAAGTGAAAACAAAACTAGGAAATGGCAAACCATAATCGCATCGTGTTCTTTCTACAATTGCAAAGTTGGAAAACATTGACCCTCTTCGATACTTCTCATTGCATATCACTGCCAGATATACTCAGCTATAAATTAAAAAAAAAACATTTGGCCGGTTAGCTCAGTGGTTACGCTCATCGGTGCGAGAGGTCTGGGGTTCCATTCCCGGGTAGGTCAAATCGACACAGTGTCGCCACTGCTGCGACGTTTCTTTGAAGCTGTGTAGCCCAGACGCTAAGCCGGGGAGACGAACCCCGCCACTCGCTTCGGCGTAATATCGCGAGTATAATGAAGTTTTCATATTTTTGACGTTATTGAGCTGTGCAAAATTTCTGCTGTGAGCAGAAAGCTGCAGCCATAGAGCAGACTTTGAAAAAATTATCCTTAGCAAAATTGACTTGAAACAAGATTTGAAAAGACTTCAATATCGGAGTGTTTAAGGAAGCGCAGCGAGTGGCTTTGGCAAGCTCATCTTATGCATTTGCTTCTCCGTGAACAAGATTAAGAATTTATCGTATCTAGCAAAAAAACATAATTATCAACTAAAGAGGGTAGATCATTCCTTACATTATTTACAAAACTAAGAGCCAGTATTATTTGAAACATTTAAAATTTTCGAGACGTTTTGATTTATACTTAAATTATTGTCAAGTTATTGAAATAGAATTCTATTTAATAATGCTCTTATTAAATTTATTCAAATATTCAAATAATCAGGCATATTCAAATACTCAATCTTATAGACAATCTTATTCAAATTGAATTCTATTAGATAAAGGTTAATCAAATAGAATTCTACTGAATTTGAATAAAATTGACAACAATTTAAGTGTATATAAATCGAAACGTCTCAAAAATTTCAAATGTTTTAAATATTACTGGCTCTTATTTTTGTAATTAAAGTATTCAAAAATTCCATACATTGTGTTCCGCACTCCTTACATGTTCTTTTTTTTCGCATTATTTATCAGTAGAACGATGTAAGGTGCAAAAGTTACTTTTTTTGCTGGCTCCAATTAACACAAAAAGCGTGGAACCAAAATTTCACACGTGTGGGGCCAGCATTTAAGAAGTTATAGAATTACAAAAAGGTTTATTTTATGTTTTTAGGTTACATTTTATTTTGTAGGTTACAAAGTTTTTTGTGCCATTTTTTGCTCAATTTTTCTTTACATCTTTCGGTAACGAAATGGCATCTTTGCCATGTTAAAAGTTTGAATTTTCAAACGCGTGCTTGAACTATTCCATTGATTAGTATTTGCTCGAAACAATACATTTTTTGAAAAATGTAGGTAAGACAGAGCGAAATGCGAATGAACTGGTACTTATAACGTTCCAATCTTTATGACGTGATAATGGCTTGGAAATCGTTATGTCGTATCAACCAAAACCCAATGGCTTTCTCAGCCTACGGTAGCAAAAATGTAATTTTAAAATTTTTTTGATTTTAATGAGGAATTTATTTTAACATTCAATAAAACACCAGCGGTAATTTATATTAAACCATGTAAAGTCTCCTTTACCAACTTTTGTCTATTTTAAAACCGAAGGGGTTAAAATGAACATCGTAGATGAGTAGTTAGAATATTCGTTTTCAACAATGACGATTGAAGAAAAAAAAAAGCTATTGCAGGCAGGCCTAGTAAGAGCCAAATCATCAGAATTAACAGAGCTAATTCTAAAATGTTCTTTTGATCTAGAAAACATATCAGGGGTAATTCATATAAGCAAAAAATGTGCTAAAATGAGTGTTTTTTATGTGAAAATCGTAAAAAATCGTTGCTGGTAGAAGCGGAGCACCAAGCCCATTAGACTCCGGCGCTCCACCCAATTTGGCCAGCTCTTTTGCCAAATCTTGGGTGCGCCACTAGTATGGAATAGCTGCAATTGCTGTTCTTTAAATCAAGTCACATTTTGGTTACATTTTTGCAAAAATAAAGTCACATTTTCAAGTTTTTTAGGTCACAAAAAATCGTCCTATTTATCAGTTAGAATTGATTTTAAAACATAAAAGCTGATTAATATTTCAACTTTTTATGCCACTGCCGACCCATAAAACTTCTTGAACCCGAACAAGTCCGAGTGCCAGAGATCCGCTGCATAATCTCGATAACAATGCTGGAACTAAACAAATTGTAAACCCATGTTTGCAAAACTTGCCGGAACAACCCTTTAATACAGTAGACTGGAAAAGTACACTAACATTCAGCATTAATCATTATGAAGCGTCAGCAGTTTACTCGCTAGCCAAAAAAATCGATGAATTAACAAAAAGAAGTTGTGCGTGAGCCCAAGACACACAAGCGTTACTACAGAGAGAAACGATGAGTTTAAAACATTCTTAACACGAGCTGGAAAGCACAGGTAGGTCTATCTATAAATGCAAACAATAATGTAACGAAGTACTGCATTTCGGAATCAATTTTTGAGTTAAAATAATTGCGATGGAAACCATAACTGTTGCTCGACTCTCCGTTGTCGTGTATACTCTACAAATGGCCGAGTGGTGAGAGCGTCTGCCTCGCAAGCTGTAGACCGCGGTTTGAGTCCTTGTCGGGTCAAACCAAACGCTTTAAAGTCGGCATTCACAGCTTTCCTGCTTGAAGCTCAGCATTAAAGGGATAGTGAAGAGAACAAACCGTCAAGATTACTCGTTGTGACGTTGGGAAAGGCACTTGTCGTGATTCCTTCATCTTGGTGCGGTAAACAGATAGCCCTTAACTCCAAAGCGAGCACGTTAGAGCGCTTTGATCGCTTTCTCGTGATAGCAGGATAAATATGCAACCAACTATACAAAATACAGATTTTCTTACCAGTAGAGAAAGTTTTCCGATACGCGCTGCTTCAAACATGTCAGTGATGGTTGCAGATTTCGATTGATCGATCACACCGTTTTGAGCTTGAGTAGGATTGAAGTGCTGCTTCGAATTGTTGTTCCCCGTCAGACATTTGGCATAGATTATTTTTTGATTGGACAAAGCTTCAGTTGAACCTGGTTGGAAACAAAACGTCACAATATGTAAGGTAGCAATAACATAACGAATGGTAAGGCTAAAGTTTGATTTTTACATGGTCAGATCTCCCTCTACATCAGGCATGCGCAACATACGACCCGCGGGCCGGATCCGGTCCGTGAAGAGATTTTGAGCCGGCCCGCAGACTGTATCCAACCAATGCATACCATGTAATGTGGCCCGAGGCCTCATTCCTGACAGTTGTCAATCGCTACTTTCTCACCGAACTGTTGGTGCGAGCTTGTGAAACAAATCATTGCCTTAGCGACAGGGGCTTCGAGAACCGGTGGCGGGCCCGAGCCCATTTGTGCAATAGGTCCCCCTCACCAGGCAAAATTTTCATTGCTTCTTCGAAGATTTTTTATGGTAGACATGCGACATGTGCGTGTGAAGTAATAGCCGAAGCCGGTGTTGCACGCGCGTCTAGAGTGTGTGTATGTGGGGAATGCAAGCCACGGTAGACTAAAAAAAAGGGCCGCGAAGAGCAGTTCACTCATACTAATATTCTGAAGTTTATGAGGGGCGAAAGAAAGTAAAGAGAGCAATACACTCAAATAGGGCAACGGGCGAAACCCTAAAGTTTTTGTCATTTAGCATATCGAATTGCATTTAATTAAAAAATGCTGCCCAGGTCCATTTTGTTCAACCCTGATCAATGCACATTAATCGTTCAAACTTATCACTGGCAGATGCGAAGCCAAAACCCTGCTTTACACTGACTACTATTCATGTAATAATCCGGCCCTCCAAGGACTTCATTTTTCCACATATGGCCCACCGACTAGAGAAGTTGTCCACCCCTGTTCTACATCAAAGTTGAAATTGCTGATTCCAATCATGCAAGATTTTTTCCTTTTCGCTAAGCTGTTGGTTTGCTATTGTAGCAATAATATTTTCAGTCATCATAATATTGTAAAAGCACTGGTTTTCAGTTCTGAAGGGAATCATTAGATGTAGTTTTTTAGTACCTAGATTTGCATATGGATGAAATTCCATGAATTTTTCGGGTAGAATTAAAAAATGCCAGAATGTATCAGCACAAACAATAAAAATCTAAACTACAGCCACACCATAACTTTGTAAGTATCAAATCAAATCTTCATTATACTCGCGGTATCACGCCGAAGCATGTAACCACTAACCAGTGAACGGGCCCATCTCCGAGGCTTAGCGTCTGGGCAACACAGATGCGAAGAAACGTTGCAGTGGTGGCGAGCCACTGGCAATGTCTTCACAACAATGAGCTAACCGGCCGGTATCATAAAGAGCAAAATTAATGCAACCAATATCTACTTTATGACTTCACCATACTTTACTGCAATTAGCAAAACTACTGTAGAGCCTTACCGCAACATGCGACGGTCCGAAACTACACCTGACGTGTAGTAAATTGACCACGGGCCGGTTAGCTCAGTTAAGACATCGCTATCGGTGCGAGAAGTCTGGACTTCAATTCTTAGGTAGGTCAAATCGGACACAGTGTCGCCAACGGCTCGCCACCGCTACGACGTTTTTTTGGAGCTGTGCTGCCTTGGCGCTAAGTCGCGAAGATGGGCCCCGCGACACGCTTTGGCGTAATACCGCGAGAATAACGAAGATTTGATTATGATTTGAATTGCGATGAAAAGAACTGCTTGTTTCAAGCGATATAAACGATTGTTGGAAGTGATCACCAACCTTTTATATCAGAGCTGGGATCATTAAATCCATTGTAAGAAACGTACGTTGATGATGTAATGGGATTGCTATGGTCATGCTTAGTGTTTGATCCCTTCTTATTATTTTCATAAAAGAAAGAAGATGATTTATTGCCTCGTGATACTTCTTTATCTAGCTTTGATGACGTGATTGTGGATGAGCTGCTTCTTCTCGAGCTGCTACGGATGCTTCCATCATCCTCAGAGTCCAGTACTGATGACTCCTCCTGAATAGTCTCAAGATCGCTGTCTGGATAATAGTAATGATCCACAATGTTGAAGTCGGCACTAGCTTCCATTAGCAATAGGGAAGCTATCCACGTTTCACAGTGCTTATTCCATCTGCGTAATCTTGCAGCACATTTTAGCTTAGTGCAAAAACAATGGAAAATTGTAATCAAGTTTGAAAAGAAAATTGTGCAGCATTTGCATGGAATTCATAGTAGTAGCAGTATTGTTTAGCCACGAATTACTATATAACATGAACACACAAAACAAAAAGGCTAAAAATCAGGAAACAGCGACAACCTGATAATATTTTTGGGCGTAGCTTATCAATTTCAACTGGAGACAGAGTAATGCATAACCCAACGTACAGGCGCACACGGGCGATTGCTCCTCTTCAAAGATGTTTTAATGATCTCTAATAATTAAATACACGGCAAACATTAGTAGAACGTCTTTTCTTTTGGAGTTGTTAGTATCTTCAGCCTTGATTACAATAAAACGTTGTGCTGCTGCGCAAATATCGGGAAACATTTATTCATTTCTCTTCCCAAACAAAATCGCAGTATTATGGGATGTATAACGCTTAAACGCTACACCCCCTTGAATCTACGTCTACATCGCAAGACTGCAAAATCTAATCTGTTTTCCCGAGTGATTTTGGTTAAAGTATAAATGACAGAAATGTGTGCTAAATGCTTGAGCCACCCCGAGAATAGAATTATGAACACAAATTTGATAGAGAAGAGAAACTCTCGCGAAAAATCAACTTACAGCCAGGGCTGTGAACCCGCAAGCCTTATAAATCCAGTTTAAGTTTGAGTTCACTAAAAATTTGTAAGCCGAGCTCAAGTTCTTCGTTTTTAATTTCGCAAGTTCATGTTTGAATTTAGTAATTTTTATTGGGTTTGTACCAAGTTTACGCAGCTTTCTTCGGGTTCAGGTTAAGTTCAAGCATTTTTTTCAAGTTTAGGATAAGTTCAAAATCAAATAACATTTGCGAGATCGAGTTCAAACTCGAAAAACACTAGTTGTTCTTCAAGTTTGGCAAAAACGACTGAGTTCTGTGAGTTCGAGTTTCCAGCCCTGCTTATAATGCGACACAATAAAAATTGGGGAGGAAATTTGCGTTTTGAGCAAAATTAGAGGGGGGTCAAGATCCCTTCGTTCTCATCAGAAACCTACAACTCTCTCAACAAGACTTCACATAACTTTACTGTATTATACTAAACCTTATTTGCGATGTAATGAAGTCATATTGTTTTGATGGAGTCATTATCATAATACAGTTCAGCAGGCCTACGTAAAGCATTTTAAAATGCTTCCACTTCGCTGGTTTAACCTGTTTCAATTCAAGTACTTACGATTCTAGCTAGAACTTATTTTGTACTTCTACCGGCATCCTCCGAACTGTAATGTGTGAAAAACTTACATTACTGTAACTGAATTAAACACCCACGAACCAGCCCAGGAAAAACACTGCGGACCATTAACTTATGCTGCAAGCAGCGTCAATTCAATAACCCAAGTCTCAACACTTGGCGAAGCTACAATATCAAACAGAAGCACGTTCGTATTATAAAATTTTTCTCGCACAAGAGTTGTTTCAAATTGAGAGTCGAAACGCTTCATCCTTAGAGTTCGTCGCACTTGTGAAAGTGTTGAACAATGGATGATGGAACATAAAGAAAATAGCTAGAAGGACAAAGGAGATCAGTTTCTCAAACGCCATAGCTTATTGTTCATTAAAAAAAACTGCAGTGGAGTTTAATTTCTTAAACTGAAACTAGTTGAATTTGAGTAAGGCAGGGTGGGGTAGAACAATTAGATGGTAAAAATGCTTTATGCTGCGTCTCCAAATTTTATTTCAGTACGTGAAGCCTAAGTAGCGAAAGGGAAAATGCTGGCAAAAACAGATCTGCGAGAATCCACAGACTATCTACGAGAATGCACAGACTAGCTGCATCAAACCTGACGTCAGCTGCCGCAGTGATTATATTATGCAACTTTGCCCGCGGTCAGCATAATTAAAACGAAGAAACTGGGGTTCTAGTGTAAAAGTAGCGTAAAAAGCTACCGAAAGCAAATCGTACTCATTGCTTTCTGTGCCGCTTGTCGTAGCTTTGGGTATTAATACAATAAAAAATTTTCTCTAAGGTTTGCTGGCTAACGCTAGAAAATATAGGTTTTGAAGTTGACTTTCTGAAGTGGCTTTGTCTTCTTGCTTAATATATAACATATTATGCTGTGTTGGAATAAGTTACTTGATGTTGAGTTCTCCGTTAAGTAAGTCGCCCAGGCCATGTACAGTAGGCTACTGTGTTAAGTCCAGCCTTTTAGAGCGTCTGACTTGAACAGAATTCCCAGCATTCGCAACACTACTCCTGTCTCAGTAAAAAGAACGAAATTGTTTTCTCAACTGCTCACAAGCTGCTTTCAAAAATGTTGCTTTTGATTTTAATCCACGACATCAGACTGATAGACCAAGGTTTTATCCACGCAATGACGCAAAGTTACTGTGCTTAACATGACAAAATAAATCAATAACTTTACTGTAGGCCTATTTCAGCACCCGATTTATCGAGTCTCAACTCTCAACTTTCGAGTTCAACTTTTAATTCAAAGTTTCTAAAGCTATGGCTTCAATGAACTCGAAAGTAACTTTTTACGGCGATTCTGTTCTCTGCTGCGGTGAAATCTGGTAATAGCTACAAATAAGCTTACGTTACCGAGGGAGAGACAGAGCTACTTCGCCTGGTCATCAGCCAACACGCAATAAGCTAAAAAAACAGCAGCTGTTTTACTTTAAATAATTACATTACGAAAATATTTTTTTCACTTCGTCAATTTCAAATACCAGAATGATTTTTATCACTACTGCAATCGAGTAGTTACAAAAAAAAGCGACCCCAGACATCACAAAGTGAAATTGTTTGAATCGCAAAACGTAACTAAGAAGAGGAAAAAATTGTTCTGGATAAACTTTTAGTCTTTGCTACGGCCAAATGAAGAGGCAAAAGCAATGACCAAACTTTAAAAAAACACTCTCATTTTGTATGCTAGCTCGTCAGACAGGTTGTTTTTGATATGCGTATAAATTCTGTTTAATACTTGTTTATTTATCATAAGGCTAACAGTCCATGACATTCTATTCCTACCTATCGCTTGCTGCAGTGCTCTGTTATGAACTATATGCTTCATCGATGACCGAAATTCTCTCTAGTTATAAAACACGCTAGAATTCCCAATTTCATCAGCTTTGTAGTCAGCGTTGACGCTGTTTTCTTTCACAGCATTCTCATCGAGTGCGAGCAAGTTTCTCTCTTCTGTTCTCTTAGGTCACGCGGATAAGTTTGATGAATGATGGCAACTTCAGTGTTCAATTTTGTTTATCTAGCAAACGACGCTCTATAATGTTTTTCTCGACGATATCGTTGGTTACGCATGGCTTCTGATCTAGTTCGTAATTATTGAAAAAACTTCGCGCTGGTATGTCGGCAGTGCTTTTTATTCGCTAAATTTTTCACTTTAACGCCGAAATCAATTTTTAAACTAGACTTTGTAAAAAAATTGTACTTCCAAATTTTGTAAAAATATTGGCTTTCAAAATTCTACTCCGAATCCTTTATGTAGAAGTCGATACAAAACACATATAAAGGAAATAATTTGAGGAATTCTATATAACGGCCTAATATACATTTTCAGTGCAAATTATATGAAACTGTCTTTCACGAAGTATAATGATTAATTTGATTGATTGATTTCTTCATTTTTATCCTCCTGTCACGAGAAAGCGACGGAGGCGCTATATGCATAGGACGAATCCAGACTCATTTAAGAGTTGCCCTTGTTTCCGAGTTTTCCGCTTGAATTTTGCTTCTGACTTCTTCAATTTGCTGCGTGTTATATTCCATCAAGCAGAGATAATTGTCGTGAACCATTTTATCCAAGGACGCAACGACGAAGCTTGGGTGGGAGGTAAACCATCAACGTTGCGATCATGGCTGTCGTAAAAAAGACGCTTCTAACCACTCGGCCACGCTGCCGACATATAAATTTATCATTGAGGTGAATTGGGCAATGCTAATGTACTATTGGGCAATACAATACATGGGGTTAATTGGGCCGCTGCTAACCTAATAAAAAATGCTTTTCTGCCATGTTTTCGTGAGAAACCAGTGGAGAATCTTTAAAAATGCGTAAGCAAAGTAACCTGTAATCGTATTTCATCATTTAGGGTACCACATATCTTCCTCCGAGTTTCGGTATTGAAACTTTACGCTCAAAACAGTGCGGTACTAATGCATGCAACCTATAGCCAGTAGACAGCACCGTTCCAACTCGCGAAAAATTCATTATTGAGAGAATGTCTCCCGATCAAGTGAATTAGGTCACGTGATATGACGTTCTGAAAGTCAATTCTCTGAAAGTACCTGTAATTGTTTTCTCGTCGATCGAACTACAGCGACGATAGTTTTGTACAAATTTGGTCCAAAGTCAGGAGCGTACCCAAGGGGTGCGCTGGGTCCACTTCCCCCAGCACTACTCTGCCAAAGCTAGTTCTGGGGGGGTGTACTTTCAACGTCATATAAAAAATAGTATAAAGCCAAATTGCGTTAGCCTCAGAAAGCTATAAATTTTTCAATCAATCCAATGATGCAACTTTGTCGCTGACAACATCCAAACAGGACAAATCCTAACCTAACCAAACATAGCCCCTTTCTAACTGGACGTAAGTCTGACCGAACCAAACCCAAACTAACCGAACCTAACTCTAACCGAACCTTACTCTACTAACCGAACCTAATCGGCTAATCGAATCTAGCTCTCACCGAACTTTACTCTACTAACCGAACCTAATCGGCTGATCGAATCTAGCTCCAACCGAACTTTACTTTACTAACCGAACCTTACTCTACTGACCGAACCAAACTTTAACCGAACCTAAAAACCCTAACTTACCGAATCTAACCCTAATCGAACCCTAGCCTAAGCTATAACTGTAACTTCAGAAATGAGGCTTCGAATTTTGATCTCTATCCCTAACTTAAACACCGGAATCGATTGAAAAATTCGCCGGGGATGCATTTGTTTGTTTTGTTTATTTAGTCTAATTGCATATTTATCCTCCTATCACGAGAAAGCGATCAATACGCTGTACGTGCTCGCTTACGAGTTGCCAGCCTTACTAGTCTACTAGTCGCTAACGAGTCTACCACACCAAGATGAAGGAATCCCGCTAAGTGCCTTTCCCAAGGGCACAACAAGTAAACTTGCTGGCTTGTTCGTCACACTGTCCCTTGAATGCTGAGCGTCAAGCAGGGAAGCTGTGAATAGCAATTTAAAGTCATTAGTTTGACCCGACTCGGAATCAAAGCTGAGTCTACAGCTCATAAGACGGACGCTCTATACCACTCGTAGGCAGGTCCATGCCAGGTAAAAACTAGCCGATTTTTCGGTTAACCTTTTCTCACTTGATTTGACTACTATGGTTCACACACTTCAATAAACGCCTGGGGGCCACCTCGATTTGGGCCACAAACTCAAAATGGCGGCCTAATTGCATAAAAAACGTCTCAAAACGGTACGTGCTTGTTTGTTTTTGACTTGTTCTCGCTTGTTGTTGGGATTGTTTGGTTTTAAAAATCGTTTTGTAGAATAAGGAACTAATTGGGCGTCTAAAATTCAATATGGCGGCCATTTATTGCCCCATTGCCTCATTTTTACCTCAAAATGGAAGATTTTTGTATCTCGCGCTGTGGTAGAGCCACGACGATAATTTTTGTGGTCACCTATAGGTTTACAAGGCCAAGGAATTCATTTTTTAGGTCTCGTTAGCGTTAAGTCAAAAATTGCTTGCTTATACGATTGTTCGGGCAACTGAGACTTTTTATTAACTAGCGAAAAATTTGTATCATAACGTTAATACAAATCTAAAAATGCAATTAGGCTGTATACTTAATCTTCGTGTCTTTTACAGGTCTAACGATTAAAGAAGAAAATAGTTACGCGGCTTACACCTCGAAAAATTTTAGCGGATGCACGTCATGGGCAGGGGCCCAAAATACGGCACAGGATAGCAGAAGATAACGTAAAAGATTTGGAGGCTTACAAAAACCTGGTAGGTCTATGCTAGACAAGTTTCTCACATAACATTGCCCGTCTGGTTTTACACATATTGTGCCAGTAATATAATAAGCTTTTGCAAGTTTTATAGCGTAGATGCACCTGATGGCATAGAACAGTTAACAATGTACATTGTTGCGCCATAATCAATAGAGCCAATTTCGAGCGTGTAAATTCAGAGAGCATCAAAAGCGGTTTTAGACTGCGGAACATAGGCAGTGCCATGTGCACAGGAATCTGATAATTTTAAAATATCAGTGGGAGTGGAGTTAACCTTCTGGTAGAGACTAGGCACTTTGCGCGTGTGGGTTGCAAGAACGATTCTAGTCGAGGTGATATCAAAGAAGTAGTGCCGGTACCAAGCTAGATAACTGCGTGATTTTTCTAGAAAAGGGTATTTACGAATAAACAGCAATGTCGCTCACATCATTTTTTAATGTGCTAGTACTTCAGACGATGAGAGATGTGTCCTTCGCAATTCAATTATCGCTTACCATGATCTTGTTGCCAAAAAAACATCCGAAGGATTTTCGTCACCACGAGAGCAAGCCACAAAATGGACGAGCATTGATGCAATCTGTTGCTCCGAACCACCGTATTACGAATTTCGAAACATTTTAGGTCACCTATCTACATTATTACTATTTATTAACTGAGGTTACTTTCAAATTATATTGAACCGAAAATTCAACAGTAATTACGAGAGACTGCGAAGTGAGCTTCCGCTCTTCGAGTCAGCAACCACCGGGTCTATATGTGAAATGCGATCGGCTCCAGCCGTGAATCGAACCCGTCAAGTGCCGTGTAGGGTCTGTAACCTGCGCCCAATACCGCTATGCCATGTCGCTGACAGACGATATAATTCACATTATTTCATGAGAATTATGTCGTTCACTGTAGGTGCAGGATAACTTTTCGAACAAGACTGGCGAAAAAAGAAGCGTTTAGCCAAAATTTCCCACAGAAGACATTGGAAACTGTGGTGTGAAGTCGTAGCCAAGCACATTGGACGGGTTCATTCAAAGAAGTCGACCAAAGATGGCCCATTTAGGAGTATCATTTTTGCAGCTCAGATGGCCAAGTCGTAAGATCGTCCGCCTATGGAGCTGTAGACTCGGGTTTGATTCCGAGTCAGGTCAAACCAATGACTTTAAATTGGTATTCACAGCTTCCCTGCTTGACGTTCAGCATTGAAGGGACAGTGTGGAGAACAAGCCGGCAAGTTTACTTGTTGTGCCGTTGGGAAAGGCACTTAGCGGGATTCCCCCATCTTGGTGTAGTAGACAGATGGCTGGCAACTGTATAAGCGAGCACGTACAGCGTATTCATTGCTTTCTCGTGATAGGAGGATAAACATGCAACTAAATAAAATACAGTGCATAAAAATCTCTAGCATGAAACTCGTTTTCTTGATCTTTCAATCTGATGTTCCTTGAATGTTCAAGTTTGTTAAAAGCCTTGACTTCTGAGAATCTGGCTAGGTCTCCATCGTTAAAAGTTGTTTTGTCATCAGAAGATTCTATGTTGCAAACACAGCCACTCATCTTTTTCCTTTTTGACTCACGTCGACTTCTTCGCATAAATTTGTCCGATGTGCTTGGCTCCGACTTCACATCATAATTTCCAATGTCTTTTGTGAGAAGGTTTTGGTTAATCGCTTCTTTTCTCACCAGTCTTGTGCGAAAAGTTATCCTGCATCTTTTATGAACGATATAATTCCTATGAAATGATGAAAATGGGTAACCTAAAACGTTTTGAAATTCGGAATACGGTGGTTCAAATACTTGCATAAATGCTTGCCCCCGATTTGTGGCTTGCTCCCGTAGCGACGAAAATCCTTCGAATGTTTTTTGGCAATAAGATCATTGTTAGCGATAATTACCGTATTTTCCCGTGTATAAGAGACCCTTGTGTATAAGAGACCCTTCAATTTTTAGGTAAAATTTTCAGGAAAAAAGTTTTTTAATAATGAATAACTTTATTAATCATAGAAATCTTTATTAATCATAGAAATCATTAAATCAATACATACTGGCGCTAAAAGACTTACTCCCATGTATAAGAGACCCCCTATTTTTAAAGTTAAAATTATGAACAAAAAAGGGTCTCTTATACACGGGAAAATACGGTAAATTGCAAAGGATACATCTCTTATCGTCTAAAGCAGGGGTGGGCAAACTTTTCGCACAAAGGGTCGCATTGCAAAAAAATTTTGAAGCCGAGGACCGCACTGATTGTAGAGCAACACAAAAAGGGTGGTCACAACTGCAGATGTCCTAATTTTCACTCTAAATCAGGTAAAAAGCATAAAAAGGTCCTTACGTCCGCGCAGATGCCCTAATTTCGACTCTAAATCAAGTGAAGAGCAAAAAAAAAAAAAGATCCTCACATCCGCAGATGTCCTAATTTTCTCTCAAACGTCCGCAAATGTCTAATATTCCACTCAATATCAGCAAGGTAGAGTCGTAGAGATGGCACGGGCTGACTTTTTTGCAACCCGGACCGCTCATGGCCCGGAACCTCTTGCCCAGTAGCGGTAACCGACCCGGAAACTCATCCCAAAAACAAAGCCCAGCCTGCCCAAGGCCCATTCTTCTGTGAACGTTCAACTACATTTAACAGAAAAATGAAAGTCGAAAGGGATTTCAAAATTTGGAAGCGGCTCGTTAGCGGGTCTTTTAGCGGCCCATGCCATCTCTACAGTAAGGACTAAGGAGCAAGGTTTATATTTCTGTAAGTGCCCGCGGGTCGCATAAAATAATCTCGCGGGCCACATGCGGCCCGCGGGCCGTAGTTTGCCCACCCCTGGTCTAAAGTACTCGCACTCAAAAATGATGGAAGTGACATTGCTGTTTAGCCTATTCGTTACTCAAACTATTTTGATTCGATCTGCAATACTGAAACAATATGCACTAAATCTTCTGCAATCCTGTGCCTCATTTTGGGCCTCTGCCCATGACGTAACATCTGCTAAAATTTTTTCCAGGCGTAACTATTTTCTTCTTTAATCGTTAGACCTGTAAAAGACACAAAGATTAAGTTTTATACAGCCTAATAGCATTTTTAGATTTGTATTAAAGGCTCACCACGTTAATACAAATTTTTCGCTAGTTAATAAATCGATAGTGAAAGTCTCAGTTGCCCGAACAATCGTATAAGCAAGCAATTTTTGACTTAACGCTAACGAGACCTAAAAAATGAATTCCTTGGCCTTGTAAACCTATAGGTGACCACAAAAATTATCGTCGTAACCCCACTAAAATGCGAGATATAAAAATCTCCCATTTTGAGGCAAAAATGAGGCAATGGGGCAGTAAATGGCCGCCATATTGGATTTTAGACGCCCAATTAGTTCCTTATTCTACAAAACGATTTTTAAAACCAAACAATCCCAACAACAAGCGAGAACAAGTCAAAAACAAACAAGCACGTACCGTTTTGAGACGTTTTTTATGCAATTAGGCCGCCATTTTGAGTTTGTGGCCCAAATCGAGGCGGCCCCCACGCGTTTATTGAAGTGTGAACCATAGTAGTCAAATCAAGTGAGAAAAGTTTGACCAAAAATCGGCTAGTTTTTACCTGACATGGACCTGTCTATTGGCCATCTGAGCTGTTTACCCCAGACTTTCTATTACATTGACTGGAAACTTAGAATTATGCCTTTTTTCTCTCACGCTTCAGTTGTTCTGGGTCGACAGCGATGTGTGGACGATCTCGCACAGTAAAAGCTATGCAGCTATAGCCTTTTGTGAGCGATTGCTAATGGGCAGCAGGAATATAAAATAATATCGTAAAATCAAAAATAGGAAACTCTATTCAAGAATTTTGCATTTTATAAACACAACACGCTTTATAAAACGCGAAAGGATTTAGCCTAAATAGCACGCAATATGACAGTTTTAAAAGATATGAAGTGCGTATGCATGCGAACTGTGAGTTACCCGTCGCTTCTTCGTAATTTTCTAAAAACGGCAGCGTTTTTTTTTTTTTTTTTCAGTGGTATTGATTTCAACAGAATTTTTTATTACTGCGATATGAATTATGATATTATAAGTTAACCCGCAAAATCCGAAAATTCAAGAATATTTCGCCAGTCTCTGCTACTTCATTTTTATCAAAAGTTCGTTGATCAATAAAGCAAGCGCTTTTATTATAAGCCACATTTTGCACGAAAATAAAAACAAAAAGCGTCTATTCGATTACATATGGCGTACAAAACTTTCAGCGTACAAAACTTTCAATATTATTGATACTTCAGTGATGTGGCCATCATACCTTCATTTGGTAGCCAACAACTAATGGCTTGTTACTTAAGAACTATAACTGAGCTTTATTAGTTTTGGTTCAGCTGATTTTAATTTGTAGTTACAGTAGACCTACGATATTGTTATTTCTGAAGTAGTCATAATCATTGTAATACGATTAATTATCTCCGCTTATAAAAATTATTTATAGGCTCTCGTTTTTGGCGCAGCAGGTAAGGTATTGAGGACTGGAGCATATGGTTTACGCTACAGCAATGATCAGAAAACTTTTGGTTCAATGATTATTTAATCTCCCCAAGCTTTGTTGTTGCATTTTTGGATATGATTTTCGCAATAGCTTGACAGAGCTACTAAAGCAAGATATAAACTTTATTAGAAAGCTTGAATATGACAGAAATTTCTCGCAAGTCTGAATTCGTTCTATACACACAACGACAATGTTACCACTGATTTTTTGTCTCTACAATAAAAAATGATAAAAAAATGATCACCGTCCTCTTAGCTACAAAATTTGTTTAGGCTGTAAATTCGTGATAGCAGGGTCGGCGCCAAAGGGGGCCAGGAGGGGCTTGAACCTCCCAATCGACATGATTGCCCCTCAAATTAACAAGCGTACTCTTTTGAAGACAGCGGCTTTTGTGCTTAATTGCAAACTTTGGCCCCTTAAGTCGACTGCTCTGGCGCCGGATCTGCATGATAGCATTCGCAATCGCAGTGCTAAGCGTATCGTTAAACTGTTAAGCATATCGTGTGAGTAAATTAGTCCACGCAATATGTTAAAAATCCATAGGTTTTAGCTATATATTTATTTGCTTACTATCCTCTTATCACGTGAAAGCGTCAAGGCGCTATACCGTCCAAAATACGTCATGCGATCATGATTATGCAATCATGACCGTCCAAAATACGTCAGTCTACTATAGTACACCTAGTCCTAATCAATTTTCCTTTAGGCCTACTCAAGAAGGAACAAAGTCGTCCCTATTTGTAGCAGTTTTTTCAACAATACGATAGAGTTTTATGAAATGCTTGATTTTGAAATTGTACAATCGCATTGGCTGTAACGTAATTCCCAGTCCCAACATTATTTCTAAAAGTTTGAGCTTTTTCATAAAGAAATAAATGTACCGTACCTAAATTAAACAGTTTGCCAAGGCTTATACTTCATGGAATTTCGTGATATATGAACAGGTTTGCTAAATCTCTTCGGATATGTGTCATCAAATATGCGAAAAACTCATCAGTGACATTTTAGATTACATAATTCAAACAGTTCACCACGACATGAAATCAAGCAATTTTTTCAAAAAAATTCCATACATGCTTAAATTCGCAAAAAAAATCGAAACCTTTTGTATTTACATTGCAGTTAAAGTTTTCTTAAAAACCCTTACCAAGGGTAGCCTATATACAATAAATAAGCTAAAGCATATTTGCAATTTCGAACTAACTGCAAAACTCTTAGAATTTTTAAACGCAAATGTAACGTTGCCTTTACTTAAAATTTTTTTGTTTTTGAATGAAACAGAAATTAACATTATATTTTGTGATCAACTAAACAACATCGATCTGTTTGCAGCACTGCTACATCTTTTCTACACACCAGTCATCACAAATACTAACATTATCAGTCAAATTTTAATTGTTGTTTTTGTGCATTATGCAGTATAACTTATGGTTTTATAGAGCTTATTCAGCGCTAGCGAATCAAGTATACAGAACAGATCGAGCGTGTAAAAAAAAGGCTCCGTCTGGGAGCAAAGTTTGTTTCTTCTATTATACACGCCTTTTTCTCTCGCGCTGAGTTTCCAGGGTATGTAATAGAAAGTCTATGTGTTTACCATGTAACAAGAAAAATTCGGTTATGACTAGGATTTCCCTTTTTCCTGGATTTTCAACTTCCCGGGAATCCCGGAAAATTCGCGGGAAGTTGAAAATCTCAAAAATTTTCAAAAATCCCGAAAATCTGCGGAATTTCCAGGATTCGGGAAAATTTCCCGAGCTCGATCATTTTGACATTTTTTATGATTTTCAGCACTTCAGATCAAATTTTTAGCATTTTGTTATGTTGTTTTGACAAACTTAGTTCGAGTTTTTCAATGTTTTCGACGAATTGAAAAAAAAATTTTGATCTTACAAGCATTTCGTCTTAAAAAATTTTGCAAATTTTGAGAAAAAATTTTTAGTAAGCAAAAAAAATATTTTAAATTTGCAGTAACGCATTTTTTATGTTGGAATGATAGATATCAGTACCACTGAAACCCTTATTAATGTGAAAAAACTTCCCGGGATCCCGACATAAATTTTCCGGGAAACGGCAAATTTACAAACAACAATGCAAATTGTTTTGTGGTAGGTATTTACAAAAGCAGAGAAAAGAGTGAGTAAACGATTGAAAAGTTTAAAATTTTCTGGGAAATTTTCCATCCCGAAATCTCGAAAGGGAAACCCTAGTTATGACATCTTGACGAAGTAGAGTGTGACGAAAAGTCCGTGCGACAAAATTTCCGGTTACCCTTCCATTTAAGCGACTCAAACCAGGGAGTCGAACCGTTTAATTTTTCCGGTTCAGGTTCGGTTTGGGTTTAACAGCGATTTCAAATTTCGGCTCAGTTCCGGATAAGGTTCAGATGTATTAAAACGTTCCGGTTTGGGTTCGCTCCAGTAAAAAATATTTCAAAACCAGTTTACAAAATTCCGGTTCAGGTTCGCAGTAAAAATGGTATAATTCTAGTAACACAATTCAAAAAAATGGAACGTACAAAGCAATTTTTCTTCGCGTTGACAGCAGACAGGCCAATATGATGCATAAAATACTGGTAGCAAAGCCAATTTCGACATAATTAAATTTATTGTTACCATGTTGTGACACCGGCGGTCTGCAATCCGCAGGCAGAGGTGGGCATTTATCGAGATAATTTACCGGCGATAATTTATTACCGATCATCATCATCGATCAAAAGAGTTTTGATTTATCGATTACCGATATTGCTTTTATAATATATTTTATTATCGCCGATAAATTATCGCGATAAGCGATTGTGTATGCACACAGTGTTCAAACTTCAAAGTTAGTGAGTTGGCGCTTCGGTAACAATACAAGGTGTCCATAAAATCTTGTTGCAATTTTTAAAAAATCTCTTTTTATTTTGTTAAATGCCGTGGCAGAGTCCGTGAACTGCTCTCTCTTCTTGAAAAATCTAGAAAAACATTTTTGCGATATGATTTACAAAAAAAATCTACGTCAAACACATCGAAAATTTACCGCATTATTTGTCGGAAAAATGTATGGGCGATAATTTATTGATTATCGATATCGCTTTAAGAAATTGAGATTTATCGATTATCGGTATCGCCCCGTTTTTTTTTTGAAATGATCGATGATCGTTATCGCTTTAGTACAAAAAGGTTTATCGTGCCCATCACTGTACGCAGGAAGCGTTAAATTAGTGTTGAAGCGCTTTGTTTAGTCTGTTACGCGTGTACTACGGGACCTGGTATATCAACCGTAAAAGACTTCATCACCAAGCATAGATTACTTGCATAAGAGACTATTATTTTGAATTCAAACCAGCTTCGAAGTGACGCGAGTGACTTCACGGAGTGAGCCGCTTTTTCAATTGGTTCGAGTTCGGTTAAGGTTCGCAAGTACTCACATTATTCGGTTCAGTTCCGGTTCGCTCTTTGCAATTTTGAAAAACACGGTTCGGGTTCGGTTAAGGTTTGGCAAAAATAGCGTAAAACCGGTTTATAAAACTACGGTTCGCGTTCGGTTCGACTCCCTGACTCAAACAAAGCTTACTTCTACTTAGAACCTATTGGGCGCCGTTTGAAAAAAAACAGTTTGTTTTGTGACCCATGTTTTTTGAGCTTATTTAGACCATTATTTGTCCGATATATATATCGGAAATATTCGACTTATATATAAGACAAATTGTACTCTTAATCGGAACAAAATGCACACGCAAATTAAGTCGGATAAAATTGTTTTTGTTCAAACGGCGCGCCACACGCCCTTCGAAAAAAAAAAAAACGATTTTGCGACCCTTGTTTTTTCAACTTTTATATACCGGTACCATTATTTGTCCGATATATATATCGGAGATATCCGACTTAGGCATAAGTTTTCAACTTTTAAGTTTTCAACCTATTTATACCATCACGGAATTGATACCAAAAACACGCGCAAAATAAGTCGGGAATTTCCGACTTATATGTCGGACAAATTGTACACTAAGTCGAACCAAAATAGACGCGCAAAACAAGTCAGACAAAACTTTTTGTCTGACTTATTTTGTCTGAAGTGGTTCCTATGAGCTATCTCAGACAATAGCTAACAGTATCACGTGACTTTCATGAGATACCCTGTCATAGAGCGATTACTTACTACTAACAGCGTTAGCACTCTCTGTGCTCAGTGTCCGGAACGAAATACTTAGTTTATGTAGAGTGTTGCCATTTAAATTTTTGTTTTCAAGATTTTTTTCACAAAGTTTGCAAAGAGTTACTAGTCGAGTCTACTACGCTATTGTTGAAATAATGGCAAGCTTTGTCATTATTCGTTATGCTATAAACGCACGTTAATAGAGTTTATACATACTTTTATTTCCCGTATGAAGTTCAACCATTGCGATTTCGCGCAAGCATGACACGCTTGATTGAGCAGCATGTACAAGCGTTGCGTCTACCGTCAAGTATCTCAGCGCTTCGAAGTGAAATTTTCTGCTCTCTTCAAGACAGTCCAGTCAAACTGATACCAAGATTCACAGTTTTTTCTTTTTACGCGGTACATCACGAAACTCACGTGATACTTCTAGATTTTGTATGAGATAGCTCCTACGAACCATATGAGACAAAAAAAAAGTCAAACAAAAAGTTTTGTCTGACTTATTTTGTGTGTGTTTTTTAGTCCGACTTAGCATAGAATTTGTCCAATAAATAAGTCGGAAAAATCTAACTATTTTGGGCATGTTTTTTGGTCCGACTTAGCATAGACTTTGTCCGATGTATAATAAGTCGGAAAAATCTGACTATTTTACGCGTGTTTTTTGTCCGATTTAGAGTACAATTTGTGCTATATATAAGTTGGATATTTCCGATATATACATCGGACAAATTATGGCTAAACAAGCTAAAATTGTGACGATTTTGTGAAAACAATTTTGTTACCCATATATTTTAATATGGGTCACAAAATCGTTTAATTCAAAGGGCACATGGCTCGCCGTTTGAACAAAAACAGTTTTGTCCGACTTTTTTTGCACGTGTTTTTTGGTCCGACTTAGATCATATATCGGACAAATAATGGTCTAAATAAGCTCAAAAAACATGTGTCTTAAAACAAATAATTTTTTTCCAAACGGCACCCCATAAGAACCGCAAAACAATAGCCTATATAATCCTTCACTAATAAAAACACATATATTTTCGTTTGCAGCCATGCCTACGGTTTCTTCTAAACTTCTCGATTCATACTAAATGTTCATCTTTAGTGGCATCTTTCCTGTTCTTTCATCCAGTAGCTAGTACATATTTTTGTGGTGGCGGTGCAGTAATGACAAGACTCCTCTGCTTCGATTACTTCTACTTCCCAAGCGCATCGGTAAAAAAAATTCAAAATAAAACCCTATGTGTTTATGCATGCAAAAGTAGAGTGGAGCGGAGTGGCTAATTTTTCACTATAGCTCCAATCCGATATTTCACGCGCAGACTCCGACTCCAATCCAGCTCCGAAAGCCTGGAGCAACACTGCGACCCAAAAAACTCCGAAATAGAAACACGTTCAGAATAACATATAACGATTACGACACTTCATCCACACTTCACTTTTTTCCCCTTTGCAGATTCTTGAATCAGCTTTTCACTTTTTAGCAAAACTTTGGCTTCATCACTAAATTTTGGTATCAATAACACTTTTTCACAATAACTCAGTGACAGTAACTACAGCCTCCATTACACTAATTATCTTAAAAAACATTTCATTTGCAAACCACTAAATAATAATAAACATACCATACGACACGAGTTGTCACGAACAGAATAGCATAATTTAGGCTTTACTGTTTAGTACAGGCATACCGGCAGGCACTAGGAAATCTTGGAATGATGGGTTGATATTTATCTGTTTACACTGAGCAAGTTACCTACCGCAGTACCGTATGGTAAGTTAGCAGGGTTGCGAACTCGAACTCGATCATTTTGCCGAACTCGAAAAAACATTTTTTCTGAACTCGAACTTGAATAAAACTGTTCGAGTTCATTAGAAAATATTTAAATTGTTGAAAAAAATAAAAAATCGCTACGAAATATAGTTTGTTGTTCAGTTGTGACTACAACACTGACAATTTCGATGGTACTAAACAGCTAAGGTATAAACCTACTGCACGAGCGAAATATTTTTATCTTTTTAATTGCATGAGCACCGGCGGTGAAAAAGTTGTCTCGATTTTGTGTATTCATCTGTCTAAACTCGAACTTGAACTCGAAAAAGGTTATTTTTGTCGAACTTGAACTCGTAAATAATTAAATTAGAGAACTCGAACTTGATCTCGGACTTGCTAAAAGAAGTTGAAGTCGAGCTTGAACTCGAATAAAATTCGATCGAGTTCGCAGCCCTGTAAGTTAGTACTGTCTGACAATACCAAGTAGCTTTTAGAAGTATGAACACAATTTGTAAAAAAGATAAACACTAAATAAGTTCGGTAACTGTAAATTTCCGCTGAAACAGAAGCTTCCTAAAAAACTAATCGAACGTTTGGAATGGAGAATTGGAAATGCGGGAGATCGAACTGAGCTGAGAAAATTCCAATTCTGACTTCCAGAGTGGCTAACCGCATATTCTAATATTTCCTTTCCAGAAAGCAAAAATATCTCGGTACAGTACTAATAAAATCTACTATGTATCAAGTTACCAACTATCATGCACTTCCGTTAAAAAGTATTTTAAAACGTCGCTACTACCGATCGAGCGTCCTAGTGAGGTCGTCCGATCGATCGGGAACAGTGGTCTCTACGGATAGCAGTGACTGCAAATCACATTATACATCTATAGGCTATGCAGCGATGGCGGAAGCATTTCTAAAGTGGGGGGGCCCAAAACCAATGACCAGATTTTCTTCATCCACAACCGAGGACGGCAGTGGCATAGCGAGAAATTTAAAAAAGAGGGGGGGGCATAATTTCCACATTTTTTCCAGCGTATCTTTTTCGGCAGAACTAATTTGAAGCTGATTAAACCAGGAAAGTTCTAAGGGAGTCCGGGGGCATGCTCCCCCGGGAAATTTTTGAAAATTTACATGCTGTAGGCTAATGGCTATTTTAGTGCTTTTTGAATAATTTTCAGGCAAATTGGGTTTAAATTTTTTGACCCTAATTCTGGGTGCTTCGCCAAATATGATGCATTTTGTTCGTACATTTTTAATTATGCGTGCTTAAGGCGTAAGGCTTATAGCTATCGAAGGGGTTCGAAATTATAGAAAAATTGTATGCATCAAAAACATTTTTGAAAACGGCTGGTGAGAGAATGCATATCCCTTATCCTTCCCCTCTGGATTCGCTCCTGGCCATAAGCTACAGAAACCACCAAAGAATTTGGCATATTGTAGTCACTTGGCTCCATTAGTATTGTTCTTGTTTACTAAAAGGCAGAGTCAAAAAGTCTAAATAAGCCCCCTCTAAATAAGCTCCTGAGGGCCGGATTTAGACAATGAGAGGTCCTAGGCTATTTGATCACACTGATTGGAAAAGCAAAAAAAAGGTCTTTACGTCCTCAGATGTCCTGTTTTCACTGAAAATATCGGTATAGTAAAGAGCAAAAAAAAGGTATGCACGTCCTCAGATGTTCTGTTTTCCCGTAAAGGTATCGGTGAAGAGAACAAAAAAAGGTCTCGATTGTTCGTGATGAGGCCCCCCAATTTCTACGAGGTCCTAGGTTTCAGTCTGTTTAGCCTACACGTAAATCCGGTCCTATGCCTACAACCCATATTTAGCCTGTCCACATGTGACATGTCCAATTTATGTGGGCTTCAGATCCACGGTTCTTGCATCTAGTTTCTGTTACCCCACCGCACAAACAAAATTTTAAAGAAGACATCTCTGGAATTAAGCTCTTTCCTTGGTTTTAATTTCGATGGTAGGCCTCTTAAGTTTCAAATACATTCATGCAGAGGCAACATTGTAGAAATAAACGCGTAAATTAGGGCCCCCCCTGAAAAAAAAGTGGGGGGGCCAGGGCTCCCTCGGCCCCCTCGGTTCCGCCACCTATGAGGCTATGTGATGGTGCTAAAGTGACTTATGGTATGCAAGGGTGTTGGAAGTACTTTTAAGTAGGGGGAGGGGGCTGAAATTTGTGTTACCATACCAACGTCTGGGGGCTTCGCCCCTCAGACCCCCCTCCTTGTTATCGCAACTTACGTCAAGCGTACCATGCACTTAAATTCAGTAAAAGTCACTTGAAGACAGCTTGATGAGCTCAAGCTTTCCTCTAACTAGCATAGCACACAGTAGCCAGATCGACGTTTGTAAACGTGTAAACCTCCTTTGAATGAACTTATTATCAGTGTTGCCAAATGGTACTTAATTTAGAGTACCAAATTTTGAAAATTTGGTACGATTTTGATCCTTTGGTTCTGAAAAAAATAATTTGGTACTCTTCAAAAATTTGGTACTATTTGGTACGGTTTTTAATTTTGTTAAGTTTGTCAAACTGTTTTAACTAGACTACACAATTTGCGCTTAACTTGTTCGCAATGACTATACCTAATTGTTTAAAAAATAGTGCATTCAACGACAACGAACGTCAAATGGAGTAGAATGTTGATTCCTTCTTTGACGTCACTTGCGAAGATGCGAAACCACCTTTCAGACAGGATCGGATCCAGGGGGAAGGAATTGGGGGATGCATCCCCCCATCAGGCATTTTCAACAATGCTTTGGATGAATAAAAATTTTCCATAATTTCGAACCTCTTCTATAACAACATGCCTGAGTTGCCTTAAGTACGCATAATCGAAACTGTGTAAACAAATTGCATCATTTTTGGTGAAGCACTCAAGATTACGGGCAAAACGTTTAAACAAAATTTGCCTAAAAAGTGTTTAAAAAGCACTAAAATGGCCATTACAGTACGCAAATTTTCAAAAATTTGAGACGAGGTGAAACGAAAAATGAGCTCATTTTGAGCTCATGAACTCAAATTTTAGAGCACATGAGTTCAAAATTTTGAGCGCATGAGCTCCAAAATGAGCTCCTGTGCTCCCATTAAAAAGTAAGCTCAATTTGGAGCTCATGCGCTCAAAGTTTTGAGCTAAAGCGTTGCCGCGTTTCTACCAACTACCGAAGGTGAATATGGGGGGGGGGGGGGGAGGTAAAGGGAAATGTGGGGAGTGATGTGGGGAAGTGTTGGGGAGAGGTGTGGGAGAATGCATGGGGTAAGTGTGAAGGGTATGGAGGAGTGTGTTGGGGTGTGGGGAAAGGTTTGGAGGGTGTGGGGGAAAGTGAGGGGAAGTGTACTGGGGTGTGGGGGGAGATGAGGAGAGGTGTGGGAAATGTTGGGGAAGGTGTGGGAAAGTGTGTTGGTATGTGCGGGAGGTAGGGGCCGGGAGATGTGGGGGGTGTGGGGAAATGTTGGGAAAGGTGCGAGAAGGTGTGGAAAAGATAAGGGGAAATGTGGGGGTGTGGGAAAGTGTGCTGGGGTGTGGGGGAGGGTAGGAAAGCATGTTGGGGTGTAAAGGAGGTGTGTGAAAGTGTGTTAATATGCGTGAAAGGTAGGGGGAGATGTGGGGGGTGGGTAAGTGCTTGGAAAGGTGCGAGAAGTTGTGTTAGGGTGTGGGGGAGGTAAGGGGAGAAGTGGGGGGAAGTGTGGGGAATGTGGAAAAGTGTTGGGAGAGGTATGGAAAGGGGAGATGTGGGGAGAGGTGTGGGGGCGTGGAGAAGTCTTGGGTAAGGTGTGGGAAAGTGTGTTGGAGTGTGAGGGAAGTAGGGGAGATGTGGATGTGGGAAAATGTGTTGGAGTGCAGGGGAGGTGTGGGGAAGTGTTGGGGGAGGTGTGGGAAAGTGTGTTGGGATGGGGGAAGGAGTGGGGGTGTAGGGAAGTGTTGGGAGAGGTGTGAGAAAGTGTGTTGGGGAGTGGGGGAGATAAGGGGAGATGTGGGGAATGTGAAAAAGTGTTGGGAGAGATGTGGAAAGAGAAGATGTGGGGAGAGGTGTGGGGGTGTTTAGAAGTGTTGGATAAGGTTGGAAAAGTGTGTTGGGGTGAAGGGAAAGTAAGGGAAGATATGTGGGGAAGTTTGGGGAAAGGTGTGGGAAAGTGTGTTGGAGTGTAGGGGAGATGTGAAGAAGCATGGAAAAGTGTGTTGGGGAGGTGTGGGAAGGAGAAGTGTGGAACGTGGAGAAAGTATGGGGAGAGACGTGTGGGGAGAGATAAGGGGAAGTGTATGAGGATAATTGTGAAGAGTGTGGCTAAGTATGTTAAAGTGCGGGGAGAAGTTTGATGGGTGTGGGGAAAGGTGTGAGAAAGTGTATTGGGGTGTGGAGTGAGATGAGGAAAGGTGTGGAAAAGTGTGTTGGGGTGTGGAGAAGCGTTGGGAGAAGTGTGGGAAAGTGGAGAAAGTACGGGGAGAGATGTGGGGGGAGGTGAGGGGAAGTGTTTGAGGGTGAATGTGAAGAGTTTGGCTAAGTGTGTTAGAGTGTGGAGAGAGGTGTGGAGGGTGTGGGGAGAGGTGTTGTTACAGCGCCAACTTTGTGTTATCAAGGTATTAAACCTGAGGACCTATAACGGCTCTCACGTCTTTACTACGTTGCGAAATCATCTGGCCTTTTTAATTAGTACAACTCGCTTCACACTGCACTGCAGGTTTATTATTTCGTAATTATAATGATTACACTGTATTTCACCTTCTGTGCACGGCTGCTTGAAGCAGTTTCCCCTTTTTTCTTTAATTTGTTTTCTACAGTGACTGGCGTGTCTAGATTAGATTAAATCGTGCAACGCCGAAGCTAGACACAAAATTGATTTGGTTATTTTGAGTTCATTTTTAGTTGAGTTGGGAAAACGTCAGTTATTTTTTACCGCCTTACTGTTTATTGCCTTGCCATTTTGGTTGAAATCTTAGTTGTTTCTGATTTTAAATCAATAAAGCCTCGTCTGAAAAATCAAGTGCTTTTAGGAAATCAGATATATTGCCAGGCGGTGAAGGTCCACTGGCTCCCAGTGGACATTGGAAATTCTGAATATTCCTGTCGTTGTTAACAGGTGTAAAAAAGTGTACTGGGGTGTGGGATGAGGAGAGGTGTGGAAAAGTGTTGGAAAAGGTGTGGGAAAGTGTGTTGGGGTGTGGGAAAAGTAGCTTAAGGGAAGATGTGGAAAGAGGTGTGAAAAGTGTGCTGGGGTGTGGAGGAGGTAAGGCGAGAAGTGAGAAGGTTGTGGGGAAGTGTTGGGGAGAGATGTGAGAAATTTCTTGAGTGTGTTGGGGTATGAGGGAAGTGAAAGGAGTGTGAAGGGAGGCATGGAAAACCCCAAAAGACCTCCTTCAACACTTCCCCCCACATCTCCCCCACACTCCAACATATTTTTTCACACCCCTCCCAACACTTTCCCACATCTCCACATACCTCCTCCACATCCCAACACACTTTCCCACACCTTCCCAACAGCCAACATTTTCCAACATCCCCACACTCTTTTTCCCTTTCCTACACCCCAACACACTTTCCCACACTTCTCCTCACCTCCCTTCACCTTTCCCTACACCCCAAAGCACTTTTGCACACCTCCCCCTACACACTTTTTTACACCTCTCCCAACACTTCGTCTCCACACCCCCACATCTCTTCCACATCCCACCACACTTTTTCACACCTTCCCCAACACTTCCCCACATCCCCACACTTTCCCTCACTTCCCCCCCCCACCCCAACACACTTTCCCATACTTCTCCACACCTCCCTTCATTTTTCACCACACCCCAAAGCACTTTCCCACACCTCCCCCAACACTTTTCCTCACCCCCACACATCTCTCTTTATTTCCCCCACACCTTAACAGACTTTCTCAAACTTCCCCCGACACTTTTCAACATCCCCCACATCCCAACACACTTTCCCACACCTCCCCCAACAATTCTCCACACCTTCCCCACACCCTAACACATTTTCCCCTCTCCTTTCCCCAACACCTCCCCACACCTCTTCTCACACCCCAACACGTTTTCTTAGACCTCTCCCAACACTTTCTCACACCTCCCCCTACACCTCAAAACACTTTTCCACGCCTCCCCCAACACTTTTCCACATCCCCACATTTCTTCCTACCTCCCCCACATTTCAACATACTTTCCCACATCTTCCCCAACACTTCCCCACATCACATCCCAACGTACTTCCAACCCTCCCCCACACCCCAACACACTTTCCCACACCTCCATCAACTCTTCCTTTCACCCCCTCCACATGTCCACCACACCGCAACACACTTTCCCACACGTCTCACCACATCTTTCCTCACCTCCCCTCACAATGCAGCACATGCGCTCTGAAGGTGAGTAAGCGCATGACCTCATTTAGAGCACGCCCCCGCACACTTCCCACATCTTTCTTTAACTTCTCCACATCCCAACACGCTTTCCCATACCTCCCCCAACACTTTCCCACACCTCTCACCACATATTTTCTCACCTCCCCTCACAATCCAGCACATGCGCTCTGAAGGTGAGTGAGCGCATGACCTCATTTAGAGCACATGAATGTAATGAGCGCATGAGCTCATTTTGAGCACATGCGCTCTGAAAGAGCTCAATTCGCTTTTCACCGCTGGAGCTCGATCTACTCTGTTTACTTAATTCGCTAGTGCTGAATAAGCTCTATAAAATCATAAGTTATACTGCATAATGTACAAAAATAACAATTAAAATATAACTGAGAACGTTACTAGCACCAGAACGTTAATAGCACATGGCAAAACAATTACCAGTCCGCAGGAAATCTGCAACGAGATGAATAGGCATTTTGTAGAAATAGGTGAAAAATTAAGTGTCAAAGTGCCTGTGACGAAAAGTGATTTACATTATAAACAGTTCCTTGGTAAACGACATCCTTCATCCATTGCCTTGCAAGCTACCCACGAGCATGAAGTAATTGAAATAATTGCCGGTCTGAACAGCCATAAATCATCAGGCTTCATTGACATCCCTACAGCCTTGATTAAAGAATCTAAATTTCTCATCGCTACACCCCTTGCTACTGCGTTTAATAACTGCCTGGAAACGGGCATCTATCCCGACATTCTCAAAATAGCTAAAGTCATTCCCTTAAACAAAAAAGGTCCGAAAAACGAAGTTGGCAATTACAGACCAATCTCAATTTTTTCGCCTATTAATAAAATATTTGAAACTATCCTGCATAAACGTTTAATCAACTTTTGGGAAAAATACCATCTATTCGTAAATCAACAGTTTGGTTTTCGAAAAAATCATTCCACTAATCTCGCTTTGACATGGCTATATGAAACAATTTTAAAACAACGGGATTTGGATAACTCAGTTTGTGCAATATTTATGGATTTTGCTAAGGCATTTGACACCGTCAATCATCGCATTCTAATTGGAAAACTTGAACATTATGGTGTAAGAGGAATTGCAAATAACTGGATTGAATCATATCTAACCAACAGGAAGCAGTATACCGTGAACAATGAGCAAGCCTCAGACATGTTACCCATCACAGTAGGAGTACCGCAAGGTAGCGTATTAGGGCCGTTTCTCTTTCTTGTGTATATTAACGATTTGCCCAACTCATGCGATTCTGATGTGTTGATGTATGCTGATGACGCTGTTTTATTATGTAACGACAAGAGCCGTGATGGACTAAATATCAAGAGTGAAGCAGAAATGCACCTAATTGAAAGTTGGGTCACTGCTAATAAATTGACAATTAACTATTCCAAAACTAATTTTATCTTATTTTCGAGCCAAACTTATACCGAAAAAAAAGATGAATTTTGCATTCGTGCGCGGAATGGAAGTAATATCGCAGAACAGAAAAGCGTTAAATATTTAGGAGTACTTCTAGATAATAAACTCTCATGGGAGCACCACACGAAAAGCGTAGTAAAAAAACTGACTATTGCACGAGGCATCATCAGCAAACTAAGACACTACGCGCCTTTGTCTGTGCTGAGAAATGTGTATTTTAGCCTTGTGTATTCGCACTTGCAATATGGTATATCTGCATGGGGAAATTCCGCTGCCAGGTATATTAACAAAATTCAAGTTCAGCAAAATTTTATTGTTAAGATTATCACAAAATCATCATTTTTCAAAACGGAACTCAATCCTCTATATCAAAAACTAAAGATGCTAAATCTAAACAACATCTACAAATTAGAAATTCTAAAATTTATGGGTAAATATCAAAACAACTCTCTACCAAATTGTTTTAATGATTTTTATGCATTGCCTTCCAAACTGCACTCTTATCCAACGAGATTTGCTACAAGTGACAATTACTCTATGGCACGATTTAATAAATCAAAATCGCAACGCTCGATCCGCTATCAAGGACCAGTAATTTGGAATGAGCTACCAACTGAAATAAAAAATTCTGCGTGTAAAAATAAGAACAACTTCATAAAACGTGTGAAGGAATATCTTCGTGTAAACCAATAATAGCCTACTAAGTCCATGTTGCTCGCAATTACTTAGAGTAGCTACGACTCAATACCCATTTCACTGTGATATTGCCGACATTATTCATATCTATGCTTGTGATTATTGTTTATGTGACTGTTAGTTTTCTTACACATTAAGAAAACTATGAGAGGCTGCAGACTCGACGACCGTGCCAATTTCCCTTGGATTTGGACTATGGTCATTTCGCAGCCTCTCACAGGATTGACGACACTGTTTTTTTTTTTTTTTTTCGTTCGAAAATTGCATTGTTTATTTTTTTTGGTTGCGTCTTTCCAAACAAAAATAAATTCACTCTCTCTCTCTTACTATTTAGTATTTGTGATGACTGGTGTGTGAAAAAGGTGTGGCAGTGCTGCAAACAGATCGATGTTGTTTAGTTGATCAAAAAATATAATGTTGATTTCTGTTCAAAAACAAACAAAAAAATTTTTCAAAAACAAAAAATGTTTAGGGAAAAGCAACGTTACATTTACGTTTAAAAATTTTAAGAGTTTTTCTAAAACGTTAGTTTGAAATTGAAAATTTGCTTTAGCTTATTATTTGTACTGTGTATACCCATGGTAGGGGTTTAGAAAACTTTAACTGCAATGTAAATACAAAAGGTTTCGATTTCTTTTGCGAATTTAAGCATGTATGAAATTTTTTTAAAAAATTTGCTAGAAATATTTCATGTTGTGGTGAACTGTTTGAATTATGTAATCTAAAATGTCACTGATGACTTTTTCGCATATTTGGTGACACATATCCAAAGGGATTTTACAAACCTGTTCATTTATCACGAAATTCCGAACAGTATAAGCCTTGGCAAACTGTTTAATTTAGGTACGGTACAGTTTCTCTTTATAAAAAAGTTTATATCTTTATTAAAAAGCTTAAACTTTTAAAAATAATGTGCGGACTGGGTGTAAAGTTGGGCCTACTGCCAATGCAACTGTACAATTTTAAAATCAAGCATTTCATAAAACTCTATCGTAGTGTTGAAAAAAAGTGCTACAAATGGGTACGACTTTGTTCCTTCTTAAATATGCCTCAAGAAAAATTGATTAGGACTAAATATACTCGTGGATTGACTTATTTTGGACGGTCACGATCGCATGATGTATTTTGAACGGTACAGCGCCTTGATGCTTTCATGTGATAGGAGGATAGTATGCAAATAAATGAATAGATAAAAAACTTAACTTATAGATTTTCGACATATTGCGTTGACTAATTTAGGCTACTCATACGATATGCTTAGCAATTTAACGATATGCTTAGCAGTGCGATTGCGAATGCTATCATGCAGATCTGGCGCCAGGGGCAGTCGACTTAGGGAGCCTAAAGTTTGATATTCAGCACAAAAGCCGCTGTCTTCAAAAGAGTAAGCTTGTTAATTGGGGGGGCAAGCATGTCGATTGGCCCCGGCCCCGCTATCACGAATTTACAGTATAGATAAATTTTGTAGCTAAAAGGACGGTGATCATTTTTTATGATTTTTTATTGTAGAGACAAAAAAATCAGTGGTAACATTGTCGTTGTGTGTATAGAACGAATTCAGACTTGCGAGAAATTTCTGTCATATTCAAGCTTTCTGATAAAGTTCATTTTTTGCTTTAGTAACTCTGTCAAGCTATTGCGAAAATCATATCCAAAAATGCAACAACAATGCTTAGGGAGATTAAATAATCATTGAACCAAAAGTTTTTTGATCATTGCCTAAGCGTAAATTATATACTCTGGGCCGTATTTAGGCAATGAGAGACTCTAGGCTATTTCCATTTTTTTCACTAGAAATCGGTGAAAACCAAATAAAGGTCTTTACGTCCGCAGATGTGTTTTCACGGAATTTTTTTTTTATTTAGTTGCATATTTATCCTTCTATCACGGGAAAGCGATCAATGCGCTTTCCGAGCTCGCTTAGGAGTTGTCAGCCGTCTGTCTGCCACACCAAGATGGGGGAATCCCGCTAAGTGCCTTTCCCAAGGGCACAATAAGTAAACTTTCCGACTTGTTCTCCACACTGTCCCTTGAATACTGAGCGTCAAGCAAGGAAGCTGTGAATTGCAATTTAAAGTCATTGGTTTGATCCGACTCGGAATTAAACCCGAGTCTACAACTCAAAAGACGGACGCTCTACCACTCGGCCATCTGAGCTGTTAGGTGTCGGTAAAAGACCAAAAAAAAAGGTCTTCGTTGTTCGTGATAAGGCCCCTCATTTTCTCCAAGGCCTCCCATTGTCTCCGAGGCTCTAGGCTTCAGCTTGCTTAGCCTATGCCTAAATCCGGCTCTGCATAAGCTCCAGTCCGCAATACCTCACCTGTTGTGCCAACAACGAGAGCCTACAAATATGTATCTATTATAAGCCGAGACAATTAATCGTATTAGAATGATTGTGACTACCTGTACTTCAGAAATAGCAATATCGTAGGTTTGCAATAAGTACAAATTAAAATAAGCTGAACCAAAACTGATAAAGCTCAGTTATAGTTCTTATGTGACCAGCCATTTGTTGTTGGCTACCAAATGAAGGTATGACGAGAAGCTAAATACGCGAGAAATCATTTTCAACAAAACCGCTGCAGCGTTTTTGAGAGTCACGTGATGCGTAAGGAAAGTTTAAGCACAAAAATTTTACGGTAACATGACAACATTGCGTGGAGTAGGGGATAGCACGCTAGACTGACACTCTCAGGCAAGGGTTCTATTCTTGACTGTGTTTCGATTTTTTTGTCAGCGGAGCATACCGAAATCGCTTTAGCAATTTTGTTGAAAATGATTTTTCGCGTATTTAGCTTCTCGTGAAGGTATGATGGCCGCATCACTGAATGACTAAAGCCTCAATAATACCGACAAAAAGACAACCCCAACTAAGACATAAAAACTTTTTCTTACAGTAATTAAACTTTGCAGTTGGCGCTGAAAGTTTTGTACACCATATGCAATTGAATAGACACAATAATTTATGTTTTCATTTTCGTGCAAATTTTGGCACTTAATAAAAACGCTTGCTTTATCGCACAACGAACTTTTGATAAAAACAAAGCAGCAGATATATTCTTGAATTTCCGAATTTTGCAGTTTAAATTATATATCATAAGCCTATCGCAGTACTAAAAAAAAACTATTGAGATCAATACCACTGAAAAAAAAAAAGGAAACGTTGCAATTTCGAAAAAATTACGAAGAAGCGACGGGTAACTCACAATTCGCATGCATACGCACTTTATATCTTTTAAAACCGTCATACTGCGTGCTATTTAGGCTTAGGCTATTACTTTCACTTTTTTACAAAGCGTGTGGGGTTTTTTAAAAGCAAAATTCTTGAATAGAGTGTCATATTTTTGATTTTACGATATTATTTTATATTCCTGCTGCCCATTAGCAATCGCTCAAAGAAGGCTATAGCTGCATAGCTTTTATTGTGCGAGATCGGCCAGACATCGCTGTCGACCCAGAACAACTGAAGCGTGAGAGAAAAAAGGCATAATTCTACGTTTACGGTCAATGTAATAGAAAGTTTATGCTTACAGTAACTGTATAAGTCTGCCGGAAAAATTACGCTTAAAAAAGTGACGAAATTTGATGCCCCCTTTCCGAAAAAATTTCTGAATAGCCCTTGACATGAAACACTTTCAAAGGGCTTATTTACGCTCGTTACCGGGTTTAAACGTCTTTGTATTTAGCCAACGTTCAACCTATTTCGAAATTGCATCCCCCCCCCAACAAAACTTTGCAGATCCGCACCTGCTCTCAGAGTAGCGTGATTCTGGTCTGGAATTGTGGATCACAACAAAGCTAGATCAGACCACAGTGGTTGCTGGTTGGTAGTTGGTACTGGCACTGCAGTAACCCTAGTTCCGCTATATATCAGTAGTCAGCAGTGTTCCCTCCAGAGTGAGAAATTTGAGAAAAATGCGAAATTTTTGGGCAAATTTTATTGATTTTGAACCAAAAATTAATATAATAAAGGAAGCGGCTGTTTCACCGGAAATTCCGGTTACCGAAGTTCGAAAATCGTGGTTTGCGGAACCAGAAACATCCCCTAACAATTTCCCTATTGTGAGAGTCGCACTACAGGAACCGAAAACGGTTACGCAACTACGATTTTTTCGAACACTTCGGTAACCGTAATTTTGGGTGAAATAGACATTTCGTGTAATAAAATGCAAAACTGAAAAACTTAAACAAAAAACTTGAATATTTTAATGCAAGACTATAGCTTGTATCTTGGAAAAGCAAGTTTAGTGCAAAAAATTTGTAGAACAGTAAAAGGGGTCCTCTAAGCAGTGAAATCTTTGAGCAAAAAGTTCAATGAATTTATCATTTGGGTAAATTCACTCTAGTCAAAATCTTAGAGGGGACACTGGTAGTCAGGTCAGTAGATAATAGCCTACGGTTAGGCATTAACATTGTGCAGTAACTGCAGTTGTGCTGGGACGTACGGTATCCAGGGGGGAGACCAATGGGGTCCGCCTCCCCCCCCCGCTGAAATACAGGGTGTTCCAGAATATATGACCCGATTATAAAATTTCATAAACAACAAACCAGAAAAGATTCAACGAAAACCATTATATATCCCGAAAGGTCTTGAAATGCCATTTTAGTTTCATGCCATGTCTTCACTTTCAGATTGCTAGTGTGTTGATAATAAGTGCTACAAAGAAATACCCTTTTGTTGAGTTTAGTTAAATGCTGCATTAATGGCGTGGAGTGGTGAGTATCGCGCTTTTGTGGTTGAACAGTTTGTGAAGAATGGCGAATCCAGTCGTAGCGACGCAACGTTCCTTCCGAAGACACTTTTCACGAAATCGTCATGATCCCGTACTAACAGGTAAAACAATACGCCGTTGGGTTTCCAACTTTCGACAAACATCATCGGCATTAAACAGGAGAAGATCTGGCCGTCCAAGAACAAGAACAGCAGAAAAAATGTGAAGTAACGAACTAAACTGAAATGGCATTTCATAAACTTTCAGAAAATATATGAGTTTTAGTTGAATCTTTTCTGGTTTGTAGTTTATGGAATTTTAAAATCGGGTCATATATTCTGGAACACCCTGTATAAGCTGATATATATCTGCAGTCAGCAAAACAGTGGAAACAGGACATCTGGGGATGCGTTGACCTTTTTTTTTGTCTTCACTTGATTTTGGGGGGTAAATTGGACGTTGAAAGACGTGAAGACCTTTATTTTTTTTGGTCTTCACCAATATTTTCAGTGGAAACGTGTGTATAGAAAATTGCGCCCCCCCCCGTTGTCAAATTTCTTGGCGCGCCCCTGGTTGTACTTGGTTTTGTACCGGGTATTGGTATATGATATGTTTAAATTGCTACTGGTACCATATTTGCTACTGTTTGCTAAAAGTTTTGTTTATTATTAATTTTATGCATGTGTGGTAGCAGTACCATTATGCATTTAATTTTATGGAGTATAATAACTTTTTATAGGCTGTATATATACCGGTATGACACATTTGTACTTAATTGCACATTTGCACAAAGTATTTAATTGCATATTTATCTTCCTATCACGAGAAAGAGATCAATGCGCTGTACGACCTCGCTTAGAATAATAATTTGGCAAAGCACTCAAAATTAGAGTCAAATATTTAAACAAAATTTGCCTGAAAATTATTCAAAAAAATGGCCATTCTGAGCATGTAGATTTTCAAAATTTTTTTGGGAGAGCATGCCCCCAAATAAAGCTTTTCTTGTTTCTCAATCAGCTTCAAATTTGTTCTGCCGAAAAAGAAATACGCTTGAAAATTTTGTGGAAATTATGGCTCCTCACCTTCTTTTAAAAATTTTCGCTATGCCACTGCTACTAGGATAAGCTAGCTAATTCTAATTTGATATTTTGTTGTTTCGCTGTTATTTGCCCAGACGTTTTTACTAAAATTGGAAAAAAATTTACTGTGATCTCAATGTAAAGCTCTAAAAGCTTTGTGCGCGAAGGTACCAGGAAATCCAACAGTTTTTGTGATTTTGTTCACTTTTGTCACCAAGTTGCAAAAGTTAGTAGGCCTGCGTTGGTCTGATGGTATCAATGAAGAAAAGAAACGAATAACAAGTGATGCCATAAGCCATCATTGAAGTGCAATAGGGTGTACTGTAATTGTAAATTTTTGAAAGGGAGTGCTGAAGGGAGGCTGAAAATTTCTATTGGGGGGCTGAAAATATATAAGGGGGGCTTCAGCCCCCCTCAGCTCCCACCTTCCAATGCCCTTGCTGGTATGCTGTTCAAGTAAATGACCACAATAACCAAATTTGTATCATGTGAGGTCGTGTTTCTTGATAGATATCACTAATTTCAGTTGCATGTAACTTTGGCTGTTCTCTATTCGTTCACTATTATTTGTGATTTCCAAATGATAATTAAATGCTAATTTAGTTGTACATTTTTGTTAATTATGTTTAAAGTTTATTCAGTTACAGAACAGAGAAATGTTATACTGCACTGTTCCCTCCAAGGTGCAAAATTTGAGAAAAATGAGAAAGTTTGGGCAAAATTTTTCAATTTTTCTTCAGCAGTTTAAGCTTGCAAACTGGAATGGTAATCTTACCGATTGTGAATCAAAATCTTCAATATTCTGGAGCAAAACAAAAGTTTTATACTCTATAAACTCAACTTTGAGGCAAAAATTGGATCAAACTTTCATTAACTTTTTAAATCCTTGGGCAAATTTTTTATTAAAATTTTATTTGGGCAAATTCGCACTTGCCAAACTCCTAAGAAGGAACTGTGCTGTACTGTAAAACAATGGTTCTCAACCGGGGTGCCGTTTGCTAAAGCCAGGGGTGCGGCAAAGTACCGGTATCATGTTATTTTTTTTTTTGTAACATCATGCAACACAAACTTCATAGCCACAAACTAATAGTTTTGAAGCACTAATTTCATCCTGAAGTTGAAAGAAAACTTGACTGGGCCATATGGTCGCTGGTCCTGCGGTCTAATTGGGTGCATGATTCTGACTAAGCTCCAGGGACCACAAAAAATTGTATAAATCGTTTCGGTTTCAATCAAACCTCACTAAATACTTTTGTAGGAGTGCCGCAAGATCTTCATTGGTGGGGTGCAACAGGCCAAAAAAGGTTGAGAACCACTGCTGTAGAACATAGCCATTTCAGATACAAAAAAATAATTATTACTAAAATCTAAGCTGTGATGTATTTGAGTAATACCAGTACATACACTGTAAAATGTAGGCATATAGCCTATCTCGTAAATTGCATTGTGTCATTTCTTTGTGGGATACACAAATTAGTATTTTTTTTTTGCATCTACTATGGCCCAATTCACCTCATATGCCAACAAATCGAACCCAAAGCGTCAAGTTAATGGTTGGCCCTAATCACCTCATGTTGAGGTGCAAAAAAATATAAGCAGAGTATAAAATAATTTACCCCAAAAATGCCGTTCATTTTTCATTAGGTGTGTATCCATATATGTACCATAAAATTTCCCAACTTTAGCCAAGATTTATTTATAAAATTCGACACTATGGTGTTGGGTTCAAACCCAGACACACTCACAAGTGAAGCAAGAAAAAAGACACAACATAACAAATGAATATATAGGTGAAATAAAAGCAATACTGAGACTAATATACAAATGAGCAAATGGTGTGTAAGTCAAATTTGTTCAAACACTTCTTGAAGGCAATGAAAGTAGTAAAACTAACAACAGTTTCAGGTAACAAATTCCAAACTGAGATGATTCGATTGCAAAAAAGTATCTAAAAGAGTCATGCTTGGGTTAATGTTTACATCTCAGAACCAGAGTATGTCTACGCAGATTGTAATTAGCTTCATCACATTCGAAAAAATCATTAAAATCGATATCAATCAAGCAACAGCAAATTTTGTATGTAAGAATTAAATCAAACTCCACAAACTCCAGCCTTTGATACGCCAAAGATTTCAGATTAAGCTTGTACAATCGATCACAGCCTAAAATAGGCAAAAAGTGGCCCATGTAGCCCCATCTTATGGTACAACTTGGTGCAAAGTGAGAGCAGATGCAATCATTACATTTGAAGAACGACACCTTTCTGACAGTAATAACACAGTTGCAAATTTTGCATTGCATAGATTCAAAATATTACCTATCAGCTATTTAATTTTGTGCGCTTTTGTGTGTTGCTTCTGCTGGTGAGGAGACGCAGACTTGATGACCCCTCAGCTACTATAGCTGTTTTATGACACGGCATATTTAAATTTCAATATGATACTCTGTTCAAAAAAATAAATACAATACCGGTACAATATATACAATTTGCAATATATCATAGGTAGATCTAGTTTACATGTTTTAACCCTTTTTGGGAAACTCATTTGCATGTTCCACAACTGTGCCAATTGGCTAAGTTTTGAAGCTCTTTAAAACTTGATCATAAGCGAAAAAATTGCAAAAATGAATTTTGGAGCAGTCAGATAAGCTTTTTGGTGTTTGATTGGTCGAGTCTCGTGGAGAGGAGTATGGTTATGTGACAAGGATAAAGGCAAATTCTTGTCAAATCGCAATTTTTTGCTTACTTCTTTCGTTTTAAACGCATGAAGTTCCGAGCAAATTACTGGTATATATATCTTTTTGTGACATCAAGTTAAAAAAATGGATATTACCTATCGGCCGTCCTCGTTGTTAAAGCATAATCTCACTACTGTATATAACTGTCCATAATGATGGCAGATGGTACATTTAGACCCAAAATATCAATATTGGAATCAGTCTATGAGGATTGATGTAACTAGCAATAAACTTTGTCACTTGAACTTCAAGAACACTCTCAAAAAAGCAGCCATCTGTTATCAAAGCCAAGGTAATTTCTAAAAAAAAAAAAAAAATTAAAAGACGGAAACAAGTACTGACAACTTAACTTCATTGTTCTAATGTTTAAAGCCAAACTTTCATCAATTTATTTAATGCAAAATCATTAACAGCTCTGACGCAAATGCAAAAGTGCAAGTATTTTACAATATTGTAAGTTCTGTATTAACAGCTTTGTTATTGTGATTGTTTAGGTTTAGCACAGTTAAAACATCATGATTGCTAGAGTTCAGCAGCTCAGGTGGCCGAGTGGTAAGAGTGTCCGCCTCCGAAACTGTAGACTCGGGTTTGATTCCGAGTCGGGTTAAACCAATGACACTAAAATTGGTATTCACGGCTTCCATGCTTGACGCTCAGCATTAAAGAGACATTGTGGAGAACAAGCCAGCAAGTTTACTTGTTGTGCCTTTGGGAAGGGCACTTAGCGGGATTCCCCCATCTCGGAGTGGTAGACAGTTGGCTGGCAACTCTTTGGCGAGCTCATTATAGTGCTTTGATACTAGCTTTCTCATGATAAGAAGATAATATATGCGACTAATGCAATACTAATACAACGTCTGTATGCTAAAGCTTTCCCACCAAACTTGTACCAATGCAAGATGTCCCAACGTCAAGTTGGTAATGCTGAGCCATCCACAGCTGAGTTGGTCACGCCAAGTAGTCCTGTCCACGTGCTGTTATTTCAATATTTTAGTTGTTTGAACTCAGTCAAATTTATTGTTTTTTTCTGGGATGTTAATGCAGAAAAGGCAGTGTAGATTTAATTTTTTCTATTGTCTGATCGTATATTCTCATTCAGATATATTAGATGCATTAAATAATGGGCAAAACCATTCGATTAGTTGTGTGTGGTGCAAGTAATTGTGGAAAAACGGCAATGTTGGAACACTTGATATATGGAGAACATGCACATGACATTCAATACAAAACAATAGAGGACACTTACCTCGCTCAAATTGATACTGACAGAGGTGTGAAAGAAACAGCAAAAATCCATGACACACCTGGTAGTGAATGCACTGCAACTAACTTTCCAAAACACTATTTACATTTTGGTGAAGGATTTCTCCTTGTCTATAGCATCACAAGCATGAACTCATTTCTTTGTATTGAAAATGTAAAAAAAGAAATTGAAAAGACTCGAGAGAAAAAAGATGTTACGATTGTGGTAGTAGGCAACAAGAGTGATTTGGAAGCAGAACGAGAAGTTGGTACTGCCTTTGCACAGAACTGGGCTTCGAAGGAGAAAGTCCGATTATTTGAAACAAATATAAAAAATCGCAAATCGCTCGCTGAACCATTCGTCCACATCTGCAGTAGGATGAGTCAACCTCCTGTTAAGTCCACGTTATTGGGGGCAAGAAGAATAAAGCAAGCTCAAAGTGTTGACTGAAGATGTTACGCGCCCGATTTACCATGAAGTGTTGTATTGATATGGCAGTGCACTGTATGTCGCACTCTACAATCTATTCGAAGTATTAGAAGAGGTTTGACAAAACAATTTTTGGTTGTAATCTTTCACTGCGTCCCTCCGGCTCTTCTTGTTTTTAGAAAAAATAAACTTTCTTTTGCGAAATTTTGAACTTAAAGTTCTTGCTTTGTTGTTTGTTTTTTTAATTGGTTTAATGTATGCTGTTGGTATACTTTTGTGTTGCCGTAGTAAGCAGGAATGCGAATTCAAAAAACAAAATTCCTAAACTCGAACTTTTACTCGTTTTCGAAAAAAGTTGCTTGAGTATTTAATTCATCCTAAATTTGACAAAAACTACTTGCCGTATTTACTCGATTGTAAACCGCCCTCGATTGTAAGCCGCACGTTTTAAGCGCTAAAAATTAATGTAAGCCGCCCTCGATTGTAAACCGCACCTGTACTGGTGTTAATGCTAAAAAATAGGTTCATAAACCAATCTGATAAAATGTTTTGCGTACCGGTAGTTGATATACTTAGAAGCTTGATTAGATTGTCGCTTTGCGCGATTTACATTAACTTGCGCAACCGTGGCGGAAAACGTTTTGCTTTCTTTGTTTAAGTTTTGATCTTTTGTTCTTATTTTGTCTTTGTTCAAGCCACGCTGCTAGCATGCACGTTGAAACAATAACAAAGGTAATGATCAAAGTGGTTGTCGCTTATGTCAGCGACATGGCCTAGCGGTACCGCGCGCAGGTGACCGATCCTACGTGACGGGTTCGATTCGCGGCTGGAGCCGATCGCATTTGACATATTTATCGGGTGGCTGCTGACTCGAAGAGCGCAAGCTCACTTCGCAGTCTCCCTCAATTACTGTTGAATTTTCAGTTCAATATAATTTGAAAATAACCCTCATTTATTTATTTTATTTATTTGCGCGATTTACATTAACTTTCGCATTGGTGGCGGGAAACGTTTCACAATTCAGTTCGCAAAACAAACACGTGGCTGTGGACTGAAGGTGCAGTTGGTACTTTCTCACGCTTTTGGGGCAAACTGAATTTGTACATCGCCACATCGGATGTTTTCATAAAAATAATTTTTTTTAAATCGTTTGTTAAAAAAATGCAAGCCGGCCCCCGTAAGTAAGCCGCCCTCGAATGTAAGCCGCACAAATGATGATGAAAAAATATTTATAAGCCGCGGCTTATAATCGAGTGAATACGGTAAGCTTACGGTGTCATAGAATCGATAAAAATTACCGAACTCGAACTCGGATTAAGAACACTTGCAAGTTTGCAGCCCTGATAGTAAGAACAGGCTGTCCACTCTCATTTTTTTCATTTTTTCGTGCTTCTTCATTTTTTTGCTGGCGTGATGGCCTTTTGCTATTTTACCTGCTTTTGCATTTTTTTACCTGTTTTGCTATTTTACCTGCTTTTGCGTGGAAAATTGGACAACTTGATTTAGCATGGAAAATTACACATCCGCGGATGTGATGACCTTTTTCTTTGCTCTTTACTTGAATTTGCGTGAAAAATTGGACATCTTCGCGTTTTTTTCCATTTTTTGTTGATAGCTCGCTGGACAGCCTGTAAGAATGTAAAAGTCTCGTTACACGTTCTGTGAGGCTGAGTAATAAATAAATATAAATAACTGAGGGTTATTTTCAAATTATATTGAACTGAAAATTCAACAGTAATTGAGGGAGACTGCGAAGTGAGCTTGCGCTCTTCGAGTCAGCAGCCACCCGTTATATTTGTCAAATGCGATCGGCTCCAGCCGCGAATCGAACCCGTCACGTAGGATCGGTCACCTGCGCGCGGTACCGCTAGGCCATGTCGCTGAAGTTGTGGTTGTAGTAAGCGTGTGCCTGATTCATTCCTAACCGGCACTTATTTGCGCTTTCGTCTGTTTATGAATCATCTTCCCTGGTAAAGTTTTCTATAAAAATTGGCTGGCAAGGGAAATGCGTCCTAGGGGTGTTCAGATATTACATATTTTCAAAAAATTCAGGGTGCTCAAGGCGTATGTGGTGCAATACATTGAACCTTAAAAAACAATTTCTGTGCAAAAAAAATCTAAAATTTTATCCCTACCCTGTCGCCCATTGCGATTAAAAATGGATACCCATTTTACTCCTCGGATAATCTTACGGCGTTATTTGTATAAATCACCGTAACTCAAGGTCTATTGCAGATGGAAACATGAAACGTCAGGTCTGCAGCGTGGCGTAGTGGTTCGGAGCGTCGTTTTTACGACGGCCATGATCGCAAGGGCAGTGGTCAACTCACACCAAAGCCTCGTTGTTGCTTCTTTGGATAAGATACTTGACGAAAATTATTCCTGCTTAGCGAAATCTAACAAGCAGCAAATTAAAGAAGTCATAGGCTAACTCAAGCGGAAAACTCTCTAACAAAGGCAAATCCTACGCGAGTTAGGATTTGTTGTAATGTTCCATGCGTAGCGCCTCCGTCGCTTTCTCGAGACTCTTCTTTGCTTCCCACTGGAAGTGAAATTGATGACATCATAATTGGTACTTGACCAAGTGTATTAATTTGCAAGCTGGTTATTTTACCTAGATAGTTAATATTTCGCTTCTTTCTTGTCTGTCTTGAATTTTTTAAATTAAAGTTTTATTATTAATGATATAGCATACACTGATACAGCCAGAGCTAGAGGTTTGTTTAAGACATCAGTCATGACGTCATGGTTAATTATAACAAAAATGCTCTTAATTAGATCCTAGATAGTGCGTAAAAATGGTGCAAAGTTTAAAAAAACTTTTTTAGTTCTGTCAGTGAAACTAGATCAACACGATATTATGTTATATTACTCTGTTGTTATCAAAATATCAATAAATATTATTCTACGTCTGGGAGTTTCATGGTGTAAAGTTTTTTTAAACCACTTTTGAATTAGCGTTTTATGGAGTCAACAAAAAGTTAAACGAGCAAGTTTATGTGATTGCTGCAATAAGGTTACGGTATTTTCTTGAATGGAAGCTGCTGGTAGGCCTACTATTTTTAACATTTTGTGCGGTTTCTATTCCAAAGCGGCTTCAATTTTTTATGTAAACGTTTTTTCGTCTTAAAGTTGCGATCCAGTGAACCTTCAAGTTAATCCATCCTAAGTGAGTGGAAAACAGAAACACGAAATCGGCTGCAATTCTGTCGTCTCTTGTGAAACACTCGTAAGTACGTCATCACGTGCTTCTGTGCCGTTAACGCAAATCAAATTCTTATTCTACTCTCGGTGTTACGCCAATGCGTGCAAGGAGTGGCGGGGCCCATCTCCGCGGCTTAGCGCCTGGGCCACACAGCACCGAAGAAACGTCACAACGATGGAGAGCCGTTGGCGACACTGTGCCAATTTGACCGGCCTAGGAATCGAACCCCATACCTCCCGCACCGATAGCGTGTGCGCTAAACAACTGAGTTAACCGGTCGCTGCTAAGTTTATTCCTGTTGCGTCTGTGTAAAATCACTCAACAAAACCATACGGAAGAAGTGTTGACACCTACTAAGTAGCAACAACAATAGCATTTACTTAAATGATATCAGAATTAGTGATGATGGTGAAAATGACCATTGATACCGTGGTTGAAATACAGAGACGATGAGTAAGTTGTTTTTAAAGCGTGCCGTTGGACATGTTTGCTTTGTTTTCTTGTATCCGTAAAAAAACGGTTTGTCCGTTGCGAGTACTAGGCCTGCCGGTATTCTAGGAAGTACAGCATGCATTCAATGATGACATGGTTTTGACAAAGAACTTGTGGTCCAGACGTTTTTAAAGTTTGCTCGGCATCTAATTCCGTCCCATAGCCTATGATGTTAATCTATGCTACATGACTAATTAACGCTTCCGCATTTCTTTTTGATTCCCGTCTCCAGTAAATCATCGTTTCCTTCAATACAGCGTTTCGGGTTGTCCTTTCCGACTTTTGGGCTTTCCAAAGCTAAATTGGTAGCTGGCAATTCCTTATGCAGCTAAAAGCTTTCGATTAATTTTGATCCAGAGAATGAGTCAGTGAGTGCTTGTACTTACTTAAAGATTGCTAGAACATATAAGTCCATCAAATATAGCTTAGGAGCAGCGTGATCAACTAAGGTTTTCAGCATCTTTTTGGTAGACCTACGTTTTAGAAATAATGCTGGTTGCTAGCTGGTAAACTTGCTCAAATCCTTAGTTATTGCGGTATTCTTAATCTGGTTGATTGATTTCTTCATTTTTATCCTTCTGTGTCGAGAAAGCGACAGAGACGCTACAATTACGTGGGACGAATCCAGAAGAGTTTATTTATTTCTGAGTTTTGTTTCTGACTACTTTAATTTGCTGCATGTTAGATTCCAACGAAGAGGATAATTAGCGTGAAGCATCTTGTCCAAGGACGCAACAACGAGGCTTGGGTAAGAGTTTATCCCTCAATCTTGTGATCATGGCCGTCGTAAAAACGACGCTCCGAACCTCTCGGCCATGCTGCCGACAAATCTGCTTTTTTGGTAGTGGTACGAATTTGGTCAGTGTCACAAGAGCGGCTGAAGAAATTCGACCAACTTTTGATTGCTCATTAGAGCAGTCGACTTGGGGGGGCCAAGCGTTTATCAGGGGGGCCAAAATTTGAAATTAGGCCTAAGCACAAAAGCTACTGTCTTCAAAAAAGTAAGCTTGTTAATTGGTGGGCCAAGCATGTCGAGGAAGAGCCAGACCTTCCCTTGGCGCCGGCCCTGTTGCTCATACTACCAGTCACTGGTGCAAAGTATTTTGAAACTGTACTTAAGTAAGAGTATTGTTACTGACGGCTAAACTTCTCGAAGTAAAGTAGAAAGCATGGACTAAAAAAATACTTAAGCAAAAGTAAAAAAGTAGTCATTTAAAAACTACTCAAGTAAAAGTATGGGCTATCTAGTATACAGCATTCTCAATCGTTAAAGTGTCAACTGCACACTTGTCGATGATGACTTGCTGTGCACTAGGGATGTGCCGAGTCGAGTCCGAGTACTCGGCCGAGTATTATGGCATTTTCATTACTCGGACTCGGCCGAGAATTAATTGATACTCGACCGAGTACTAGGTTGTAAACAATTTAAGTTTTTTTCTACTTCAACCCAAGTTACCAACTCAATGGTATAGTAATTTCTCTTGATTGTTACCGACAATGGTACGAATATGATTAAAGGTCTGTTTACACTAAATGCGATTTTAGTCCGATTTGCTGTCGTGCGAAGTTTTATCAGATTTTTGACGTAAGCAGTTGATGAAAATATCTTTCACACAATTCAAACCCAAACAGTTTTGCTTCCTACCGGTTGTTTTGCAAATCCCCTAACGATTGTATTCTAGAATGCCGCGGATAGTGACGTAGCCTTACGTCATAACCTCTAACAGTTTCGTAGCCTACGTCGCTGTACGTACGAAAAATTTCATCGTATTCTGTGTAAACGTACCTTAAAGCTGTCCGTGATGGTAATTTCACAAATATTCGCTGCATGGCACACACGATTAATGCAATTGTGCAACATGCAGTGGCGTACGGTGAGCATTTTTTGAAGGTGTGCTCCACTCCGATATAGTTTATGTGTGAAAGAGCTCAATATTTACAAATGTGTGAAAGGGCTCAAAAGTTCAACGCGATTATGGGAACCGACATTAAATTTCTTTTCAATCAGTCTCATTTTTATTTTAAGCACATAATTTTGAAATGTGTGTTCACAAAAATAGGTATACACAACTTCAGGTCACAGGCTATAAACTTCGAAATAATAAACAACTGTTCTTCTATACTGTAAAATACAAAGAGTAGCCTAAAAAAAAAAAACTTGAAGAAAAAAAGCCGCAAGCCCGCAAATCACAAAAAAACTAACGATATATATCGACTTGGAAAATCTTTTAGCACAAATGTATAATACTTCAAAATTGTGAATTTCGAACACCACTTTGGAAAATAAAATGTAGCTAACGTAATATATTGTGGATAGTGATGACACTTTTAGTAAACACAGCATTCAACAAATTCACTCACAAAGAATACCAGCATGAAAGAAAATTGGATCGGACCTTATAGGCCAATACGTTGAGTAGCATTATAGTGCAATTGTCACCCTTGAGACTAATCGATGTGCCACGTATGCGGAAGCTTAAGCGTCAAGCATTGCTTCAAGGAAGAGCGTCAGCGACATGGCCTAGCGGTACCGCGCGCAGGTGACCGATCCTACGTGACGGGATCGATTCGCGGCTGGAGCCGATCGCATTTGACATATGTAACGGGTGGCTGCTGACTCGAAGAGCGCGAGCTCATTTCGCAGTCTCCCTCAATTACTGTTGAATTTTCAGTTCAATATAATTTGAAAATAACCTGAGTTATTTATATTTATTTATTTATACGTTGCTATATATTTGTTATCATTGATTAAAAATGCTCGAAATGGTGTGACGCCACTACATTGCGCAATCGTCAAGTCACATAATCATACTTTTGCGAGCTGTGGGTCGTTGCAATTTGCAAACACAACAACCCAAACACGGCTACAATGACTAACTCATTACCTTTTATAGTAAATCACCTTGGTTTTTATTTATATGTTAACTCCATTTGTCGTTTTTGCGACAAAGATTGTTCAATGGTAAGGTCATACAATAAATTTTTGCTTTTTAGTTCGGCTAGAATACCTTTTTCAAAAGCAAGTAAACTCAATCCACTAAGACGTATTTGATTTTGATTACTTCGAAAGCATGTATTTATTCGCTTCAAGGCAGAAAATGTTCTTTCAGCGGAAGCGGTGTTACTCGGAATAGTAGAGATCAACTGGCAAAGTTTGTGCACTTCGCTAAATGCAGATTGAAGGTCCAGGAGCTTAAGTTCATGCACAGGTTTTTCGGCAAAATCATCCGAGCGGTATAGCACGTAAAGCTCATTTTCTAAGCGAATATAATCAAATAACGGCCCGTATATTGCTTGAAGCTTTTGCACGCCCTCTGTCGGAAATGTTCTTCTATACTCGCTGTACGTAGCATGCTAAAGTAGCTGAAAAAATTCAAGTTTTGTAAGAGAAGAATATCTTGCTTTAATCTGCTCTGACATATCATCAATAATGCTACAAAATAATCGAGAATAAAAACTCTTAATGTTGCTTTCATTACCGGCAATAATTCGCTTTTCTCGTTCACGCGCAGTACCTGTTGTACTAGACTCAGACTCGGCAGTTGTAGCCCATAATTCTTCAAACCCATGTTGCCTTTCGTTCTACAAATGTTGAAGGAAATTTTCATCTTTTTTTCCGCAGTAAAGAACATCATACATTTTGCTTTGTAGCACGTTATATAAAACATCTGTGTATGCAAAGAGCCGAGAGAAAACCTCAACAAGCCTAATCGTTTCGAATTTGCTCAAAAATCTTAAAAATCCTTCCGATTTTATTAATGTGTCGCTATCCCAGTCTTCGGGATTGTCCACAACATATTGAAAAAAATCCATCAATTGATTGCGATGTTTGTGTTGCTTATTCGTGAAGTAAAGTTCCATCTAGTGGGCGCAACAGCCGGAAGTTTTCTTGACATGAACTGTCGTAGCTCGTGGGAACGTTTCGATGATCTGCTGAAAAAAGCTGACAAACCATTTAAACTCTGGAAGAAGATTCGGCATTTCTTGATGCTAGTTAAACTTTGTTGTAAAACTAAGTTTAGAACATGAGCATAGCAATGCGTAAAGATTGCCATTGGGAAATCGTCTGTCACCTTCTTCTGCAACCCGTTGATATGACCACTCATTACACTAGCCCCGTCATATGTTTGTCCCACTAATTTTTGTTGTAACTCAAATTCTTTGACAACCTGTTAAACATGTTTAAATAAACCATCTGCAGTTCGATCCGCGCTAACATCAGTAAATCCAATGAAACTTTCGCAAACATTTCCGTCAATAATATAGCGCAAAACTGTTGTAAGTTGAGATCTGGTCATTACGTGAGATGTTTCATTTAATATAATTGCAACAAAAGAGCAAGATGATATTTCCTTTTTAATATAGTTGATTACAACTGCAGATAAGGCTTTGACAATATCATTTTGCACATTCGGTGAGGTTCCTTTGAACAGGGAAGAGCTATCCATGTGTTGATCAAAGAGAGGATCGTACTCTCTTAGCGTATTAAGCAGCTCCACGTAATTGCCTCTGTTTAGAGACGATGCTGATTTATCGTGTCCCCCTCAAAGGAAGCTCTTGCTTAGACAAGTAAACGACAGTATCGATAAGCCTTTTCAAAATTTCTCTGTTTCTTTTAACTTGTTTATTATGTCTGGTTACGTTTACCTGCTGTTGAGTATTTAACAAGGTATCAATTCTTTGCTTGCCAAACATTCGATATTTTAAAAAGGCTTGAACATGAGCACTGCATTTTTCATGATTTTTTGTGGCTGAGCTAAAATGATTTAAGTCCGCGAACCCAATTTTTGTCCATACGCTACTTTCTGTTGAAAAAAGCAAGCAAGGCTAGCAAAACAGCTTGGACCTAACACTGCATCCCGATAGCCAATTGATGTTTTGGTAAGATGATGGATTAAAATGTCGAGTAAACTCCTTTTTCTTGCTTTTATATTTACTACTTCACAAACTTAATTTCGGTGTTGGCTCACTAGCTTTTACTATTTCCAATTTTTCGTCATAACTTCTGCTAGAAAATGGCTTTTTAATCATACTGTCAACATTAATTAATTCCATTCCTCTTAATAAACTTGAACTGCAACTTTAAACTGCTTGCGTTGATCGCTCAACTTTGTAAAATGACAAGGAATTACTCACAACCTCATTGATAAACCGTGGTTCAACTCGTCTAGTTAGACACGCATTGTGACGTCGCACCTTGGTTCAACGGTAAAATTGAACGCTTTTGCCATTTGAATCACATGCAAAAAGAAAAAGCCACTCTCCGCTGTATCATACGATTTAGGATGCAGTACAATGGGAATGGTCTGGCTTGCTTGTGTTCAACCTTGTCTGTTAAACCAGGGGTGACGAACCTATTTGCGGTCGCGAGCCACTTTGTTACTTACCAATAAGCAAGCGGGCCGCATAACTTTTTAGTCATAAACAGTGGCGTAGCGAGAAATTTTAAAAGGGGGAAGCCACAATTTCCATATTTCTTTAAAGCGTTTTTTTCGGCAGAACAAATTTGAAAATGATTAAGAAACAAGAAAAGCTCTTGTAGAGTCCGGTGGCATGCTCTCTCGAAAAATTTTCGAAAATTTACATGCTGTAATGGCTATTTGTAGTGCTTTTTGAATAATTCTCAGGCAAATTTTGTTTAAATTTTTTGACCCTGATTCTGAGTGCTTTGCCAAATATGATGTATTTGGCGCGCACATTTTCGATTATGCGTGCTTAAGGCGTAAGGCTTATCGCTCTCGAAGAGGTTCGAAGTTATGGAAAAATTGTATACATCAAAAACTATTTTGAAAATGGCTGGTGGGAGGATGCATACCTCTCATTCTAACCCTTGGATAAGCCACTGGCCATAAGCTACAGAAACCATCAAAAGAGTCTGGCATGTTTCAGTCACTTGGCACCATTAGTTTTCTTCTTTTTTTACTAAAAGGCAGAGTCAAAAAGGGGGAAGGATGGCACAATGGCCCCCTCTGAATACGCTCCTGGTCATATACATATCGGATATCGGTTCGATCTTTTTGAAATATTCTTTTTGCATCTACTGTACAATATTTCGTTTTTTCGTTGAAGACATCGCTGAAGACAAGCGGCTAATTAAATATTGATTAAAAAACAAAATAACAAATACCTTAAGAAAGCAGTAAAATTTGCATATGATAAATGGTACTGCCACCTCACCAATTCATTTCCGCAAACTCACATAAATCCTACTACTGTAAGGCAAGCTAAGCTCTGGCTCGAATAGTTACTCGTAAACTGGTGCACTATGCTGAAGCTGCAACGGACTCGAGTTATGTTATTATTATTTCATAACAATGGATGAACTGCTGAATCCTGAAACAGATGACTTGTATTGAGCGTTTATATAATTACTGTGTGATACGCGCTCGATTAAATCAGGGGCTCAGCTTTTGGTATCGCATCGCAAAGATTAGACGGGAAAAAATGTTTAAAAGTACTGGTCTCGTCAAAATGTTCGCGGGCCACAGGAAATTCTTTCGCGGGCCGCATGTTCGTCACCTCTGTGTTAAACCTATCATGAGAGAGAATGCTGCGTCATTCGTGCGCGTTGAAAAAAAAAGCAATTAATTGTTGTTTATTGAAGAAAAAAGAACGCAGACTGCGCTGATATTATGAAAATTAAGAAGAGAAATTCACAAATTTTAGTTAAATGTAATTAACTAGTTTGCCCTGCCATATTGCAGGGTGTGCGCTGAACACCTTGAACCTCTGGAGAATGCGCCCCTGGCAACATGCACTAAAAAGCAGCAACAGCATGGTTAAGGAGATATTATTCAAAGCTCGGAAGATTGTTTCGCATTTTCGTCGATCTTCACGACATGCCGAAATGCTTAAACAGCACCAGGTAACGCACGATATGCCCCAACACAAACTCCTTCAAGACGTCTCAACTCGCTGGAATTCCACCTTCTACATGCTGGTGAGACTGTATCAGCAAAAAGAAGCTATAAACTTTTTGTCCCTGAACTGTGGCATTTGTGAAAGCTTATCTTTTGACGAAATGGAACTGCGTGCTCATTTAATGGAGGCTTTGCGTGTTTTTGAAGTTGCGACGAAGGAACTTAGCAGTGATGTGGCCACCCTTTCTCATGTTTTCCCGCTTAATTGCTTACAATTTAATGCGGTAACTAAATGCAATGGAGGCGAAGGCTGCATGTGGTCCAATGGAAAGAATTAGTGACTTCGTGGCATGCCTAAAAGGTCAGGTATTGACTAGATTTGCAATGCCGTCGGACGGTAGGAGTCACTCAAGACAATCAATCTTTGGAAACTAAGACATCTACGACATTTGAGTAATAGCCGCAATTTTTGATCCGCTGCTGAAACTGCACTGGTGTCGAGAAGAAGACGAAGCATCGTTTAAGCGTTCGTTTGCTAGCAAAGCGGCAAAGTTTGAAACAGTTACGAGTGATGGCCATACGACTCCAGATTTTCTTCGTTAGACGAAAAAAATGAGTCCCTGCTCTTTCGTCATCAGTGGCGTACGTACGCTTCTAACGGTGCTTATCACTGCTCATTTTTGTCTGTTAATCTTTCTCTTTCCCTTTTCATTTTATTTATTTATTTTTTCTTTTTTTTTTTTTCTTCTTCTGCTATGAGTATATCGTTTATAATGGAGATGGGGGACCTTGACTCTGAAAACCGCATGGTTCTTTCGGGTCCCCCTTCGACCTTGCAATTATCTTCTCAATTTGTGCGTGAATTGTTTACTGTTTATATCATATGCATCGTCGAAAAATAAACTATACTACTACTACGCACGGAGGGGTTCGGGGGTCAACCCCCCGTATTGACGATTGGAAAAAATTAAAAACCGCTCTTTTTGCACCGATTGGCGTTTTTTCATACAGAGATTGTGTTCTTCTATGCTGTATCGAATTGCCTATATAATCTCGAGAAACTTTCATTGTGATGCAATAATACCAATCTTAATTCTCAATTCTTTCGCCTATTAATAAAATATTTGAAACTATCCTGCATAAACGTTTAATCAACTTTTGGGAAAAATACTATCTATTCGTAAATCAACAGTTTGGTTTTCGAAAAAATCATTCCACTAATCTCGCTTTGACATGGCTATATGAAACAATTTTAAAACAACGGGATTTGGATAACTCAGTTTGTGCAATATTTATGAATTTTGCTAAGGCATTTGACACCGTCAATCATCGCATTTTAATTGGAAAACTTGAACATTATGGTGTAAGAGGAATTGCAAATAACTTGATTGAATCATATCTAACCAACAGGAAGCAGTATACCGTGAACAATGAGCAAGCCTCAGACATGTTACCCATCACAGTAGGAGTACCGCAAGGTAGCGTATTAGGGCCGTTTCTCTTTCTTGTGTGTATTAACGATTTGCCCAACTCATGCGATTCTGATGTGTTGATGTATGCTGATGACGCTGTTTTATTATGTAACGACAAGAGCCGTGATGGACTAAATATCAAGAGTGAAGCAGAAATGCACCTAATTGAAAGTTGGGTCACTGCTAATAAATTGACAATTAACTATTCCAAAACTAATTTTATCTTATTTTCGAGCCAAACTTATACCGAAAAAAAAGATGAATTTTGCATTCGTGCGCGGAATGGAAGTGATATCGCAGAACAGAAAAGCGTTAAATATTTAGGAGTACTTCTAGATAATAAACTCTCATGGGAGCACCACACGAAAAGCGTAGTAAAAAAACTGACTATTGCACGAGGCATCATTAGCAAACTAAGACACTACGCGCCTTTGTCTGTGCTGAGAAATGTGTATTTCAGCCTTGTGTATTCGCACTTGCAATATGGTATATCTGCATGGGGAAATTCCGCTGCCAGGTATATTAACAAAATTCAAGTTCAGCAAAATTTTATTGTTAAGATTATCACAAAATCATCATTTTTCAAAACGGAACTCAATCCTCTATATCAAAAACTAAAGATGCTAAATCTAAACAACATCTACAAATTAGAAATTCTAAAATTTGTGGGTAAATATCAAAACAACTCTCTACCAAATTGTTTTAATGATTTTTATGCATTGCCTTCCAAACTGCACTCTTATCCAACGAGATTTGCTACAAGTGACAATTACTCTATGGCACGATTTAATAAATCAAAATCGCAACGCTCGATCCGCTATCAAGGACCAGTAATTTGGAATGAGCTACCAACTGAAATAAAAAATTCTGCGTGTAAAAATAAGAACAATTTCATAAAACGTGTGAAGGAATATCTTCGTGTAAACCAATAATAGCCTACTAAGTCCATGTTGCTCGCAATTACTTAGAGTAGCTACGACTCAATAACCATTTCACTGTGATATTGCCGACATTATTCATATCTATGCTTGTGATTATTGTTTATGTGACTGTTAGTTTTCTTACACATTAAGAAAACTATGAGAGGCTGCAGACTCGACGACCGTGCCAATTTCCCTTGGATTTGGACTATGGTCATTTCGCAGCCTCTCACAGGATTGACGACACTGTTTTTTTTTTTTTTTTCGTTCGAAAATTGCATTGTTTATTTTTTTTGGTTGCGTCTTTCCAAACAAAAATAAATTCACTCTCTCTCTCTCTCTCTCTCTCTAATACCGGTAGTCAAACTTTTCTGGTGTGTAGCGCTTGAACCAGTGGGTGGCTCAAAATGCAAGCCTGGACAAGGTCAATGGGCACTAAAGCTGGAGTCGTGTTGTGATATCATAAAGACATTGTTCTCAACGGCTATGGCTGGACAAGACAACGTTTCAGCGCAGAAGGCATTCTTGGAAGAGAGCGGTTGCAACGCATGCAGATATTCCGCTTGCGATGTCATAATTTTGAGCCAAACCGGCTAGTTGGTGTAGTGGTTAAACACATCGCTATCGGCTCGGGAGGTTTTGGGTTCGATTTTTGGGCCGGAACCGGCCGTTAGCTCAGTTGTTAAGCGCACAGGTTGTCGGTGCGGAAGGTCTGGGGCTCAATTCCTGGGATGATCAAATCGGCACAGTGTCGCCAACGACTCGCTACCGCTGCGACGTTTCTGTGTTACCCAAGCGCTCAGAGATGGGCCCCAGTGACATTCGCAGGGGTCGGGAGTCAGCACTCCCCTTCCCCTTGACAATTGCAGAAAAAACGAAACCTTTCTTTTTTAAAACGAACCGACTTTTCTTCATGAGGAGCTTGCCGAAATTGCTATCATGTTTTCATCCCAAACAACACCATCCCCCACAAAACATTTTAGCGTAAACCATTCCCTTACAAGTACAATGATCATCCCTCCTTACGTCTGCGTGAAAATTTGTACCATCCCCCCATAAGTGTTTTTACAACTCGAGCACAGATTACGATGCAATGCTACAATACCGGTACCCGGTAGTCCAACTTTTCTGTTGTGTTTTGCTTGAAGTGCATTTTTGTCATTGATGTTGCTGTGAAACAATTAAGAAGTAGGAGTTTCCTTAAATGCGGTGTATCTGCAGTAACTATGGCTGCACACAAATTCTTTTTTAAAAAATCAAATCAAATCTTGATTATACCAGTTTCATTAAATTCGTTGTTGTACCGAAACGTGGTAGCGAGTGGCAGGGCCCGACCCCGCGGCTTAGCGCCTGGGCAACGCAGCTCCAAAGAAACGTCGCAGCGGTTGCGAACCGTTGGCTACACTGTGTCCGATTTGACCGGCCTGCAAATTGAGTCCCAAACCTTCCGCATCGATAGCGATATCTTTTAACACTGCGCTATAATCGCCAGGTTTTTTGAGAAATTTTATTAAAATATAAAAAACTAAATTGACACTGCTGTAAGTGCCAAGACGACCATAGACCAACGAAAGATTTGAAGAGGCCTAGAGGCGGAACGAGGGGAGAGACAACGTTGTTTTTTCGTACCGTAAGCTGACTATCTCGGGAGCTAGAGTTCTTCGTTTCCCATAGACACCCCGATTATGTGATTGAAAGCATATGAGATCGACGCTGCGATTTGGCAGAAAAATACTTCGATAATATCGACGCTGTTTTTGACTTTAATCGGATGATTAGGGATTCCTTTCGCGCATAATTTATTTTAGTTTAAAAACGTTTTGGTAGGGAGGGCAGTTTTTCCTTACGCTCCAATATCTTCACTTTTCAAATTTCAAGCGAGAAACTGCCCCCTTATAATGAGTGCACCGTATAATGACTGTTTATAACAAGGTTTAGCCTATATGCGTTGTTTATATTAATGTTGGTTCTTGAAAAAAGTTTTTTTTGGAGAGAAGGAATTGCTTGTTTCACCCCCTGGGTGCACCCTGTTTGTGACGTTGCGACAGCTAGCCAGCCTACTTTAGTGAATTAACCTTCCTATGGCCCAAAAATGATTTCAACTAAAATTTTTTCAGAAAAGTTTTAACCACGGCCTGACAGCTTGAGTTTCTGTGAAACCTTTTTTCTCCTTAAATGAAACGCAAAACATCAAGCAAAAGTGTGAATGAAATATCTTTGTTGTTCCCTTAGTTAACAGCTCAGATGGCCGAGTGGTATAGAGCGTCTGTCTCTTGAGCTGTAGACTCGGGTTTGATTCCGAGTCGGGTCAAACCAATGACTTTAAATTGCTATTCACAGCTTCCCTGCTTGACGCTCAGCATTAAAGGGACAGTGTGGAGAACAAGCCGGCAAGTTTACTTGTTGTGCCGTTGGGAAAGGCGCTTGGCGGGATTCCCCCATCTTGGTGTGGTAGACAGATGGCTGGCAACTCCTAAGCGAGCTCGTACAGCGAATTGATCGCTTTCTCGCGATAGGAGGATAAATATGCAATTAAACTATAGTTATGGCATTATATAGCTTAATCATGGTTAACTGCAATTTAGGCTGGAAACATTACAATACGATGCACTTTAATACCTCTAAACTACTGTAATTGTAATGTGGTATCTTTACGTCATCACGATGTGACGTCACTGAAACCCCCCCATTGAAATATCCTGCGTGCGCCACTGTTCGTCATCAACAGCTTGAAGACTTCACGGATGTCCCCAACGCGGAATCGAGTGCACAAAACACCGATTTGAAGCAGTGGCCACACTTGGCTGTTGGTAACCAAGTGTCCCAATATCTTGCTGCTCCAAGAATGAAGTCGAACAAAGTACTAGTTTCATTAAATTCCCATTTGAATATTGGAGCAAGAACAAAAACCCACTTGAATATTGGAGCAAGTGCTCGGCCAACTGGCCTGGCCTCTTTGCGATGGCAATGCAGTATCTATGCTGTCCTCCAACAAGTGTTGCTTCGGAAAGGTTGTTTAATGTTTAGTTCTTCGGGTGCTATCTATACACCGCTTCGTAACCGATTGCTAACCGGAAATGCTTACCTTTTTGCTTGTAAACTTGAAAAAACTTAACTTCATCTACTAACTTTTTAGGATAGGGCATGTAGTATATTGTTGCACTATATGACGACAAAGACGTACGGTTGTAAAGCTATGTATATTTTTCTGCAATCATCGCATGATTTGCCGATTAATATGCCAATCTTAAATCGCATCTGAGTAGACCTACCCTATAGGCATAACAATGTTTTTTGTGGTGGATTACAGAATCTACAGTGATTGCAACTTGTCAGCATATTGCATATAATTAGATCCATCTTAATTTTAGCTCTTAAGTATTATAGTTTTCGAGAGGAACAGGGAAAACATTTATTTGGGTAGTGAAGCTTGATATTTTAATTGCAAGACCATGTTTGCGAAAAAAACTATTAAGATAATTTGAGGTGATGAATTGTTAAGTTGTTAAAGCGCTATACGAAAAATTATTTTCTAATGGCATGACAATGACACGTTACCGTTCAAAAGCTAAGAAGCAACGGTTATTTTGAACTTCTTGCGCACAACGGTTATTTTGAACTTCTTACGCAAAGCGTCTGGATTTCTTTGCATGCAGGTTTATTTTGGTACGGTTTTCCGACTTGATAACTGATTTTTGCACAGTTTACCGACTTGATAACATTACTTAGAACAGATGAGTTTTGCTGAAGTTGTTGCTGACATGACAACTGTGGAATTAAAACTAAAAATTTGTTGTTAATAATCAACACCACTATCCACCAAATAAGGGAGTCGAATAGACTGCAGAAACAAGTTTAAATGGTACAAGATGTTATGCGCCGAGGACTATTATGAATAAATGATATTTATGAATAAATGAATATTATGAATAAATGATAATATGAATAAATGATATTTAAACGTTCCCCAGCGTATGACTAGTATTTACAGCTTTGCTTTTTGGAAAATTGCCTTGTTCTTTGTTCGTTATTTTTTGTTATGCTTTGTACATATACCGACTTGATTTGTACGCCTTGTCTTGTATTGCGTCGTAACACGAAACAAGGCAAATGGAGGCTTTTTAGTGTTTAATTTATTTGCCTTGTTTTGTTTTACGACGCAATGATTGTTGAGCTTTGTCGGCATCGTGACGCAGTGGTTCGCAGCATCGTTTTTACGACGACCACGATTGCAAGGTTAATGGTTCAACTCTCAACCTAGTCTCGTTGTTGCGTCCTTGGATAAAATGCTTCACACTGATTATCTCTGCTTGGTGGAATCTGGCAAGCAGCGAATTGAAGAAGTCAGAAGAAAATTCAACTGGAAAACTCTGAAACAAAGGCAACTCCTAAGCGAGTTTGGATTCGTCCTACGCATAGCGTCTCCGCCGCTTTCTCGTGATAGGAGGATAAAGACGAAGAAATCAATCAAAAGAAATCAGCTCTATGATAGACTGATTTTCTTACCACTGTATCCCTATTTCGACATTGCAAATATTATTTCAATCTATCGCACAGCACAAAACACGACTGTTAATTCATTAACATAACTGTCTTTTTTGCTTGATAAAATACCGATGAGGTACATTGTCTTTATTGCATTGTATTGCCCAGATGTTGCCATTCGAGTGTAAGCTCAGTGTCCCTAAACCAGATACCATTGTTACCGATTAACCCGATGGTTCTGAAGCAGCTAAATGCAGGAAAACCAAAGAAGCATAAGCTTCCTTCTCATCGCGCGTGACGTCAGAGATACTCGGACGCAGGCCCAATGTCGTGAATAGCCTACTCGTTACTCGGCGAGTCCGAGAAATTTTTCCTTGAGGCACATTCCTACTCTCTGAAGGTGGCAAAATGGTAAACCAGAAGAAATTATTAGCGCTCAGATGACCGAGTGGAGAGAGCGTCTGCTTTTGGAACGGTAGACCTGGGGTTCGATTCAGAGTAGGGTTAAACCAATGACTTAAAAGTTGCTATTTATAGCTTCCCTGCAAGAAGTTTAGCATCAAAGGCGACAGCGTGAAGAACAAGCGGGCAAGTTTATTTGTTGTGCCGTTCAGAACCACGCTTAGCGAGATTTCGCATCTCAGAGTGGCAGACAGGTGTTTCGAAACTCCTAAGCGAGCTGGTTATAGCGCAAAGAAGAATAAACATATGAATAAATGAGCATTAACTCAAATGCGGAAACCTGCTCATTTCTGTTAACACTTAAATTTTAGTTTTCCAATTTGCTTTTTTCCATAATTAAGAAGGAAAGAGAAATACGATAGTTTTACTGCTAGTGTTAGGCCTTACAGGTTTGTGGAATGAATATATACAGAGCGGGAGCAAGGATCGAACCTATCGAGACGAGACATCATAGTTTCGAGACCGAGACGAGACTTTAAAGTTACGAGACTCAAGACGAGACACGAGATTTCATAAGCCAAAAATTTGAAAATATAAAAACGATAGTAACACCCTGGAATATGGGCTCTACTAAGCCAAGTTATTGAAATAACTTTATAGCAAAATGACAGTAGCAAAAACAATACTAGCAAATGAAGCCGTCGCGGTTATGAACTGATGTAGCCTATTATAAATGTGCTATTGGTCATATCCTTTTAACGATTACAATTAATGATTTAACGAGTTCACCATAATAACAACGAAACAGCTTATTATCACAAAAGATTCAAGGCAAGCAATACCTCTCGCAGACGATTACACGGCCCAATATTCTTTTTTGATCTAACGAAAAAGATGTCAAGAAAACTTTAAACAAAAAGTTATTAGTTGGCTATGTTGGTCTAGACCAGGGATGTCGGCATTGCAGTCCTCTATCCTCAGTTAAAACAATTTTTTAGCAAGTTTATCTAGTATTGAGCACGAGAGTGTTCATGAAATTTAATCAAAATACTCTATATTTAATCAAAAATAAATTAATTAAAATAAACATTTTATAATCATTGTGACACAATCCATTTTTGAAAATTTGTCTGGGACATATGACACGTTACTCTCTTGAAAATGTTTTGATTTCACACACCGTTTGCCCATAAAAAATATGTTAATTTTTTAGACGTGGCTAGCGGTCGTTGTCTTTGAGTGAAGGCCATATTGTTAAAAGTTAAAACTAAATTAACATTATTGGATTAATTATTACATTAATTAATTATATTAATGGATTTTTAAATTTTCTTTGTTGTTAAAAAAGATGCATTCTCAGCAAAATGCGGCTCAGTACAAGGCCTACCTATCAATGGTTAATTTTTTTTTCTTAGAACTATAATATGAAATATTGGAATTCTGGTCGCTTTGCGGCCCAGTTAAATATATAATTTTGCAATGGGTCCCTAATAAAGTAAAAGGTTAGACATCCCTGGTCTAGAGTAGATTACCATCGAATGCATGTGCTTAGTGGTTGAAATAGACCAGTTTTCATATATGCTGCTCACAAAAAGAAAGCAAAAGCTTGCAATTCTGCAGGCCTGAACAACAAAGCAAAATGGTCTAAACCAGGGGTGTGCAACCTTTTTCACTGGGGGGCCACTTTCGAAAATTTTAACAACGTCGAGGGCCAGTCACCGTCAAATATGTATAAAATTATAAAATGCTAAACACAACCCGTGTATTATAGACGGTACAAATAGCTAAATAAATCGATTTAAAAAAAATTTTTTTTGTCCTGCCATCGTCGAGGGCCACATTGACTGGCCTGGAGGGCCGGATTGTGGCCCGCGGGCCGTGGGTTGCACACCCCTGGTCTAAACTAAATGTGGCCAAATGCTTTTGCAAAGTGCGAAATCACGCACAATGTTTTACTTTGAATACATCGAGTAAGTACCATTGTTGCTTCCGTATCAAAGACCTGAATGCTGTTTCAAATCCAAAATTTTCCATGTCTCGATCGAGACATGACCATTTTCCGGGACTTTCAAGGTCCGAGACCGAGACGAGACATTAGCATAGCGAGACCGAGACACTCAAAAACTTGTCTCTACACACGTCTCGAGACATCCAGCTCTGAATATATATTTGTGAACATTTTAAGCATTTTCTGTAACTTGTGATCATGCAGTAAGTAATGATACAGACAACAGTGACATCGCATGCGATGCAACTTTGCAACGCAAGATTTTAGGTGCAACGAGGGATTTCAAATGAGACTATAGTAACTCAAGGACCACTTCGCACCTTTCTAAAATAAAAACTATCCAAGTAGTCTTACTTTATACTAAAAGTATTTAAGTAAACGTAAAAGTAGCCGAAAAAAAAATTACTCAAAAAAGTAGGGGAAATGTGGGACCTATTGGACAGCAGCATATTTCTGTGGTCACGTCATCAGTTTGCGGTTTCATTTTAGTGAAAGAAGTGAAGTTTCACTAGTGGTAAAATCACATGTTTGTGTAAGGATGGAGCAAGAAGCGTGCTGGCTACAACAAAGAAACTGTTTTTCTTGGTTCAAAGCAAACAAATTAAGCAGGATAATTTTGAGATGTTAGGAAGCTTGCACACAGTGTTAAGATCTCGTTTGCACTGGAAGCTAAGTGAGTCTCGTGCTTACTGAAGGATGTAAGTATACATCTAGGAGACATTTCTAAACCAGAATATTTTGGGAAGGAAGTTCAAAATGGCTACCAGGGGACCTTTCGGACGGGACCTATTGGACATGTTCAAGTACTCAGACGCTGTCTTAAAGGCATTGAATGATATTGTAATAATCTTGCCACAACCCGTCTCAGTCGCAACAACGAAGCGGCTGAGTATGGGGCGCCGTTTGGAAAAATATTATTTATTTTGTTACACCTCTTTTTTGAGCTAATTTACGATAAAATAAGTTCGAAATATCCAAAATATATATTCGATATATAGTACGATAAATTCGAAATAAAATAAGTCCAAAATATAACACGTATAAATTGGATATATATATACGACCAAATACAGCCCTAAAATAAGTTCGAAATATTCGAAATATATATTCGATATATAGTACGATAAATTCGAAACAAAATAAGTCCAAAATATAACACGTATAAATTGGATATATATATACGACCAAATACAGCCCTAAAATAAGTTCGAAATATTCGAAATATATATTCGATATATAGTACGATAAATTCGAAATAAAATAAGTCCAAAATATAACACGTATAAATTGGATATATATATACGACCAAATACAGCCCTAAAATAAGTTCGAAATATTCGAAATATATATTCGATATATAGTACGATAAATTCGAAATAAAATAAGTCCAAAATATAACACGTATAAATTGGATATATATATACGACCAAATACAGCCCTAAAATAAGTTCGAAATATTCGAAATATATATTCGATATATAGTACGATAAATTCGAAATAAAATAAGTCCAAAATATAACACGTATAAATTGGATATATATATACGACCAAATACAGCCCTAAAATAAGTTCGAAATATATATTCGATATATAGTACGATAAATTCGAAATAAAATAAGTCGAAAATATTATTCGTACTTCATTATGAGCTAACTCATCGCGTGAATTTCGTGATGCCCATAGCCCAACGGTTGCACGACGCACGTGGCTAGTCAAGAAGCGACGCTGAGAGAAAGATTAAGTTTTTAGTTTTGTACACGGCCTACTAGGCCGTGGTTTGGAAAAATATTATGGTTTGGAAAAATATTTTGTAGGATTGGGTGAAAAATGTAATTGTTCAGGATAGAGTTTGAGGTTAAAATGATAACTTTAGCGATTGCTTTCTAAACTAGTTTCCAGGCTGCTGAAGGAAGAAAGGTAAGAAGGTTAAAGAACAGCTTCTTCTGAACACGAGGAACCAGCAATCGCTAAAGTTATCATTTTAACCTCAAACTCTATCCTGAACAATTACATTTTTCACCCAATCCTACAAAACCACGGCCTAGTAGGCCGTGTACAAAACTAAAGCGGGCTTCACACAGAATCCGGTTAACGTTACGGTACGGTTACGGAAACGGCAACAATACGGTAACGGCACGCGTCTACGTTGCGGAATTTACGGCGAGCGTTCTCACAGAAAATGAACGGAAATGTAACCGTAGGGTAGGCTAGAAAACAAAGAAACTGAATCAAGAAATAGGCAGCAAAATAAAATGTTAATTAGCGGTAGATAAAAGCAGCATGTAGCGCTTCAAATTGGCAAAATAGATAGATTTATTTGCTGTTTATGTCAAAGTTTAAAATAAAAATTATAAAAGACGCCCAGGTATTTGGGTTCAGATAGACCATATAGAGCAAGATACCATTATCTTACAGCCATATATCTTCTTATATTTCTCGTTCTGTTTATTTTCGAAGCGTAGATCGAATTACTGTAATAAGTAGCATAGGTGCAAATGGAATTGGCCGAAGTCGCTTTGTCACTTTTGAAGGAGCAGGAGCAACCGCTTTCCATGCTATAGTTTTCGCCTATTCTGAATTTGGCCAACGAGTGCTAACACAAAGCTTGGAC